>VXBX01004749.1:50341-102138 GCA_013400415.1 Scytalopus superciliaris | reverse complement strand
AATAATAATACCAAACAATAAGCACATGCTCTGTAAGTCCTGTGCCCCAGATGACATGCTTGCTTCCTAGCTGTTGAATTTACTATGAGGAGCTAAAACAACTCCAGAAATCTGATCACACGTGATTTAACATAAGAGCTTACTATCCAATATATTGCATTTTAAATATGTCATGGCATGTATAATTTTATTCACTGTACAATCTTAAAGTCTTCAGTGTCTGAATTAAAATCAGGAACATAATTCTCCATTTACCTAAGAAAACCAACCAACCAACCAACCAACAAGTAAACAAACAAATAAAAAACCAAAAACCCTCTATATTTCCTGGTCTCTCCCATCCTTGAATATCATTTGAGTAGTTTCTCTGTGCTTCAGATATCACCCTGAGTAATAAATGCTGGTCTGGGAATAATGTAAACTATGCACTGTCTGGATGATTGCAGTTGCCAAGGGGATTGTGATGCAAAATTATCTTACCCTGGAGGTGTATAATTGTAGGCACTCAGATTAGACATGAATGCCTATCCAGCTTTTGATGATGTTCCATGATCTGCTTTATTATTTCATAGAAAAAGAGGAACCGAGCAAATTTAAAATGAAAATGTACAATGGGGACCATGGATGGTAATTTATCTGGAGTCATATGAGGTATTTTGATTTGATCTTCAAGTAGTATAGCTCCTGCAAGGTCAGTAGATATACTCAACTCACATTTTCTGAGAATTTGCACAAAGAAATCTGTATCACCATCAAAATATCAAGTAGAGAGCAACAGCATAATGTTTAGGAAGTCCTTGTGCCAACACATAAGAAACCTGCTGCTTTTTTGTGAGCAGACTTGGTCATCTTCTAGTTTTGCCAGTCTCACTTAGCACAGACAAACCACTAAGTACCAAACAGGCTCAGTGATCCCCAGGAAAAGGCTTCACTCAAATGGGGATATGAAGAGCAATGCAAATATGGAAAGAATTATTTATTTATAATAAATTCTGCAGAAGAAAATAATAGGATTTGATTTAATGACTTCTGATGGAAAAAGCTTGAAAACTGTTCAGTGGATTGTTTAAAGCTGGATACTTATTTGGAACCCAGTGGAAGTAATTTTAAGTAGTCACAGAATTTGCCACCAAAAGTAAATATCCTGGGAAGACAATTTCATATGCCTTTGTTTACTCTTTTCTGGTGCTGGCTCCACTGAAAAACTTTAAGAAAAATTGCATTCCATTGACAATAAAGAAATTAAACCAAAAGAAATTAAAAACAAACAAAACAAGCATACCACTAAAATTCCTGATAAGCTTCAAAAGAGTCAGCATGGGATGAATTTTGCATGGGACTTAATGTCTTCCTTTATGATAGATGAAAGGGTTAGCATATCCTTCAGCATGATTCAGCTCTCTCATCAAGCCATTAAGATATTTATATATTACATCTATTTCATTGCTTCTCTAATGATATGTGAAGGTACTTGCTTTCTCCCAAGGGTATTCTTTTAAAAAGAACAAATAAATAAGCCTAAGCTTTTTTTTATTTTTTTATTTACACTTAAAACTTTGAGCTCACTTAGTGATAAAGGCCTACAGATTTTCCCCAAGAGCTTTAGAAGCTAACAAAATGGTGTTTTCCAGTGCACATGTTGCATATGAGAGAGAAGAATGTCAATGTTACTGTTTTCAGTTTAATTGTAGACGTTTATGGATGAAGTTTCTCACACACATGTACATACTTGCACTCAGTCTCCTCCCAAAGAAGCTCAGTTATCAACCTCATATTGAATAACCATACATTATAACAACTGATATTTGTGTGAGTGCTCTTCAGGGTAGTGTGCTTCATTAAAAGTCTCTAATATTAATATTATGACTGAAACCCTGACAATTAAGAACAAACATTTAAAAAAAAACAACTCCAGGACTGTGAGAGGCCAACTTACCCTGGTAATGAAAATCATACCAACATTAAATTTCCTTATGAAGGCAAACTTCCTAATAAGTTATTAATATTACGTTAAACCACAAAGTAATGTTTTTAAACCCACTCTTTCAGTCTTAATGAGCTGTGTAAAAGGTACCTCGCTCCTCTGGAGACCATTTGCTTTCATGTGCCTTTTATGCATCTCCACGTTTCCTTTGCATGCTTTCTGGAAGAAGTGGGACAACTAATGATTTCACGCCATTGGATCCCATCACCTTCTCTAGAATTCTCTCTGCCCTCTCACATATCCTAACTTCATACTCCAGAAAATGGAGTTAACAAATTGCATGCCTTTAAAGGAATTCAGTTTTCATTTCAGTATTTTTTTGACCCTAGCTCCCTTTCAAGGTTAGTTTAACAATATGTCCATACTAACTATCTGCAGTAACACTAGGTGGGCTTTTTCCCATTTCGTTGCTGTTTCCTGTTCCATTTGATTGTTACTTCCCAATATTCTGTTGTTTTTATATTTAATATATCATATCCTTATCTTTTCTCATGTATATATTGGAAACTGCTCTGCAGTGAGCTTTCTAATCTGGGCAACTCTAATCATAAACAGTTCAAGCTACAGTAGCTTCAGGAAACTAAAGATGCACGAAGGCATAAATAAATATACAAATATCTATATATATATATACACACACACACAGAGCTAAACAGGGATTTGAGAGTGTGGTGCACGGGGGAAAAAAATGAGTCTGTAACTGTAAGGAAACCAAATCTTTGTGGCAGATCAAAGGTATACACTGTGTAGAACCACTCTTTCCTTTCCGTAATTCCTATTTTGTAGGGAATATTTTAAAATTAACAAATCAAACTAATATACAAAAACCTGCAACCTGTTTTCTGAAAAGGGTAGGAATTTTCATTTTTAGCTTTGAAAAGTCCACAACTCTCAATAAAATTTATTATATGTCCTTAAAGATGAACTTTTCTGAATTGTTTGTACCTAGCATTCCCATGCCAAGTTGAACATTTGTAACCTTCCTATAGACTATGCAGCACCTGTGGAATTGCAGAACAGCCCTTATCACAGACCTGATCTGGCACTACATTCTTTCAAATTTCAATTGCAAACCCCTTGCAGAACTGTGAGAAAAAGTAAATTGAAGACTCTTAGAATAATGAGGGAGAATCATTTCCAGTATACAAGGCATGAACAATTAATACAGTTCTTATATCTTCCTATCTGGACTAAAAAGTCACCCTGGTTTTATTACTGGAAATCATTGTACATCACTTAAAAGAGAGAAGGTATAACACACTTACGTATTCAAATAAATGTACAGATCTAATTTACGGGATTTCAGTCAGAAGTGGAAGTGGCTCTTTGCAGCAAAATTCAGGTAGAGCATAAAAACTCTTTTTGGTTATAAAACTCTGATGAGTGAGCTATGCTCTTCCACAATGCAACAAGATTGATTCATTGGCATACAGGTGCAATTTAATTTCTTCTGATCTACACGGCTTACAGCACAAAAGAGGGTTAATAATCTTAGAAACTTGAATGCATTTTAGGTTCCAACTGTTTATTCAGAAGTGAGATTTCCAGTCTCTTGGGTACTACTTCACAATTCCTCTTTGTATCTTCAAATAATTACCATCCAAAATATACTTGAAACAAGCTCAGTCTGTTTCTTTATCTACTCTTTTTGACAGTCATTGCATTGAGGGATGCAACATAATTGTGTTATTTCAGGCAATAAAATGGTCATCCCCCACAGACAAATAATCAAGCAATTTAAAATGTGGTCATGGTTGCCTGAGCAGCCTGATTCTGATTTCAAAAGACCTAGCTACATAACCCTGAGAATGTAGTGCTTTTTAAGGCAAAATCCATTCACAAAACAAATATTACTTGGAGGTGTGTGGGGAAGGTATACATTTATTATTTTTGCAAACATGTTGTCTGTTTTCTGGATATAACAGCATGAGAAGTTCCTTAATTAAATTTTAGGAATTTAAAACTTCTGTGTTTTGCTTCCCACACAAACATTTTTGTCTGCTTTTCACATACACACTAGCCTTTTTTTTTTTCTTTTTTTCTTTTTTTTTTTTTTTTTCTTTTAATCTAAGACCTCAAGCTGTGGACATTGTGTTAATTTACTATGATACTGTGAGAACTATGCAAAGAAGTTAATAAATCCTACAGACAAGAAAGCACTTGGAGAAGGCTAGAAAACAGATGACAGTTATATTAAGAGAAACATGTTCTTGATAACATAAAACTTATTTATATAGCCTTCACTTCCAGTCCTGAGGCACTGAATCCAAATGAAATTGACTGATATCACATATACCAGTCACCAAGTTACAATCTGCAACTTCATCTACTAAGTATTTGAGGTTCTTTGGTTAAGACTTAACATAGTCATCTTGAAGTGTTTAAGCCAGAGCCAGCTGTAGCAGTTAGTAGGTGATAACATTTTGATCTGGACTCTTTTAAATGAAGTAACAATATCATATCAGGTATCACAAGTCTAGTGAGCTTTCTAGAATATAAGATGCATAAGACAAAGGCAGAAGGGGCAGATCTTTTCCTTCTCCTTTACTAATTTGTTTCTGACCAACAAATCCTGCAGGCTTTCACGTTTTGGAGAGCCATATTTTCCAGCTTTCTAAGATGTGCACACCACTGTGACAGTGTAACACCACAGTCATTCTTCCTCTCCTTCCCTTAGGTCTGCCCTCTTAGTATTCCCCACTGGCACCATTTATGCCTCAGGACACGCAGAGCTTCATTTGAAGGCAAAACCAACGTGACCCAGCACCACAGGACTGGGCAACAGTAAACCAACGGTAAAAAACGGGATCTGAAATATGCACTGAAGAGCTTTGATATTGTTACATATCATGAATCTCAAACTTATTGTATTTATTGTGTTAAAGTACAAATGCATTGTCCAGTACCGAACAGTAAACCAGCGTGAATGGCATGACTACATCAGACTGGTGCTTAATGAAATCACCTTTCCCGTATGCCTACCACCTGCAGCACCCTGACAGCTCTCTCCTTTGCATCATACCAACTGCACAACTTGCTCTCAAACCATTTTATAGCCAATTCTCTGTAGCTGGCTCCAAGCTAAGGCTTTCTCCTCATATTTTACAGTTGTAATGGAGGTCCATTTTCTCACAGTTCAGTAACCACAGACCTCTGACATCTGCTTAGTCTCATTCATGGACAGTTTTTCATTAAAAGGCTTTGCTCATTTAAAGAAAAAAAAAAAAGGAAAAAGAAATTATATCTGAATACTCTCAAGTCAGGAAAATCCTCAGATATGCATAACTATAACAAAAATTATTTCCCTGAGATATTTTGTAAAACCACATGGAATTTTTCATTTCTCCACAAAAGCAAATACTGTGAAAGTAAGTCTTGCTCTTTTCCACATTTGTCACTGTCATTTCTATCTTAACTCACATAGAAAATGACAACAACAAGACCATACTTACTTATGTGTTATTTTTCTCAATGATTATTGATGAGGGAATTAAAAAAAAAAAGTATTTTTTAACCATACAACCCGCTTCTCCTAAATTAAGAGTCAAAACATTGATGTGAATAGCTTTTTAGTGACTTGATCTGTCCCAAAATAATTTTTCTTCAATGAAATTTTTCAGCAACTTTTATACTTTACATTGGGAAAATAATTCTAGATTCAGAAAAAACTTGTGTCACATTGGAGAACATCGCTATCCCCCAGATTTTTCCCTGGGTTAGTTTTAATTTTACTTTTTACTGAAATAAGGAGCTATGGAATATAACTTCCCCTTCCCTATGTTCCTGGAAATGAACAACTGTAACTACATTAGAAGACAATAAGTCATATTCCTCACTGGTATCCATGTAAGATTTTTATCATATGCTGGCCAGAAGGAATAAATTGTTTTACCGTTTTCATGCATAAGTTTTCCTCATTATACTTTCTTGATATTAGAACAATCTGCTAGTAGTAGCAATGTAGTAAGGTTAATCATCAGGTAAAGAAAGGTATTTAGAATGCTTAAGCTATGCAAGATTTACTCAGTGACTCCACTCCTGATAATTATTTATTATGAAGTTAAGCATTTTTAAATATTTTAAATACATACACTCTTTATAATCACTCATACTCTTCTGTGTTTATACTGTTCTTTTATATTTAGCCTTTCTACTTTGGAAAACAAGAAAACAGTTCCTTGTTAGCTTTGCTCTTCAGTTCCTATAAAGTGGAAGAATAGAGCAATGTTTGGGTTGTTTACATTGGCAAAATAATATAACTGTATTTGAATGCTAGATTTAGGGAATATGTTTTTGCTTCTGTGCTCTTTATCAATTGACAGAACAGCACTGAATTTTAAAAGTACTGATTCTAGAGCATATTGCTGCTATGTTACAACAGGCTGTCAAGGAAGTAAGTTGCTTAAATAAACTTATTATAGAAATGTATTCAAACCTGGTTAAAGGAGTTGAACATTAGCCATCCAAAGAATTATGTTCAGCCTTGAAAAGTAAAACACCTTTTCGATCACATAATTCATCAATGATGAGAGCATGGAGACTTAGTGTCAAGAATAAAGATCCAGGCTTGGATGTTGATCCTTCTAACTATTTCTTAGAAAAAAGCACTAATGTTAATGCAAAAATAATCATGCATTGTAGGACATTTGTATCATA
The DNA here is from genome assembly GCA_013400415.1 of Scytalopus superciliaris. NCBI lineage: Eukaryota > Metazoa > Chordata > Aves > Passeriformes > Rhinocryptidae > Scytalopus > Scytalopus superciliaris. The sequence goes on along the minus strand of VXBX01004749.1, from coordinate 95,498 downwards.
CATACTACAGCCCAAAAGGACATAAATACAGCATTCACACAGTGAGAGGGAAAAGAAGAAAGACAACTTTCTACCTGTGAAACACTGAAAGTTAACTGATCTTTGGCCAAGGTTGCTCTCTTACAAAATAGATAGCATTTTTTCACTAATTGGAATCAAAGGCAGCCTGAATCTTAACATGAACATAACAAGACCACTCCCCACACTGAGCTCAAATATGATAAAAAATTATTGTAAACACAAAAGCCAGAGACTTTTAAATATACACATTTACGCTAAAATAATTAGTTTTCTAAACAGACGAGAGGAAACATAATTGAAACCAGAATTATTTATAAATCAATCCCTCCCCATGCTCCCTGTGCCCTTCACTCAACTCACCACTAGCTGCAAACTCTGCAGAACCTCTGAGTTCCTAGCAAAATTGGTTTACCATCACAGAAGGGCAAAGCTCAGCACTACAGCCTTGCAGGGTCTTGGCAAGTTTGTTCCTCTTCCCATCCTCAGGGTGCAAAACCTCCCCTCCTAAATGTGCCTGGATGTGTCCTGGGGAAAAGCCCTGGCCTTGGCCCAACCGTGTCCCTGGCAGAGGAAACCACCCGTGCCCCAGGACTCACCAAACTCATTTAATATTGGGAGGAAACAACTCAGACAACTTCATCCCAACTTCTCTCTAACAGCTGAGGAGGACAGGGATTCTGAATAAGTATTTGTAAACTGCCTTAAAGACTCCTCTGGGAAGATCTGGTGAAGCAGTAAATGCCATCAATTCTTATGAATATTCACTTTGTACACAACAAAGTCCTAGTCCTTTAACATGTTGGTTCCTTACTTTAAGGGCTTTCTATCCTTTAGATGAATCAATCTTCCTCAAGATGGAATAATTCACAGTCCATATTTAAGATATGATTGAAACAGATAAAACTGAATATGCTCCTAAAGGGGAAGAAATACCCACAACAATCTGCAAAAGCTTAATTAATGAAGAGAAGCCTTTCTCTGGGAGGAAGAGGGAGGACATTTCCTACAACTTTTCCCAAGTGAAATATGTCCTCCTCGCTCTGTGTCTCTTCTGATTGTTTCGTGCATTTGTGCCTGTACCTTTCCTGCATTCCTTCAGTTTCTTCCTAGAGGATAGAACTGCTGTTCACTTTGCCCTTTATCCCAAAGCTAATGTTTGAGAAAGCTACAAGAGAGATAAAGGTGTTGCATTATTTAGTCACATCTCACACCATCTTAATGTACTGTCACTGGCTTTGGCAGTGCTGTCACAGATGCGCAACAGGCACAAAAGATGGCACATCCGTCAAGTAATACCATAAAATCATGCATTAGTTTTACTTCGGGATCATGGCTCATTGCCTCTTCCATTTGCAATTCTCAAAGAGAAGTGTTGAATACTTGAGAAATACAAAAGAAAAAAAAAATAAAAACCACAACAAAGTCCCAACCTCAGCAAAAAGAGCAACAGCAGCATCCACACTGCTTTTTTATGTTTGTACTTCCCAACACATTTTGCAAATGGGGAAACCACTTCAAAAAATGATATAAAGAGTTTTCACATGGTGATTACAAAGACCAGCAGCAAAACCAGAATTACTACATTCACTTTCTCCCACTTTCAGAGACATATACTCTTTTCCCCTATTTATACATAAGGAACCATAGTTTGCTGTATTAGAGCAGATCATCCAGACTCACTGCACTGCATGCATGGGGTCCACTCTTATGTCAGGCATAGAGGAACTCTGTCCGCAACAGAATTTTACCTCAGGTAAAACTTTTCTGTCTTACTTTCCTCCTCTGCTACGCATGCCAGTGGACAGCTAATCACTCAAGAAGTGCACTGCATCTCCACTGCATCTGCACTGCTTTCCAGAGGAGACCTGCTGAAAAGCATCAGTGCCACAAAAGAGTGGATGAATGTATCTCTGTATATATCTATACATATATGTGTGTCTACAACAGAGAAAAGAATGGAATTTATATTTGCTTCTAATATTTTGTGCCTTGACTGATCTATTTCTTCTAGTATTTTTTTTTCCATAGGCACTTTACTTAAACATTGTCTCTGCCCGTGGCAGAGGGGTTGGAACTAGTGATCTTTAAGTTCCTTTCCAATCCAAGCCATTCTATGATTAATCTGGATGCATATATTCTGTACATAAAATCACCAACTTCTTTCTTCTTGTCATTACTTGTGCCATTCCTTGGAAACACCCTGAGAAATGAAATGGAATAAAAAGAATTAATCATATCAAGTAGGATTGCAGAGAAACATGACTATGGGAAGGTTCCATAAGGAATGGGTAGAGACCAGTTTGTATCTGAACAACAGGCATATAGTGATGACACATTTACTTTTGCATAACTTGCTCTGTAACGACAGGTTCTCAGCTATCAAACACTTTGCAGCTGCACTACCATAGAGCACTTGATGGAAACTTAAATACAGATACAGAAATTTAACTCAAGGCCAAACCTTGAGGAATAGGTATTATATTTATTACCCCATGATGAATATACTGTGGCCTATTTACAATGTGTCTGGCATGTGTCTTACAGAGTTTTTAACTTAGAGAAAATTTTCATACAGAGAACTGCATTTAGCACAGAAGACTGGTTGGAAGAGATGAACATTTCTCATACACTTCTGGTACACACTAAAGGCAAAGCTGCAACAGTGTCACAGCAAAGCAGTGTGAACAACTTGGTTTTAGGCCCATCAATCCTCTTAGGACTTAATTAACATTTTAAAAGAACAAAATTATTTCCCCTACTGAATCAATATAGCAACATGTGTCAGATCACAACTGTAAAATTAAACTAAGCAACAGACCACTACCAGTTGATGAGATGCACAATTGTAGAATTTTGACATCATTCCTAGTAATGTGTTTCCATAGCCATGCTAACAGAACTTAAAAGTCATTTTAAATAAGACCCATAAATACCTGTGATCAGCAGAAGGAAAATGTATTTAGAAAAAGGCTGATCCAATCATTCATTGATGTCAATTGAATGAAAGTCTTGCGGGACCAGCATCAACCATTCATGAAATACGATTGCAGAAATCTAAACCACAAATAGGGTTCAGAAATTTTAAATACGAAAACAGCTTACTAAAAAAAATCAGCTTCTTTTTTACTCAGGTTGTCCAACAGACTTTAGAGGAGACAGACTATTCTTCTCTTCTTCAGAGGTATCATCTTTCTAAGTTAAGATACGGACAAGAGATTAATTACTCACACCAGCCTTGAAGCAAGTGCTGCATAGTCATATTGTTCCACACTTCCATTTACTATCTGTGCTTTGTGTTTGTGTGTAGGAAAAATTCCTAATGACTGTACAGACTGACTCTCAATTAGACATAAAGAATGATACAACCAAACAATGCTATGAATGTAGTGAATGAGAGCAGATACATAGCAGGGCAATGCAGATTTAGATCCTACAACCATGCATCATGGAGAAAATATATAAGTAAAAAATTCACAGCCTTTGAGAAAATATGTTGAGTGAAAACTGAAAGTACAGAAAAAAGGTTGAAATTGTAAATAGAGACAAAGGAAAAGGCTTGTAATCTCAAACATAATAAAATTCATTGAATACTCATTTGACTAGTGAAGGAAAACAGCATATCAAAAAACCTAAAGAATCATTAAAAAAATGATAAGGAAGACTTATTTGGGTTTCCTAGCCTTTCATGCCAGCAAATGAGAATGAAATTAAGAAAATAGTAAGGACATAAAAAATTTATGTGAAAATAGTAAGGACACCTTAGAGCTTCACAAATTTCATCATAGTCAATTTTTATACCTTATAATTTCCTTCTATTATTTTGTAAAGGAAAGAAAATGCAAACTAAAACAAAAAGCAAAAGCATGTGACAGAATTACGAGGTGTTTAAAAAATGTATCTTTCTTTTTTTTTTTTCCAAAATTCTAACAGCAGTTATATTAGACAGCCTAAAATCCTATCCTCACTTGAAGAGATAAAAGAGTTAAAAATGTGTAAAACAAAAGTACAAAGCTCTTCTTCTTTCCTAATGAAAAATATTGTATTACTGAAAATGGCTCCAGAGATTAAAAATGGAAAGTTCTACTAAATCAATCAATTTGCTACTACCTTGTCCATTTCATGCATTTTAGTGCTTCTTCCAGATTAGTTTTCATTAATCCAATTTTAAAATCAGCAAAATTTAATGTCAAAATTATATTTACATACAGAAATTGCCAATGGTTTGTCACAGAATGCAAATTTCTACTTTTGGGGAAACTGTTTTCTACTTCTAAAGTATGATTAATTTATTTTCAGAATTTGAACTTAAATCTTGCTACAGTAATCTCTTAGTGTCCCAGTAGAATATAATAACAACCTAAACAGTCATCTGAGACTTTTTTGACCCATACAAGTCTAAGGACTGTTGCTTTTACAGCCTTTAAAATAATCCCTCCGAGTTTCCAATATGATTTATTTAGAAAACATTCATATGTGGGTTCAACTATTATCCAGATATATCAGGAAAAAAAATGCATAAAATGAGAAGGAAAGAATAGCTTTGCATTCCTTTTCAACATCCTTCATCTTTGTAATATATTTTTTCTCTTCCTGTGATAATTTTTCTTTTCCTTAAGACTCTTCCCTCACCATTATCACTGCATTTTATTTTATTCTTCCTTGCTTGATTGAACCCTTTATTATTTTATTGTTGTGCTAGGTGCACAAAAGCTTTCTTTTCAGTACAGAATTGATTGCTTCCCCATAGGAGTGCCAGAAATCAGCAGGGAGTTAGAAAGATAAACATCCACAGAAAATGCATCTCCAGATAGAAACAGGAAGTGACAATATTTCCAACAATAATTACTCATATATCCATCTTGACAGAAATGCAGCTGACATAGTCAGTAGAATTTATTAAAAAAAAAAAAAATTAGGAGAATATCTCTTCCATGGAAGTATGAGCAAAAGCCATGAAAGTTGTCAATTCCTCTGTTTTATTCAGTCTGTTAAGGCCTTGATGAATTTTTTAAAGGCATTTGCTTTCTAGGAATCGTAGAGCATTGCTGTTTATTGTCCTTTTTTAAGTTTAGTTTTATAAAATTTGTAATCATTTTGTAATCTGAATATTCAAAGACAATGATATGTATTCTCCAAGTCCTTAGAATTTGATCAAATTCCTGATTTTGACCTTTCTTCATCTTGAAGAAAGGTATATTTCTATAGGGAAAAAAAAGAAAAAAAAAAAAAAACTCTTTCCGCATGGAAGATAGTTAATTAACACATGACAGGTGATCAACAACACTAATCTTATATACCACATTAAAAAACAAATAAAGTATTTATGAAACTATTTTGATGTATCAAATATCAACTAGTTCTTTATAAGTTAATGAATTTAAACACCTAGTAGCCAAATGTGCAGAGTCTCTGCTTAGTAGCACACCACTGCCCTATCTTCTGTCTCACTTACCACTGGAATTCACTCCCAAGAAAGGCTGGAGAGGCGGGTGGCTCAGGAAGACAGTTTCAGAAAATGACAACTGAACGGCTAGACACAAATTGCAAGCCAAGGAGGGCAAGAACAAAGAAAACCTGCTCAATAACATGTGGGTACTGACAAAAACAGAACTCAGTTTTCCATCTCCTTTCTCAGACAACTAACTGTTCTTTTGAGGAATTAATTGAACAAATTAAATCACATTGAATTACATCTTATGGAATTAAATTAGTTATAGGGTTGGATTAATTCTGCGGTCCACTACCTCAAGTCCTGTTTAACTAGGTTCTCTCTTGACTCATTTATTTAATCTTTCTCTTTTTTATATGTTCCTTCCTTTATTCCTTTAATCTCAGCTTTAGAATCACTTTTTAAATAATACATATATACAGACACATCTGCATGCATAGCATTCCAAGATGTAGTTTCTCTTTTTCAATATTTTTTTTTTTTGTAATTTAGTTGCATTTAACTGAGCAACTGTGAAAGGAATAGAAGTATTTTTTCAAATCAACAGAGTTCAAAATTTGTTACTAAAATATACAATTGCCGTTTATATTTTAAATTTGATGAAAATATAATCCATGCAAAACCATGTTTTCCAAACTACGATATTAATCACATATTGCTACAGTAGCAGAGGATCAAAGAAATTAAGGAATCTCTCACTGCACAAGCCATTTCAAGTAGATTGAAAAAAAGCCCCAGAGAGTACTAGAAATGAACCTCCAATCAGTGGAATTTGGATGACTTAACAGAGAATTCCCTTGCATGCTCCATGTGGAAAACTGCTACAGAGCTGAAAGCCCAGATTATATCATGCATATACTGCAAAATGTAAGAAGAAAACAGAAAACTATGGATAAGGCAGTTAGAATCTTTGCAGAAGCTGAATCTTACATAGAAAAGTATCTATTTTTTGAGTTTGCATATTGTGTTTTAGAAAAAAATGTAAATATTATCTGGGATATATAACTCCCCCTTCCTGCTTTAAGCATTACATCTTACTGTTAAAGTCCAATAATATTCTAATTTATTCTGTTGCTTCGGTTTGGTTGGGGTTTTAGGGTTTTTTGGTGCGGGGATTTCTTCTAAGGTTTCCTATCTTAACATTAGATTTGCTTTTCAAAGTTCTTAAAAGTGACAGACTGTTTTTCTCTTTTGTTATTTTACAAAAGATGACCATAAAATCATCTGATTATATCATTTCAGTGTCTCCTTCTCATTCCAAAATTCCACACATCACTGGAGTTACAGTACACAAAATATTTCTCTCTTATTAAAGTCAGTCAGGGTTCACTGATGTAGCCCTTTAGAGAGCACTCTTATTAACAGTCTATGTGTACATTATAAACATATAAATTAAAGATTAAAACCAAGACAAATTAAATTAAATATTTTGTTAGAATCTCTCATCTAAGAAAATCCTGGTTTATTCTTATTGAAATAAATAACATGTAACTTTTAAAGTACAGATCTCATTTGTCTTAATAGAGGTAACACCAAAAAAACCCTCTTCTGAGTCTTTCAAACCAGCATTAGCATTTTTCCAAAGCATGACTGCCATTTGTGTAAAACTTACACTGTAGGTGTGTGACTTTTTTTTACTCTTCACGTTTTTGATTGTTTATGTGTGCACTAAGTGTTACAACCTACTTGTGATTAAATGTAATAAAGAAACAAACCAAAAAGAATTCCCTCATTTCTAGTCATACACAGCATGTCTGAAGATGAGCTATTACACCCTAATGACTTCTGCATCTATTCTCTTAAGTGAGGAGCAGTTAAAAAAGTTATACCCAACCCAAAGATCTTCTTCCCTGATGTGCTTTTCCAGTTGGAAACTAGACACAGCCACCAGGTTTTCATGAGACACCACTACAGAGTGAGGCTGCACGGTGAATAGGAATTGCAGATTTACTTAGTAGGTTTCCCAGAATCTCCCTAAGCCCATCCTTTGTTCATGAGCCCTTACTGTGTCAGTAGTGATGGCTCTGTGTATTAGTTATACTAATATATAATACCACCTCCATAATAAAATGTCCACCATCATCTTCTGATGAACTGTAGATTGAATTTTAGAAAAGAGATTTTTCTTGGCAACACCTGCACAAGTGAGAAAAAGATGAACTAAATAGTTCTACTAAGAAAAACAGAAACCCAGACACTGAAGTCTAATTGCTTTTATAATATCTTGAAGATAAGGATAAATAATTTCTTCAGTTACTTCTTTTGGTATGAAATCGCAAGGTAGATCCTAATATTTTCTAGATCTTCACCTCCTGGACTTAGGAAAAAAGTGAAAATTTCAAAATTTATGTACTTAGCTCATATAAAAAACGGGATATAAACTTTAAAGAGCATGAAAAAGTTGAGAAGATTTTCCATGATACTCACTGAGAAGACTACACTAATGGTCATAACTTACATATAAAAGCTTGTAACAAGTGTTATGAAATATTTGATAGGACCATGATGCTGGCATAATAAAGTACAATATTAATTTACTTGACTTTTCTCTAATTCTGTGATCAGCCTGTGATCAGTGGGGATAGTGAATCTTGAAATGATTACACATAATTTTTAATGTATTGCAATATTTTAGCAAAAAAATAATATTACTGTAATAATTTTCACACATTTAGCCCTTTTTGAAGGAAAATAAAATGCCCATTTTCTATGGTGAATTGAATGGAACTCATTTTGCTTTTCACCTGTTATTTCTGCATATGGCAAGATTTGTAAGACTTAATGAAAGTTCCAGAAAGAAAATTATTTGCAGTTTCTATTTGTACAGGACAGCAGACAAAAATCTTCAGACTCCATCAAGTGAAGAATAATTCATCCTTTCTCATGAGCCCACTAGAAAGTGATAGATCATAATGAAGATGCACCCTTTTTTTTTTTTGTGCGATCACCTGCAACAGAAATTTCATTAGAGCTTCCTATCAGTTATGCTCTGTCATATAGGAAATACAGGCTTCATTCTTAACATTGCCATCTCTGAAGCAGTAACAAGATGCACTGACATGTGATTTGAGCATCAAAACAAGAGAGCACAGCACTCCTCCCACTTTATTGCAGAGCTCAGTTCATAATTTAAATTGTAATCTTCTTTAACTCTGGTATTTAATTAATCTGCAGAAGTACTGGGTGTTTTATAGAAGTAGAAACAAGTCAGAAATAATATCTGTGGTTCTGAGAGGGATAAGGAAGAGCATGGGAAAATCGTAACTAGTATGGTTGACATATTATACATATATACTTACCCAGTCAAACACACACAAATGCTTTTCCTTTCTTCCTATAAAGAGCAAGCAGGAACATCTGATTTTTGATTAGCTGATAAAACTGGAAAACTCAGTAAGAAAGTATATATTATTTAAAACAGTCACTGGTATTACTTTATATTATGTCAAAGAGGATCAAAGATTGTCATTGATTCAGTGTCCCACGACAATAATTATACCTTTTTTTCTTATAGGCCTCCTATGATTAACCTTTAGGAGTTAATAAAAAACTACCTGTTTATAAAAGCATGTTGATCATAACTGTTTTCACAAGTCTTGGTTAGAGAGTAGCCACAATTTTTTAACATAAACCCATTAATTACAGGTGGTCCAGATTTAGGCTTCCTGAACAGATTTTTTTCAATTTTTAGACAAGTATTAGTCATGGACATAATGCTACTAGCCAGATGGGCAAAGATCACATAGGAATGTGTAAATGCAGTGTTTTTGCACGGACTCTATCCCAACGCTTAAAAGAAATCACCAATGAAATGCTCTATTGCACTCAGTAGAAATAGGCAAAGCTAGGAATCACAATTGCAAAATTTTACATTCAAGTCCATCTTTGTCCTCTATTAAAATTCCCTTAGAGTAGATATTATTTTTCATGTAGTACATCAAAGGATAATGCCTTGCCAAATGTTTCTTGGAGATTATTATAGATCTTCTGTATTATACTTATCAGGCTCCTTGCAGGGTGTGATTCACTTTCACCTATCTCCACCGTGTTCTCTTTAAGTTAGGCCTTCATACTACAATATTGACTTGCAACCTTGACAACTGTGCATCCAACAAGAGATGTTTACCACCTCAGCCTACTAGAATCTCATCTTAAATTTACAGAATAGAAGTATACTGTTTAGTAGGGTCTTCATACTGCATGCTATTACATACTAGAAAGGTCCGAAGAGATTTTGGTAAGAACATTATTTACCTGGCACAGGACTCTAAAAACTCTCAGTAAAGTTAGTTAATTAAGAAAATAGGTGAAAAGACATTCAGAGATGATATCTAAGATTCTTTTTTTCAGAATTTAAATAATCTTAAAATGCCTCTATTCAGTTCCCAATGCATCAAGTAGTTTAATTTGTCAGAACTTCTACTTGGAAAAAAACCCCACAGTGTCCTAAAGCTGTTTTCTTGTGCAAAGCCTTCCTTTTAGTTTTCAGCGTGAACAGTACACACCATTCCTACACCAGTAATTGAAATCCAGAGAATGTATATAAACAGAAAGGCAAAGGGTGTCCATTTCCCATCAGTAAATTAATCTGAATTAAATTAATGAAAACTGGTTATTCTATGGGAAGTCTAGTTGTCATGCAAAATGCAGTAACTTATAGGGTCCTCTGATTTGTGTTTGTTCTTTCTATTTTTTAAACCAAAATCCTCAGACTTCTTCCTGTGATTTACTCCATTAATATTTTGATTTAATTTTGCACATAGGGATACAGCTCTGATTACCGGTATTATAGACAGCTCAACTTTTTTCATATTTGTGCGTAGGACCCCAGAACAACTGAACTGGAAGCCACTGGCTTTGACATAAAGATGAATTTTCTTTTTGACAGTTAAAAAATAAAATAAACTTTTCAGCTTTGTCTAAGAAACTCAGTGATAACTCCTTGCAAAATTTTTCTGGCATTGTGAAATGTAACTTGTGATTTAATAAAGATAATTGCAAACACCATTAGAAAGAATGATCTCAATCTTGCATTAGAAGTCAAACAACCTTGTTTTGACTGTATGCTGTTTACATAAACTAAAATGAAAACTATGCTATTCTTCAGTAATGATCCAAAATGGTTTAATTGTTCTCTTCAAAGTGATTGTATTTTGGACCATCACAGCAGATTATCATAAGAATTTTAATAAACTTGATGTTTAAAGCCACACTAAAAATGAGTTATATCCAAGTACAGAAAAAAAACCAATATTTTATTTATAATCTTAGTTTAGTGTTTAAACTACAAATTCTGGTTCTAGAATTGCTTAAAAGATCATGGGTTTTATAGGTTTTCACAAGTAAATTAATTTTTTGGTCTTTTTTTTAGTTTGTTTTTCTTTTTTTCTGTTTTTTCACAGAATGGTGTCTTCAGTAAATACAGAGCAAATCATTACATGGGAAAAAAAAAAGATTTGCTTATTTTTTTTTCTCACTTGAAGAGTTACTGTTATCATCCTCTGATGAATAATTTCCAAAAGGGCATGAGAAAACAAAAGAAAAAAGAGAAAGTGACAAAATAGACTGAATCTCACCACTAGAATTCACCATAAAAATTCCCAAAGTGTAACAGAATTCTTACAAAATTTCCTAGATCAGTTCTTTTAGGGAATCAAGATCTCCTATGAAAAATATGGCAAATGGGAGTCAGGGTAGGTTGGGTGGGAAAACGGGAACGAGGGAGGTAAATAACTGCAGCAAAAACAGGTTCTGAGGAATACACATAATTTTGTCTGCTTTAGATCACAATAGAATTTTTAATAAATAAATTTCTTTTTCTTTGTAAAGACACTTTTGAAACAGTAGATTTAGCCCAGTCATTTGTGTCATTTGTTTTATAAACCATCTTTTGTTGTTCCCACCCCCTCCCCCTCCCTCCCCATAATGTCATAAATGTTTCAGATTTGAGTCTCTTGTACATTGTCTTTTGAGTTCATTCGGATCAATAACGGTTCATGCACTGAACTGTGTATTGAATTTATTGTGTTAACTGTTGTTGTGTGGTTGAAAGGAGATTTATAAGAGTTATAGTGATTTAGGTGCTCATGCTCTATTGCTGGCATGGGCAAATGACTCTCTATGGGTGTGTCACCTGTAAGCTCATCATCCACATTAATAATCTCTACAGTCCGTGTTGGAGCATGATGGTTCTGCCGGTGATGCTGTTTCCTCATTTTGTAGAAAATTACCAGCATTACAGCAGCCATGAGAGTGATAGCCACAAAACAACCAATTATGATTTTGGTAGTCTTCATAACCTCATCTATTCCCGGGATCCCATTGTTTGCGTCCGTCACAGGAATGGTGAACGTTTTTTCTGTAGATCTTGTGCTCTGTGGAGTGAGTGAGGTTGTCATGTTAGTGGTTTCCCAGTTGGTAACTGGTGTGGGCCCAACCTGCTCTGTGGTCTGTGCCTCATCCTGAGAAGGTTCCACAGTCTCTACTGTGACAGTTGAAAAGTAGGTGTAACCAGGGTTATCCAGGGCAGTCACATTCAGTGTGGCAGAAGCTGTGGTATTCCCGACAGAATTACTCACCATGCATGTATACAAACCCGTGTCTTGCACAGTTACCTTTGTAAAATTTAATGTGCCATCACTGAGCACAGCAATCCGAACTCTGTATGCCCCATGTGTCATAACAGATCCATTCGGAGTAATCCAAGATACAGAGGTCAAGGAGGTTGATGCCCGGCATTTCATCTCTGCAGCCATGCCTTCTGTGACGTTGAGGTCTGCTGGTGGCTCCACTATGACTGGAGCATAACATGTGAAGTAATTCAGGTCCAGCTCACCAATGTACCTTCCTTTTAAACTGGGAGGTGTGTGGCAACGGGCACAGCATGCAGTATTGGAGGGTGCCTTGTCTTTAATCCACCAGCTGAGCCAAAGGATATCACAGTTGCAGTTCCAAGGATTGTGATGCAAGTGGATCCTTTCTAGGCGAAGTGGTGTGAACAGGTCATGAGGCAGTAGTGTTAGATTGTTGTGTGCCAGGTTGATCTCTACAAGTGACTGAAGGTTATCAAAAGCATTCCTTTCTATCACTTGAATCTGGGACTGTATCATCCACAATTTCTGAAGATGCATCAACCCTTGGAAAGAACCTGGCCGGATGGCAGTCAGGTGATTCCCAGAAAGATCTAATTCATCCAGTTTTACAAGTGGGGTTAGGTTAGGAATCTCTCTAAGATTGCACATGGCAAGGTTCAAATACCTCAAGTTGGACAGACCCTCAAAGGCACCTTCTGAGATGTATGAAAGCCTTTTCAATTCCCCCAAATCCAATCTTCGGAGAGAAGGGATTCTGTTAAAAGCATAAGAAGGGATGCTCTCAATGGGGTTGTTTCTCAACCACAGTTCCTTCAGTTTTGACAGGTACACAAAAGCCCCATTTGGGATAGTAGTCAGACGATTGTCAAAGAGTTCCAAAGTGTTGAGATTGGCCAAACCATTGAAAGCCCCTATTTCAATTGTTCTGATGTGATTCCTGCTGAGCTGCAGGATTTCTAGGTGCCTCAGATGCTTGAAGCTATTAACTTTAATGATTTGGATCTGGTTCTCATGGAGATTGAGTAACCGGGTGTTGGTGGAGATGCCGTCTGGCACGTCTCTCAGATTTTTCCGCACACAAATCACTTTACTGAACTGGTTGCTGCAGGAGCAGACAGAAGGGCAAGTTTGAGCCCTCACTAGGCCAGCCACCACAAGAAGCTGAAGAGCCAACAGCACCACAAGCAGGGGGTCAAATAGGGCCCTGTTAAACCTAGGACCTATCATTATCTGCTGTGGATGTAAGGTCATCTTGTTCAACATTCATAATTTATTTGGTGTTGGTCCTTCTGGAGTTTGAATAGTCTGAAAGAAAGGAAGAAGGGAGAAGAAGAACATTAAATTAATCTCAAATATTTAAATGTGTTCTCTAAACAAAGGCTTCTCAAGTTCTTTCAGTCAACTCTACCATTTCTTGAAATTCTGTAGTGATAATAGAATTTGTAATATCTTTTTTCTGTACAGATATGCATATTAACTGCAATTGGCAATAAGGTAAGAAAATGCCAGAGGCTAGCTTTCCTGCATATTCCAATGTATAATGCACATAGCTGGATGGCAGATAAGAAATTCAGCCGCAGTAGATACCTAAAAGAAATGTTGTAACTCAGAGGAGAATTGAAAGAAATTACAAGGGTCTCAAAAGACAAAAATTAGTAAGAATATTCAAGGTGTTAACCTTTTTTACACATTAGAAGACAAGACAACATATAATATGAAGAGCAATTGGAGTCTCCTGTTTATTATGGGTAAAAATCTTTGTCTATACAAATATGATTCTGGAATCAGTCTAACTAGAACTCTCTAATACTGAATGTAGCAGGTCATACAAACGACAGGGCAAGATCTTGTCTATTACAAATTGAAAAAAAAAGAAAAGGAAAGAAACATGCTGAACACCAAATTTTCTCTACTGTTAAATGTCATCAAATTTCATGATATTTCCTCCTCAATTCTTTTGAGCAGCAGAGAAACACTCATTAGTAAATGCGTACTGAACACAGAAATAAGAACAGCCATTTAAATGCTGAAAAATATCTCTAACTTAAGGGTTGGCAGTTTCACTGGCACCTTGAAAAAGTTCTAAAAATATTCTACAGTGTAAGGGGAAAAAAACCTTTACACTACAAATGATCATCACCATTTTAAGAACTTCAGTACTGATTCATTTGTTGTGGTTTTTAAAGTCCTCAGCCCTCAGTTCATTTTCAATCTGCTGTTCAGTTCAAGATCCCTCTGTTGTCAAGATTAATGAAATTTCCTATAAAGCAACCAAAAGTGAAATCTTATAAATTATAGCAAGTGTAAAGCATATTTATAACCTAGAGCATCCAGATGGATAATACATATATTCTGTAAAACAAAGTACCATAAGGCAATGGTGTTCCACTCCAGGCTTAAAATTCTTTCATTTTATGTAAAAAACCAACCCAACAACAATAAAAAACAACAACAATAACAAACCAACCAAACAAAAAATCAAACCAACCAAAAAAACCCTAGGAAAAATACATTAACTTTAATCTCAGAGCAATTCATTTAATAAAAGACTTTTTTTCTAATTATATATTCAGACAATGTGTTTTTGAGAATGAATTTCTGCATTTTTAAAAAGCTTGTTATAATGGTTAAGAGTTAGCAAGTGTTCTCGTCTCACTTTTAATAATTTACTGCAGAGAAAGCCAATATAATGGTTAAAAAAGGGTGAAGGAAACTTGAAAGTCTGGGCTCTATCTGTTTGTTTGATCTGTTCTGTATGTGCTATTTATAAAACATATTCTTGTTATTAAAATTCCTGAAACTAATGTATTTTGCAACCTCAAGCAAGTCACCCAGAACCTCTTTCTGCAGCTTACACCTCTGTCATATGACTCTGGAGAACCCTGTGGCTGTAGTGTTAGATGGCACTGCTCCCACCTCTCCATCCCTTCCCTCTGCCAACAACTGTATTTAGAACATCAGCTTCATGGGTTTAGCATAATGTACTAGACTGGATGAGGGGTGGCTGCTGTACACACCTTCATTTTTACTGCACATTTGCAAGGTCACTTATCTCTTCAGAGGTGCTGAACAAAATACATGGAGAAACACTCTAATCACTAAAAATCAGGTTCGCTTACATAAAAAAACTGACTGTAGTAAAACAATCTGCAAAGAGTGATTGAAAAGCACATCGTTCTCATCTTTCTTACACTGTTATGAAGAAAATTCTGTCTATTGTGGTCAAAAGAATTACATTAGAGTCTAATATCCGTTTTATGGTCCTTAGTTAGTATCTGTGACCCATGAATTTTGCTTTTGAATAGTAATTAACCATCTTCTGTGATAGTATTAGCAGTTTTCTCACTTTGTTTTATCTTGGTATTGTTTTTAATTTTTTTTGTTCAGTAACTTGTTTTTCCTTTCTCATTTTAAAAATTCTCGTAAAACCTATTCCCTAAGGACTTAGACTGAATGATGAATTCCATTAACAGGTAATAAAACAGACACAGAAACACAGAATCATAGAATCAGCTGGGTTGGAAGAGACCTCCGAGATCATCAAGACCAACCCTTGATCCAACACCACTGTGATTACTAGATCATGGCATTAAGTGCCACATCCAGTCTCATCTTAAAAACCTCCAGGGACAGTGAATCCACCACCTCTCTGGGCAGGCCATTCCAATGCCTGATTACTCTCTCTGTAAAGAATTTATTTCTACTATTCAATGTAACCCTCCCCTGGCAGACCTTAAGCCTGTGCCCTCTTGTCCTATTGCTGGTTGCCTGGGAGACCAACCCCCACCAGCCTACAACCTCCTTTCAGGTAATTGTAGAGTGATGAGGTCACCCCTGAGGCTCCTCTTCTCCAGACTAAACAACCCCAGCTCCCTCAGCCTCTCCTCACAGGACTTGTGTTCAAGGCCCTTCACCAACCTCATTGCTTTTCCCTGGACCTGCTCCAGCACCTCACTATCTGTCCTGGACTGAGCAGCCCAGACCTGAACGCAATACTCAAGGTGTGGCCTCACCAGCACTAAGTACAGGGGAAGAATCACTTCCCTGGTCCTGCTGGCTGCACTATTCTTGATACAGGCCAGGATGCCATTGGCCTTCTTGGCCACCTGGGCACACTGCTGGCTCAGGTTCAGCTTCCTGTCAATCCAAACCCCCAGGTCCCTTTCCACCTGGCTGCTCTCCAGCCACTCTGTCTACAGCCTGGAGCACTGCATAGGGGTGTTGCGGCCAAAGGGCAGGGCCCAGCACTTGAACTTCATCCCACTGGAGTCAGCATATCTCTTCATCCTGTCCAGGTCCCTCTGCAGAGACTTCCTGCCTTCCAGCAGGTCGAAACTCCCTCCCAACTTGTTATCATCTGTAAATTTGCTGATGATAGACTCAATCCCCTCATCTAAATCATCAACAAAGATGTTAAATAGGACTGGGCCCAGTACTGACCCCTGGGGGACACCATTGGTGACCTGCCACCAACTGGATGCAGTTCCATTCACCACCACTCTCTGGGCCTGGCCATCCAGCCAGTTCTTAATCCAGCAGACAGTGCACCTATCCAAGCCATGGGCTACCAGCTTTAAACACATCATACCAAATATTTTACAATTACACTGGTGCAGTATTGTTGTCTTCACTGGAACTGAGATGCAAACTCAGCCTGCTGTGCCCAGCTTCAGAGCTGCCAGTTATCCCTGTATAAGGTTGGTGTGGCACAGGCAGCACATGTGGCTTGTAGAGGTAGAGCAATCTGTGTTCTATGTCAGACCCATTCACTATTAAAGACCAGCTTTGCAAGATGTCATATGGTTTCTCTACTTTCTTTTTGATGCCCCAAGGTACCAGGAAAACTATGGCATTTGTAGAATAAGAAAGTATAGAGAAAGGAGAAAGAAGAAAGGTCATGAGAGAGCAAGACCTCAACATCAGACAATGCATGAAGTCCCTTCAATTGCCTCCATGAAGCTGACGATCCCAAACCATACTGCAAGCACTCCAAGGTACTAATCTCCCATTCAAAATTGTCGAGCCTAATTGTATCTCTCACCATTCTTTTCACCTACTCCTTTATCCAGTAAATCTTCCTGTTTCATCACTACAAATACACTTCATGGGTGTTACTAAAAAAAAAACAAAAAACATTTTACTTGAATACAGGGCTTTATCATAAGAAATAAATTACCCAGTTATGAGACTGATTAGCAAATATTGTCTGGCACAAAACAAAATGTTTCCATGGTTTAGTTGCAAAAAGATTTTTTGAAAGAAATGCTTTTGCTTTATCTTCTTAAAATAAATTCCCTATATCCCTCCCATTTTTGAATATTGACTCAAACAATGAATCATTCACATAGAACAACTCTTTCTTTCTGCTAAAGGCAAAAATTGCTCATGGCTTTTTCATTTACTTTTCCCTAGTCACGTGCTAGTGATGTCTCAATATGCCTCAGTACTGCAAACCATCAAAGACCTCCAGGGAAGTCTGACACCATCAGGTTTCTGCAAGATTCAGTTTAGTGTATACTTGAAATACAAGCTTGGTTAGTAATTGTTAGCTTCTCCGAGTGTGTAATTTTGAAGACAGGATGACCATTTTGTGAGATGTGGATACAAAGTTTTAGATATGTTTTCATATGTGTTGGTATGTCTGATCTTTTTTCATTATTTTTGCAACTTTTTTTTTAATATATAAGTACAGAAGATCTATATTGCTATCCTCCTGCAACAGGGAGGTGATAAGAGCAAATCTTACCTTTTGTAGCCACAATTTGATCTAACATTGGATTTATTTATATAATTCAACTTTTCCCCCTCTTTGTTGGCATTATAGGAAGAAAAATGCAATTTTTAGCATAAGGCCAGCGTTGGTCTTGGACTTGGTGCTACTAAAGTACAGGACAGCTGATGATCCAAAAAAGCAACCACGACCAGCAGAAAATATGCTAGGCAAGCATATGTCTTGCAAATCCTCACCTCCAACTAGTGATCTTTGCATAAGGCTAACATACTGCAGTAAGACTCCCAGTGGAAGTAGAACTGTATTAGACAGGTCTTTTCTTTTATACTGGTCATTTTCCACAGCTCAGAACTTAAATATTCAGGAAGTCTTGGAGCAGGCATTTCATATTAGGGTCATTTTCAATCATAAATACCTTGGAAAAAAAATTAGTCAGCACAAAAACATAGTGTAAAATTAATTTAAAGCCTTGAAGAACACTATGGAAATATTTTAATGGGCTTTACATAGAGATCCATCTGGAACTCAGTACTAGAGTAATTTGCTATTCAATACCTATTATGCTAGAGACACATGAAGGTTTAGCTTTACAACACCACACATGGAACACAGACCATCAATCAGCTTCTTTAGTCTTTGCTGACACCTCTTTGTCTTCTAAGTAATTTTTGTTTTCATTTTTCTAGTACCACAATAGCAACTCTACGGTCAATTCAGTAACACTAGTGCCCTCTGCTGTATAGACATAAAATGTAGTTTAAAATGTTAAGAATTTCCTTCGTGCACAGTCGGTTCCCCAGACACAGTACAATTATCAAATGTGTTTCCAAACATGACCTTAAGTCTGTCTGTGGCATGCTCTAATTACCAAAGCATATATCAGCTGTTATTTTAGTACAGTAATGTATATTATCTTTATGGCCTTGGAGACATTCCTAGACATATACGGAGCATTGTTTGTTTTGTTTTCTATTTCCACAGAAATAAAAAAAGTCTTTTCTTTGAAATTGACACTTGATATGCATGTTCTCCTCTCTGTAGCTTATCTGACACTTTGTTAGTCTCAATTTACTACACATTTCCCTCTGAGCGAAAAGCATTGCCCTCTTAAGATCCAACAGAAGATGAAGCAAGGAATGACAGAGCTAATCTACCTCTGCAGTTATGCACAGTGCAGCTTTGCTTAGGGGCAGCTTGAAGGATGCAGTAGTTACACCACTGAAATGTAACTCTGCCATACATGTATGCAGAGATGTCTTCTTATGCTCATAGTGTAGTATCCCAAATTAAATTTTATTTTATTTGTTTGTTTTTGGGTTTTTTTGGTGTGTGTTTTTTTATGTTAGTTAGTTAGTTAGTTAGTTAGTCTGTTTGTTTGTTTTTTGATTGTTTGGGGTTTTTGTAATTATGTCTTGGGCCTGATGTGTTTTGTTCTCCCTTTGTTATATTACCAGGAGAAAGTGACTATGCCCACTCTGATTACTGAAGGATTTTCCTGTAATGGTGAGCTTTGATTAAAAAAATCCCAACAACTTCTAGACCATTTCCAAAGATCTGCCTAATGAGGTATGGCAGGTGGCAAAGATATTTCCCCAAGCTCCAGTGACCATTAGCTGGATCACTGGCAGTTTAGTTGCTGTTGGCAACTCATACTTAGCTTTCCATCTAGTCTGTGGACCTATGAATAACTGTCTCAGCAGCAGAGCTGTGCAGTGCAAAGACCATGGGCTTTATGCCAATATATGGTTTGAGATACTTTGGTTGGTGGTGTACATCTGCCATGAAAAACATGAGATGTGATGCTATATGTCACTGACTATATAGACAGAAATTATCAGAAAAGCAGGTGGTTAAACTATCACAGTAAAATTAAATATTCACAACTACATCACAGTTAAGTCTCAACTAAAGCACCATTAAATCATCAAAATTCTCCCTCAGCCATGTCTCAGAAAATTTCAGGATGAGAAACATTCAAAACACATTTTATCTTTTTTTCAAGTTGACAAATATGTGGATGCATTCAGAAAACGCATCTTTGCTTAATTTTATATAGCACAGTTATGTATGCTGTATGTCACACTCTATTTTAAAGAGGTTTTTGAGAGAAAAACCCTTTGCAATAATATCTGCATTTTTTTCAAAAAACAAGCCACTTTACAGTTGCAAATTAAACAGCAGATTTCCAAACATGTGAAGAGGAGCTAGGTGCATCAAGCAGCTAATTATGCTAGGAAGTCTCTTCCAGGAGAATCAGCACCAGAGGATTGAAAACAGTTTCTGTATGGAACAGAGCATGGAGTACAGCAATAAAAATAGGTCCAAATCCCAGGATGACCTTATGCAGAAAAGACTCTTTTAACTCTCTTTTCAGGAACTCTGAATGCTCTCGGGGCCTGAGACTGATCCCCTTTTGGCAGCAATGTCAGTAGAGGAAGCCAAAGGAATTTCTGTGTAGATACAGGCAGACAAGCACGGTATGCTTTAGCTCCACAAAATACTGAAACACACGAGGGTTAATCCTTGTCCCAGAACAGAGACTGAACTGTAGGCAGGCAGCTCCACTGGGGTCAGAAATCCTCTACCAACATCTGCTCTGCAAATGCTCCTGCAGCCTCACATGTGTGTCCCCAGATGGCTGTGAAAGGTTGGGCGGATGGAACCACATTGCCAGGGATTCACTCACCATACCCTTCTGCCCACCTCACCTCCCCCTGTTTTCTGTCCTGAAATACCTTTCCACCTGGCTGAACCTCTGAGGACTATAGCTTTCAGTTCAATAGCAGTACAAACACTTAGCATGCTGTTCCCTGCCCCTATACACTACCATAATACCATTATCTTTCTCCACTGAATGTGTTTGCCACTAACAAAGCAACAACATAATATGTTCTTAATAGAGCATTGCAATAATAATCATGCAAAATCAGTGAACAGGTTTATAGTAGATCTCATATTTCCTCTTCCTAATTTTACTTTTTATTTTCCTCATGGAGTGACTCCTGTCTGTAGTGTTTGGGGTTTTTTAAACAGAATGTTGTACAATGAAAACCCATGACTGCAGCTATATAGCTGTGAATCTTTTCCTCCATTCTTAAAAATCAGTTTTCCCTTTTCACTGCTATAGGACTTTAAAAGTCTCAACAACAGTTAAGGGAGCCATTGCAATAACGTCTAAAAACCTGGGAGGTTTCAAAGCCCAGCAGTTTTTATCTATTTGTTTTTTATTTTATTTTCAGTTAAATACAGTGAAGGCCAAAGAGGGCTGGATAGACAGCCCTGAAATGCAAACTGATTATTCATGAAACCAAACAAATCAAAAGACTCAACACAAATTGTTCTCCTCTCTGCCTGTTTTTGCTCTGGGACATAGTTGGGATTTTCTGTGGCCCCTTCAAGCCGGTAAGTTTAGGAGGCAGAGTGGATATTGCTGTACCCCAGATACTTCCCAGTTCTCTACTGCAAGCCTTTTAAGACTCAGCTGAATCACTAAGGCTGACCCAAAAGACCTAAATGTGATTGAACCCATTCAATCCTCCTGAATCACCATTGATTTCAGGGGAGTTCAATCTAGGATGAGTTTGACCCAGTCTGCCTTTTCCTTCTTTTCTTTCATTTTGTTATACAGAAAACAGCTTTATTTCACATGCCTCATTTTCCGGCATGATTTCATGTTTCCTCTCTCATGTCCTCCTAAGGTTTAAAACTTTTTCTTTAACTTCAGGTAACAGAAACAGACATGAAATAAACGTTTTAAAAATGAGAATTTGGGTGTACATTGGTTCAAGCAAAAATATTTGCATTTTAGCTGGAAATAAAGACATTTTACAGTGTTTGAATCTAAATCAGTCAGGGTATTTTTATTTATAAATATTATCTTACTCTTAAGTCTCATTTGCAGTTTGTGTCCTCAGTACAATGCACAACATTTGATAATTTCATAGCAAAATCATAGAAAACATCAGATGATATGTAATGAATATTTCTTTAGGACAGACTTAGTTTTATTAAAAGGAATTATTTGACTTCTTTATTGTCTTCTCCCTAAATGTCACTCAAAGGGTGAAGAGGACAAAACAGCCTTCTGTACAGACTGCTCACAGTGGTAAGAATAGAAGCAGTCTATGAACTATTCATGGTGAACTAACTTAAATTCTTTCATAAAAGCCACCACAGTACAGCTTGGTACTAGTGCACCGAGAAATGTTCTAGAATTTTAATTGGAATTAACTTTTAAGTGGGTTAATTATATTGCATTAAATCTTTGTGTGGACATTCTTATTTCGAATCTAATTTAAGTTAAATTGAATTAAGGCCACTATCATTTCAATTAAGAGTGTCCATAAAAGGATGTAATGTAGTTTAGCTAGTCCCTTTTCAAAGTTAATTTGGGTTCATTTTCTCAAGACCCCATGTAGACATTCAGAACTTTTGTTCTGTATTGACTTGGGCTTGATTCAAACCAATTACATAAAGGTAAAAAGGTTTTCTGTCTCATCACTGATCCCTTGGGTTACTCGAGTTCCATTTTGCATCACTAATTTAGTTGGCAAAACACAGTTTCTATGAAGTTTTGTTATTTGTTTCATCTTATATATTTTTATGGACAGATATTTATGGAGAGGGAAACAGGTACCTCCTCAGTAGAAAATTTAGAATATCCTTATAAAAGAATTATCTTATTTACAGAAGCATGTCACTACATCTCATGTACCAACCCCCAACCCCCCTCCCCATATAAGAGGAAGTCATACAAGAGCCTTCAGGACTGCTCTGTCTTATGCCAA
The DNA here is from genome assembly GCA_013400415.1 of Scytalopus superciliaris. Lineage (NCBI taxonomy): Eukaryota > Metazoa > Chordata > Aves > Passeriformes > Rhinocryptidae > Scytalopus > Scytalopus superciliaris. The sequence continues at coordinate 72,917 of VXBX01004749.1, read as the reverse complement.
AAATACCTCAGTGAGCAACAATTAAACTGCACTATTTCTAGAACTATGATTTCTTAATTCCTTTTTCATTTATTATCAAAGTAAAATCCACAGATCCACAGGCATGTGTAAACCACAACAAAATTAGTATAAAAACAACCTTTAATAAAAAGTTATATGCTGTTCTAAAGCACTATTCCAAAACAGCACTATTTTCAGTCCTGTCAAACTGGTGTCATTTTTTTAAACACTACAGTATTTCTTTGTTTTCATTAGACTAGCAGTGACTTAACAGCATCTATTCAAACACAGCACAGTGATACTTTAACTAAAACAAATTATTTTTGGTCTGGTAGAATAATATCAAATTTTATACATGGAAACATTAAATTGTATTAATTAACATGCTTTTAAACATACTACAGCATTTCAAACTGATAGGCAAAAATCTGCAACTTAAGTATATGAAACCTTAAAATTTGTGTCCTTTAAAAGATGGAAAGACAAAAATGTGCAATGCTGATGGAATGCAAGATGTTACCCCTTATTCCTTCCAGAATTTTCTCCTTACTCACAGATGTGGGAAATGTCAGGTCAGAACACCACAGTCTAAGAATGCATATACAAATGTAGCAAGTACAATGAAGAGAAAAAACACAGCAACAAAAAAGGCAATTAGAGTAAGAAAGTTGTCCTTTATAAATTTGGAATCTATTTTTTAAAGCCCAAAACATAATTTCATAAATTACAGTATTTGCACTTGCATACTGAATGTGCTAATGCTGAATATTCTTGTTCCCCATACACATCATCCTTTGAGCCTTGCTGAGCTCTTGACCTCAGCAGATAACATAAGCTAGAAGACATAAATATTTTAGCTTGATGAACACAAAATACAGTTGTGCATCAGTAGCAGTTTTCTGTACTTTTTTATACTTTGTCAACAGACATGCTCTGGTAAAATCTGAAGTAATTTAAAAAGATTTGAAGATTATTTTGATATTAACAAATCAGAAAATTGTGCATTTCACTGGCATAAAATATCAAGTTTGTACCTTAACAAGTGCATTTTTTCCAAATGCATTTTGTAATATGCAAAACAGAACAGACTGGGGGATGAAAGGAAATTATATCAGAGAAGTCATGGAAAATCTACATCAGTGTTTTTTGGGATATGAATTAAAATAGGTATCTGCCTAAATAATTCTATGCCATGATGCTGTCAAGAAAGGTGTTCTCCTGTTTTCCTTTTTAAGGTCTGAATTATTCGATGCTGAGTTTGAAAAGTGCTTGTTAGCTATTTCATAACCTCGATAACTATAGTCTTTATTGTTAGTATTTATTATTTCAAAATACCTTCTGGGAGAAAAATACCCAGATAATAAAACACTAAAGCATGAGAGTCCATTTTGCATCATTGCATTTGTAGTGGCTAACTAAGTCCAAATTACTCCCTCATTCTGTTGATAAACAAAGCAACAAAGAGAAAAAGAGACATGAGTTAAAAAGTTGAGGCTGGCTTCAAATAGCCTCGAGTCTGGCAAATGATGGTTAAATTTCTTGTCCTTGGTAGCTATGGAAACCCCTTAAGGTAAGAGTGGAACACAGGCACTTTGTGATGTGCAATTTACAAGCTGTTTATTTAATTATGAAGGAATATGAAACTGTTAGGGGCAATGCAATTATCCTACTGTGATAGTGTTTTGAGAGGAAAAATAGGTACACAGAAATATAAGAAGTTAATTTTTTGGAAAATTACTTGTTTTAGGACTTGTATGAAACTGCAACACATTGTTTTTCACTGAAGTCTGTGACTTCCCCCCCCCGCAAAGGGTGCAAGGAGCCAAAATTAGTAATATGTCATTTTGACATAATATCCCTCAATAGGGTCATAGTAATTATGTCCATTCTATGCTTCATGAACAAAACCAAGGTCAGGGTGTATTTCAATTAAACCCTAGGTGTTACCAAAGTGCAGTACAGCCAGAGCAGCATGCACATTATTACCAGATCTATCACTACTGGGCAATGAATAGGTCACAGATGCTCTTGCGTACAGTATTTGTACACCTTTAAATATTACAAGTGGGAGAATGTTTCAATTCAATTTAGGAGGCAGCTAGTGAAATAAAATTAAAAGTGAAACTATGTGGTGACTCAGGGGGACTATAACAACTACATACAAGTATTTTCCTGAATCTGAACAACAAACTTTGACCTGTTAGTTCTGTTGTTGGGAATTGCATGAATGTAGTGGCCCCAGGGCCCTTTGCATACAATGGGAACTTTTGGCAACAATCCATACTTCATTGGATTGCCTTAATAAGATGTGAGATAAAAACACATCCTCACAAGCCCTCTGTGAAAGAGACAGGTAATATTATTCTTATTTATGGCTGAAGAAACTGAGGAAATAATGGGTTAAATCAATTGCCAAAATTTAGCATGTCTCTATATGACAGTTTGCAAACATGAGCTTAATGCTCCATGCTGATTAGATGGAATGTGTGTTGCTCCAAATGATATCCATGCAGCAACCATTAATTTGTTGCTGACTGCAAGATAATGTGTCTTAGTGCACGGCTCCAGTCTGGCCCTAAGAGCACAAAGACTGACTTTGTCTCTATGTGAAGTTTGGATGAATCTTGCTCCAGCAAACCACAAGAGTCAAAGTGTGTTGAGCTATAAGTGGTGTCAGCAGCAGAAGCACAACAGGGGCCCAGACCTAATGAACTGCATTTCCATCAGAATTTGGACAAATGTATGTACTAAAGGGTGCGATCATCAAGTTTTGTATGACCAACATGTCATGACTTTTAAAAGTAAATTTTATTAAATACTAGAAAATGCTCTGTCCTATTCTACAGATTCCTATATTATTCTTCTTATCATAGTATTTATGCATCTTACAGAAATGCATTAAGTATCCTGAATTTGTCATTTCACCTACATGTTTTTTCTCTCATTCCTTCTCCTTTCCACATTCCTTTACATGCTGTTCTGGTTCTGAGGTATTAATAATTATTTATCACAAACTGTTGGCACTATAGATGGCAAGTCTGAAGATGTACATTGGGAGTTTGAAATTACAATTTGTAATGCTTGCTATGCTATTCCTCCTTGGAACTCATTGGATGTCTCTTCTACCTAGAGAACAGACCACAGACATCGGTGTGGATCACTTGGGACCCAGTCCAATCCTTGCTACAGTAATAATGGGTAGGGACTCCCGGGGACCTACCATTGTCTTTTCCCTGTGAACTGTTCTCAAAACTTCCTCTTAGACAGGCTCTCCAATATACATTTTTCTGATCCTTGGCCAAGAGGAAAGCTCTTGTAAAAGCCTCTTGTCAGACAGGTCTTGGCAAGCCTTAAGTTGCTTTTTAAATATAAATGTTTAAAAAAATCTGAAAGAAAACTCCTTCCACAGGAATGTACAAGTGGCAAAATGTGACATTTCACATTCATTATCATTTGGGGCCATCCAGCTAAGAAGATGTAAATCACTTGAAAAAGAACAGTTCACCTCTCTAGCTGGAGAAGGAAAGGCAAGAGGGTAATAGCTAAGAGGCCAACCCCCACCTCACTACAACCTTCTTTCTGGTAGGTGTAGAGGTTGATAAGGCCTTCCATGAGCCTCCTTTTTGCCAGACTAATCTACCCCAGCTCCCTCATATGCTCCTCATATGACTTATGTTCCAGTGCCTTCACCAACATGGGGTTGTTGTGACCCAAGTGCAGGATCTGGCACTTTGTCTTTTTGAATCTCATACTAATGGCCTCAGCCCATTGATCCTAATTTCCAGCAGATCAACACTCCCATCCAATTTGGTGTCATCTGAGAACTGAGGGTGTACTGGATCGCCTCATCCAGATTTGATGATCCAGCAAAGGTATGGCCCTAACATTGAGTCCTGGGGAACATCACTTGTTGAGCAAGTGAAAATCACTTGTTACCTGAATGTAACAGCCATTCAGCCAGGTTTATACTCAATGAAGAGTGCACCTGTTTACACCATGGGAAGCCAGTTTCTCTGGGAAAATTCTGTGGGAGACAATGTCAAAGTCTTTACTAAATGCCAGGTAGACAACATCCACAGCCTTTCCCTCATCCACTAGGCGGGTCACCTTGTCATAGAAGGAGATCAGGATAGTCAAACAGGACCTGCCTTTCAGCAAAACCCATGCTGGCTGGGCCTGATCCCCTGGTTATCCTGCACGTGCTGCATGATAGCACTCAAGATAATCCATGACCTTCCCCAGCATGAGATCAGTCTGTTTTAATTTTATTAAAATGTTAAATTAATTCTGAAGTAACTAAATACTGGAACATTCTTTTTCTGTGTGTGCTGGAATGTGACACTAGCACAATTCCCTATCATCCATCCCAATGTTTTCCTGAGATATCCAAAACATAGTGCAAATCTTTGCAGAATATATCAACTGATTCAAGAACTGACAATGTAGATCTGCCTGGAAAACTTTTCATTATAGAAGAAAATGCTGAAAGCAGCCTGGTGAAAATCAAAGGCTTTAAAGGAATTCGTGAGAAACAGTGGCAAATTATATGACTTATTCTCTTTCTGTCCAGACCATCTATAAATCCAAGAATCATAAATTATACAGATAGATGTTATCTCTCTGAAGCTTTACAATGCAGTAAGTCTCATAGAGAAAAATAATAGATTACTTTATATTTTCATATAGACATGGTTTTAATATTAATGAATATACATTTATTTGATGGAATATCTTCTCTACATAGGCTGTTTATAGCCTGCTTGTTGAAATCACTGGCCAAATTCAAAGCACCATTGCATCAATGTGAAATTCATATCAGATCCAGGAAAGCTAGCATATACTTCTTTAGCAAATGATCATTTTCACTGAAGTGCTATTTATCTGCTTCAAGTTACCAATAAGATACAATGCGCAGGATCAACAGTGCTGCCTGCTTGTTCAGCTGTTCAGACTCTTAAGTGTTGATACAGTATTCTATGTTCATGAGCCCACAACAGATTTGCATTTTTAACTATGAGACAAAATCACAGGTAATCCTACAGAAACCAATGGGAGTTTTGCTTTTGGTTTCAGTGGAGTCAGGACTCCATGTCATATATCAATAAGAATTTGCTATATAGAGTCAATTTCAAGTTATTGCTGATGTAAGCACTAGGGTTTTGATGTCATTCTTTTAGGATAGGTTTTATGGATATGGAAATGTAATTTTAACTTAATTTAAACTGTCACAGAAAAAAGGGCAAAATAGTAACTGAGACAGATAAAAAAGAGTTTTTATATATGAAAGTGTTCTATAGAAAAGTAATGTAATATTTTAAAGTGTCAATAAGTTAACATATTGGATTCTTAAAAGATTCCAAGAAATTACATTGTTAATTGAAAATTGTATAGCAAGAGTGAATCCAAGGTTCAAAACAAATTTGAAAATTATCTGTCCAAAGTAGAATAAATTTGATATTTCATGTTATTCAAGGATACAGATATGGCTGTTTCCAGTAAAGCTTTCCTTTACTATGCTGACTTTTATAGCAATAGAATATTTATCACAGACAACAGAGATACCACATATTATTAAGAGCATAAGCATCTGCCATTCTGAAGTGTTGTTTTCATTTTCTTACAGCTTTGTAAAATTTTAACAATTTACAGATTAAATGTTCTGTGCTAGGGATACACCTATAATACAGTCACTAAAAGTTGTAAAGACATGCTCAATGCAGATTTAAAGCAGCTAATGTGTCAAGCTCTCTCTTGTTGAGAACTATATACTGAATTCTTGTCTATACTCTCTACTCCAGAGAGATGCATGAGGGTAAGTACATGAAATATTTTCAAGGAGTCATTAGCAGACTTCCATGTAAGCACGTAAAGTGGACATTGATAGTGCAGTCATCCATTGAAGTATACATCTGAAGAATTTTGGCATCATCAGGCACTCTCTTAGCAGAATATTTCACACCAGTTCCCTGTAGCTAGTTTTGAGCTGCTGAGAACAATGATAAATATAAAGTGCTAGTGTTGCATTTAAGTATCAATGTTATATAGCATGTATGTCCCCTGCAATGTGCCGCCTTGCAGACCTGTATCACATAGTACACTTTTTAGCCTGGAAAATTACACAGTTATTTTACTAGATTTTACTATTTCCCCATAGGCAAATACAGTTATTTACCTATTCCCAGCTTTATCCACTTGTGCAAACATGTTAAATGGCAACTATTACCAACTCTGTCAGTGTCTGCCCTTGATCTACAAGAATGATTTTAAAACCTGGGTTCAAGGGTCTTGGGGAAAAACCCCTTAATTTCTTTATTGCTGTTCATATGCTCAATACTTAAGCTCGGGAAGTCACAAGATGTAATCACAGCAACTAGAGCCAGCAAAGTCTAACAAGGAGTTTTGTCTGACATTCTTCACACAGAAGCACACGGATTTCTTTTACTAGACCTAGGATCTAAATCTCAGAAGGCTTTCATGGAAGACAGGAGAGTTGCTGCATGACAGAGATAAAGAACATGCACAGATTTAAGAACTTCCTCTAATACTGCAGCCACAGATCTAGACGTAAGCTATCAGTATCTATGGGAGGATGATGGAAAAAAACATTATTTTTTTTTTTACATGGGGGAAAAGAAAGTACTATACATAACACATTCCTGTGGCTTCTTTTCTTTATAATTTTTTTCCTTTTCAATAGTGTGAAGGCAATTTTTTTCTTTGTAATTATAAGAAATTGTCTGAATTTAGCCTAATTCTCAGGTGGAATAATCTGGAATTGCTCCATTCAAGTCAATGAAATCCAATGATTGTTATTACAGTTGAAGTTTGTGATCCTTGTTACCCTTTAAACTACACTAATCCATTCTTGAAAAATAAGGTCTCTGAGGAGACTTTAGAGCAACCTTCCAGTACCTAAAGGGGACATACAAGAAAGCTAGAGAGGGATTTTTTTTACAATGGCAAGCAGTGGCAGGACAACAACAAATGGCTTTAAATTGAAGGAAGGCAGCTTTCAGTTAGATATTAGAAAGAAGTTCTTCGCTGTAAATGTGGTGAGACAAGTTGCCCAGAGAAGCTGTGGATGCCTCATCCCTGGAGGTGGTCACAGCCAGGCTGGATGGGGCTTTGAGCAACCTGTTCCATGGCAGCAGGGTTGGACTGGGTGTTCTTTGTTGTCCCTTCTAACTGAAACCATTCTGTGATTTGATGGTTTTACGAGGTTCAGACAGACAACTGCTATGAAAATGCAGCTTTTGTAAAATTGGTTTAAAATGGTAAAGATAAGACAAACAGTTCTTTTTTTAAACTATACAATAAAGAAGCCTCTTCCAATTGCTGAAATGCTGAAAGAATGGTAACCATACATCAAGAGTGGACTTAGCTTTAGTTCTCAAAAAACCCCAAAATTTTCTTTTTCTGAATAATAGGTTATTTCCTTTCTTTTTCTCTTTTTTCTTCCTTAGTACCATAGGGTTGAAATGACATAAAAACAGCAGACATAATCCACAATGAATGAATAAATGTATTTATCGCCTCCTTTATAATGTGTTATGTCTGGTGGACATGGGATTTAAGAGGTTTTACATTGACTAATAGATGGTAATAGCTTAGAGTTATATATTGATTTTTATCTAGAAGTTTCCCTGTGAGTTTTAAATTCCACACTGAGAAACAACATATATAATATATATCACAATTGTAATTGTAAGTTTGCTCTTATTCTTTATCTCCCAATTTTTTTCTAAAAAGCAGAGTAAGAATATACTGGGAAATGAGAGGCATAATTTTATTATGTATTGATGAACAATAAGAACAGACAATGCAGACACAGCAGACAGTATACCTGGAAGTTAGTATAGAACTACTACTGTCTTCTTGAAACTGTGATTTTCAGACTGTAGATTCAAGAATTTTGAACCAGGGTTTGCTTCACCTTCCTTGCAGACTGCAAGAAATAATGGCTGATCCCATTTGCAATCCAATGGTTGTTGGCCGTGCTACTCTGTCCATCACATGGTGGTGCAGTCATCAATAAAATGAATAACATTTAAAGATCCAGACTTCATACTTCAACTAAAGTGACCTGACTGTTCATTCCCCTGAGAAAAGCATTCTCTTTTGTGAACAGATGCTGAATTTTGCTATTTTTGGAATGTTCTTTCAATAGGAAGTTTCAATTTCAATTCAATGCATAAAGATAATTCAACACAAAATTAGTTATGGATGCTGAGCCAGTGCTCTATGTCAAGAAGAATGCCTGTAGAAAGTACTGACTATGCTGTAATAGTGGTTACTGTCAAAAATAAAATTCACAGGCCAGATTCACAGCTTGTGTAACTCACTGTAGGTTCACTGGCACAGGGTTTGGCTCACTGCATCCATTTTGAGTTTCTCAAACTCCTGATCCAACATTTTTTTATCTAAGTGCTGTTGTCAGGAAATTGAGGGCAAATGTATATACACTTAAGAAAAGCAACAAAAACAAAGGATACAACCTCTCTTTGTTCACTGTTAATGAGCAAGAATGAAGATTATTTTTTTAATCTTTCGTAATTAGTTCATTATATTCTTATGAAAATTATTTAATGTACTATTTCTCAAAAATGTTTAAACCTAATCAACAGCAGGGTCAAGAAGATCTTCTACAACAGTTTGTGTCTCTGTCCTTTACAAAAGACAATTGGATTTCTGTCACAAGGAATAAACTAAGGGAGGTCTCTAGGAGGTGTGGATGATGGTTATGAGGATTTCAGTATTTGATATGCATGAGACTCTTCCCTCTGTAATGAAGACATTAAAAGGTTTAGATTATAACTATTTAAATTCAATTTTCACTCCTCTCCTGATGAATTATGACTTGCCAAAGCCACACCAAAATAAACAGACAAATTCAGGATCAAAGGTTCCAAGTTCAAGAATTCATTTCTTCACCTAAATGATGTTGTTTTCACAAGAGTATTAAATCCACCTTAGGTATACTTTCATGAACAGGCACTAAATTTTCAGTTAGTTATTTTGAACTGCAGAAATCAAATAAATCACTTTATCTCCTCTATTTGTCCAGTCAGCTCCCTCAAGGATAACTCATGTGCCGTTGGCCAATGAAATGAGTAAGAGGACTTGAAAAGAGAAGTTGGGATGATTGCTTCTACATGTTTCCATGACATTGCTGTTTGCCACTTGTCCTTTCAGGCAAATGTCATGCCCCTTACCAGTATCACATTCTCTTATGCAATATGCAGAAATAGCACCTTTCTGTTTAAAGCTACAGATCTGTCTTAAACATCAGTTAACAAAGTGTATTGGAGATTACAGCAGTCCATTATTTTGAATGTTTGATCTTAATGAGGCCTGACAGCACTTCACTTGAGTTAGAACAAAATGTATAAAACTCTCAGGACTGTATTAGAAAAAAAGTACCCATAATCTTTGATGTTGATTCCTTTCTTACTCACAAGCATGAGCTGCTAAATTTTTTCTTGTTACTTAAAGTAGCTGGCTGCAAAATCTGAAAAATGTAAAAAGGCTTCACCAAGAGATTGCACTTCCAAAATTGTTCCATAGCTGAAAGGATCTGTAGTTTATTGTCCAAAATGCATTTAAAAGTGCAATTTTGATATACTGTACAGTATCACTCAAAATGTCAGTCTAGAAAGAAAATTATTCATACTCATTTAATAGGGTAGAACTCTAGGTTTGCTGGAAATGAAGGTAACATTTGTCCAAACAAAACCAGTCTTTCACGGACTTCTTTTCCCCCTATACTTGCTTGTCCACATGTATTATCAGACACCTGTTGTATCTACATAATGCTAAAAGATCAATCTTCACAAACTTGTTATGGAAAACCAGAATTAAAACTTGCCTTTTGTAAGCAGTTTAGGGATTTATTTTTTTTTTAACCCTATCCCTTGGTCAATCATAGCAAAGCTGAGTGGTGTATGTGACATATGCCATTAGCTGCAACTCTTAGTTGAAGGAAACGGTCCTGTGCCACAGCTAGCTAATGTAGTTAATTCTGTATCAGAACTTTTGTTCTGCAATACTGAAGATTATAAATTTACACCCCGCTGCTGAAAGATGCTGTCAGGGTCATTACTCAATCTGAGCTAAAGCTGATTTGATCTTGAAACTCAGCAGAGTAGCTTGCTGATTCAAGATCATAGAGTTATATAGTCTTCCTCAATAAAGGGTCAGACTGGGAAAAAAAAAAAAATCACAGGGGGGAAAAATCAAGAAGCTCATCTCAGCTAATTACTACATCCATATTTGGCTCATTAGTGACACAGACTCATGTGGTGTGAAAAACCAACTGAAAAGGTTGCACACGAGCAAACTAAACATGAAAAATGCTCATTTGTAATTATAAATTGAATGGAATAATTGATTTATTGTCAATGATTCCTCTGATCATCTGATACACCTATATCTTAGGCAGCAAATAAGTAAATAATTAAAAACCCATAGGACTTGGCAGAAAAAAAAATTGGAAAACATTTTCTTAATATGTTGCCTTCTTTTTAATTTTTTAATTTTTTTTCTTCCTTTTCTCCCCCTGTCTGAAACCATTGCCAATAGAACTTACCAAACAATAGGCGGTTATGCAATCCACTGAAATATACACAGTAGTTTTGATCATAATAAACTATTCAGAAGCCTGGAAATACTTTTTGCAGAGCCTGGGGGTAAAAATCTAAAGAATTTAATTTCTACAGACTTTACAAGAGAGTTTTATCCATCCTACAAGACAACCCCAAACCCCTATCTAAAAGAAATAATTTCAAATAGGTTTTGAGGAGGAAGTACCGGCCCCAGTAAAATAATTAGAAAAACACTTTCTTTTCACAAGAGGTTCATTACACTCCATATGTTTTTAGAATAAAAAGAAATGCAGTCCTGTTCAATTTTTAGATCTCTACTTGTTTCATCCCTGTTAAAAGCTACATCCTGATCCTCTCTCACTTGTTTTCTTGTATTTTCTTGTGGGTCAGTTACAGATAAGCTTAGATACACGGAGATCTAAAGGACTGAAGTCAGAATGCTTCAAGATAATAAAATCCTTAATTCCTGGAGTAGGAGTAAGGTATCTAGTTTTGAGGATCTGAGACAGAGCTACTCTTTGTGGCTTGTTTTTGCATTGTTCATTGTAATTTTCCTGGAGTTTTAAAAGTCTTTTTATATTGGGTTCCATTGAGTAATACATAGATTACCTATTTCTAAGTTAGAAAGAGAACCATGCTGTGATGTCCTCTCTCCCTAATTTAGTGTTATCGCTTAATAAGTTCTTACTAGTACTGCACTCCAGACAGAAATAAGAAAAATTATGGAGCTGGGAATGTGCAGAATTATAGTGTGCAGCGGATGTTTATGTAGAGGATCTGAAACCATTGCCAGTCCTCTGAGACAGTCCTGAGAGATTAGGATTCAACAACTTGAATATTATGCCATGCAAATGAAACTGAGTTGCTTCTGGGGAAAGGTAGTGAAATAGGAAGATGAGTGTCTTCGTTACCATTTTCTATTTCATAGAATAATCGTGCCTTAAAGCTGCTAATACCAGTTCCTCAGATACTTGTGTGCAGTGTGGGTTCCAGATGACATTTACAAATGCTATTTCAGCCTGCCAAAGACCTTAGCTCAACTGACTATCTATTATGTTATTAGTTGAGAGCTGAATACATGTATGTATAAACATACCAAAACATATATATTTCACTGAGATGCTTAAAAAAAAAATAGGAACTGGAATTGTGGTCTCAAAAGAGGGAATTAACTCACTGACTCACCCTAGCCTAGCCTTGTTGGAGGGTAGTCACATGATCCAGTAATTTGAAATCTAATTATGCTCTACTACTAAGCATAAATGCAGGGAACTGCATGTTCCCAAGGAGACATTTCAAAGAGCTTTCCTCTGTGGAACGTCTGCAATACCTATTTTTAAGTCAGGACCCAAGATTTTGCCTCCACTGAAATGAAGCTAATCTCTGCACAGTGAACCAAAAGAGCATTCTCCTAATTAGTGGTGTCTGTATTGGGCCAGACACAAACATGAGAGAATTACATTCCAGTCCCTAGAATCACTCAAAATCTCTATCAAATGTGAATTCTTGTGGAATTCACAAATATATTTTCCTATGCAACTAAAAAGTCACTTTTTTTTAAAAAAAAGAAGGAGGTAGCTCAGTGTTTTAATTACGTTAATATTCAGTTCCAGCTCATTCTTTGGACTTAACAGCATAGGGAAACAAGTCTACTAGCTCAGGAACAGATCTGTATAGTCTATGTAAAATTCACCCTGAATTTTCTAAGGATGCATCACTTGGAAAATCTTTCTCTGTTGAAGACCTGTTTCTTTTAAAAAGAACGACCTCCTGAAACGCTGCATTATCAAATATTTAATCTAAAAATCTGTCACCCAAGGTTTCAGTCCTTCTGAAACCTTGAAAATCAAATTACATTAATCAGAACATTTTAGTCTTATTATCAACATATATGATTCAATCAAAATTATCAGAGACAATAAAAATCAGCAAAGATCACTGGTTTCAATATTACATGATCCCTAGAACACGGAAATCGCTATCTGTTTCTAAAACAGCTGTAGATGGACAGTGCTTTTATAACCCATTAAAGATATCTTAATTTGTGCATCATTATCAGGGTTCCCCTATTTCAAAAAATTGGTGCTTCAGAGGAGCTTTATCTGAACACAGTGTTCCATACCAGCAGCCCTGCAATCAGCAATAAAACATAATGAACCAGTGTTAACAGTACAGTGTGTTAGGTTTAGCAGCATGTAATTCAACGAATTTTGTTAGTTTGCCCAGGAAAATTCCAACTTGTCTCCAAATTCAGATAAAAAGATAGAAAAGACCTTTTTCACCAAGTCACATGTCGTCTCTGGCACTCACCCTGTTTTTTTTCCAGACCAATTAAAGACAGTCTGTCATTATTACTAAAGTGTTCCTAAGTCCAGCTCCAGACACAGAAAAGACTCAAGGCTTTATGGTCTATCATAGAAGTAGCTGGGTTTTCATTCCACAGGCACCCAGAGCCAGTAAAATAAACTCCTTTTTTTCCCTGCCAGACACAATTCTCCAGATACATTGTTAGGTGCTTTCAGCTTCATTTGAAACATCAGGTATTGCTCATTGCTTAAAGCAAGATGCTGCATGTCATGGTTTTGTGACCTGATCCAATATGGTAAAATCCCTCCCTGCAGGAAGCAGGCTGCTAGATCTGTCTATCCAACCGCAGCTGCTGCCTTAGTGATCGCACTGCATGCAGCGGCGTGTCTGCTGGGGGGAATTTATGGGCATACACTGCAGGCAAAGGAGGCTGGGTGGTTGGGGGCAGAGGAAACATTGTGCCTGGCTGGCAGTCCCTGTTGGGGTGTACCGCAGAAAAAAATGAGGGCGCGAGGGAGCTGCTGACAGCCCACACACTGGATGATCGGTTTCTTTCTGAGATGGGGAAAGTAAAACAACACTCAGCAGTGATGAAAAGAAGTAAAAGAGCAGCCTTGAACTATCACTTCTTTCACTGTTGCAGGGACTGGCTCTGTGCCTAAGGCAAAATTACATCTAAACTCTCACACGCAGATGAGCAGCTGAGAGGGAAATGGTGGTGTGTGCACGACTATCTAAGTTCCTATTTCTAATTGTCCTGAAAGAAGCTGAAGATTCCAACCTCAGGATTCAGCCTAAATGTTACAAATGTCTATTTTTTGCAGTCTTGTGCAGCCAAATGTAGTGTTGTTAAGTGATACTGGAGTGTCCCTGTAGGACATGTAAAAGTCCTTATTCAGGAAAGCTGCAGCTCACAGAAACAGTTCTCCAGTGCTCTGCTCTCACATCTGTGTTCCACTAAAACTAAGAAATCTCTATAAACACTGATGCCCTCCCCCAAAAAGCAGCTGGTCTCTGCTATTCACCACTAAGAGGCACCTCCAAGGGTAGAGACTTACCTAGATTTAAATGTGGGGGTCAAGGGAGGGTTGTTGGTATTGTGAACATCACAAGTGGCTTTAGTGGCTTTAAAACCACAACTTTATTGAACTAAAAAAAAAAAAAAAAAAAAAAGTACAAAACCCTTCAATTCCAAACAGATATTGATGTATATAATGAGATGAATTTTAAAGAAAACTCTCTTACATACAGGTTATTTTATAACTACCGTATATGGAGGAATTCCATATTTTCCACTACAGCACTTGTACTGCCCACTCTCAGAGATGGGAAAATGGGTGAAAATAATCCCTGGGTTGAGCCACTAAGGCAGTTCTTCAACTATCTGTCTGCATATTAGGGGACATATGAGTGAAGCTACAGATGGGCTAGCTCCAAGACAGACAGCTATTTAATTTTTTAGATTATGAACAATAGATAACATTGTCAGCCACCTAAAGCCATGTTATGTTGTTAGCTGTTCTTTTTGCTGATGTGGGGTCACTGTGAGATCAGCTGTCTGAGAATAATCAACATACTGTACTCAACTATTTCCAGAGAAAAGAGAGCTAGTTTTGTTTCCTGTCATTTCAAGTTTAATTTTCTCTTCTTAATCTGAGTTTTAAGGGATCTCACAGAAATGTCAACTCTGAATTGCTTGATGAAGGAATTTCATTAGTCTAAGGTGACATTTTAGGTTTTGCTTAAATCACTTCTAGTGTTATTGCTTCCTGCAGAGAAGGATTCTTTTAAATCACCAACACATTGCTGTGCACAGTGGAGATCTCCCTTGGCAGGATATGAAAGAAAAATCACGTACTGATAGCTATTCATACCCTAAAAGCGGGCAGAGAGTAATGAGCAATAAGGTAGTCAGAAAAACTCTGCGCATGGACAGCTTTTGCAAAAAAGAGTAATTAGAAGACAAGGTATGTTCTGAAGTTTTTGACAAAAAGCTTTTCACATTCAGAAGCAATTCCAACTCCCGTGACCATAGTTCAAAAATAAATCTATGGAATTTCCTTCTGCACTACATTTAAAAATAAGTATGCATATGCATAATGATAAATGATATATGATAATGATAAATGTGTGAATACATTGCAACTTCATTTGCATTGGCAATATACTCTAAAAAGAATTAGAAATATTTAGCAAAATATGACATAAAAGAATTCTAAAAAACTGTAAAAAATTTCTTGAGAGCACAGCTGTCAAGGTCTGTGTCTAGATTTTCCAAGTTACCTAGCATTTCCACAAATTTGCACTTATCCCAGCCAGTTTGACTTCATTAAAATCAATGCTCAGCTCCCAAATACTACTCTATTAATTGTTCAAAAGAAAGTTAACTCTTAGAAAGCAAACTCAAGTGCTTGAACAT
Organism: Scytalopus superciliaris; assembly: GCA_013400415.1. Taxonomy (NCBI): domain Eukaryota; kingdom Metazoa; phylum Chordata; class Aves; order Passeriformes; family Rhinocryptidae; genus Scytalopus; species Scytalopus superciliaris. The sequence continues at coordinate 57,590 of VXBX01004749.1, read as the reverse complement.
GTATGCCTGAGCACGCTTAAAATGTATTTTAAAGTTGTTTTTTTTTTTTTTTTATTGATGGTGGCTATAAAGAAGATGGAAACATTAAAAAATGTAGTAAGGTACAGAAATGATTGAAAAAATTATTTTTGTATCTGCTAGTTCCCTTTCTTTTGAGCTCAAAGACAAACCATTTTTTTAAATCGCTTTTTTTTCAAAAATCTCTCTAAAGCTTATATCTGTTTAAAATATAGCTTTTTCCCACATATAGACAAAAATTATTTTTATTAGAAAGATCATGAAGAGCAATGTCAGTCTTAATAATTAGATTACTAAAGCCATTGGACACATATTTAAATCTGCATTCTTTAGTTATTTATATTTTCCAATAAAGAAAGGAATATTATAAGAATGCACTGTCAACAGAAAATTTCATTTAAGCCCAAGGGACTACTTGCCTCTTTTTCCCCTTTTCTTCTTTAATATTTTCCTGCAGTGCTATGATCACAAGTAACAGCATTGTGTTGGCACATGAATTGCAGAAACAAAACCTGATTGGTGTTTATTCATTGTCCAAGCTGAAAAAAGTGTAGAGTGCAAAGAGCACATGCATGAGCTATAAAAATTCTGTCAGCTTTAATAATTTATGCTATTATTAGTAACACTGTGTGAGCAGGCATGTTTCCCAGGATTCTTTATACACAAGGCAGAGTCCAAAATTCATATATTTTCTGTAGTTAAGCTTTATTATTGCATGAAAGTAACAAATTAGCTTAACATTTAAAAATATGAATATTCCTATACAGACCTCCCCAAACTTAGCTGCTAGTACTTTTCCTACCTCAGAATGCCTTAATCTTTTCTCTTCAATACAACCATTCTTACTTCCTTTATATTTAGGTCACAGTAATGAGTTACCTGCTTTGGTGAGTCATTGTGCTGCTATTGACAATCCTTATGATTTATAATGAGGTGTTATTTTTAAGTGTTAAATTATCTTACCATCCTGCAGTCAGACATGACACTTTCTGTACTTTGAAATGACCAATGGCCACATTTCTATACTGAGATTTGCTGCAGAAGCAGCTACAGTGTAAATATCCACTGCTTTTTTCTATTTTTAATAAAATAAAGCCAGGCTTTCCTGAGAGTTAATGGCCACCTCTTAGATTTGATTTTATGCTTAGTGGGCTGAATAATAAGACTGGTCAGGAATTTTACAAGGCATCATTTTTTTCACAAAATCTTTGGCAATAAGACAAATTTATTAGAGCTTCCAGTAGAGTGAGAAGCCCAGAAAGTGTGTCAGCCCTATTTAGAAGCATTATCTGAGACCATCATTCTGCCTGCTGCAGAGTGAAGGACCTGATGGTCCTGGAACATGTTCCTTTGAAGCTCTGTAAGCCTGGCTTAAGCTGATTCTCCAAGAGTTTCTTGTTGCCCTTCTTCATACCTAGGCTTATGTAAGGAGTGCAGTTTTCCTCAGCAGCTCAGGAAACTTCACCCCCACCCCCGCCTCACTTCAGTTTGCTTGAAACAGTATTTTGGACTTCCTAGGTCACAGAATCTGTGAAGCTCATTCTGCAATTATTTTTTTCCCTTTTATTATTTATTTGTGCAGCAATGAGTTTAATCATCCATACAGTTTTACTGCATAACAGGATAAGCACATGTAGGAAGAATGGGATGGTCAGCAGGATGGCAAGCATAATGCAAATATATACATTCTGTAATGCAGGGGAAAAGCTGTGCAGAGGAGGATTGTGATGTAATAATGAAGAATGCTACAAAAACAATTTTGTAGCAGTCAAAAAAGCATATTATCATTAGGGAAATAATATAAAACAAAAGCATTACCATTCCCTCTTTAAATGCTTGATTTCAGCAAGGCTTTCAAAACTGTCTCTGACAACATCCTCAGAGGCAAACTCAGGAAGCATGAATGGTGAGGTGAACTAAGAACTGGCTGAACGGCAGATCCAAAAGGATTGTAACAGTGATACAGGGTCTAGTTGGAGACCTGACACTAGTGGTGTCCCTCAAGGTTCAATACTTGGCCCAGTCTTGTTTAACTTTTTCATGGATCACTTGGATGAGAGGGAAGATGCCTCCTCAGCCAGTTCACTGACAGCACAAAGTTGGATGCAGTGACCAATACCCCAGAGGGCTGTGCTGCTGTTCAGAAGGACCTTGACAGGCTGCAGAGATGGAGAGCAGAACAAGGGCAAATGCAGGGTTCTGCACCGGGGGAGGAATAACACCAGGCACCAGAACAGGTGCTGACCTGCTGGAAAGCAGCTCTGTGGAGAAGGACCTGGGGGTCCTGGTGGACAGCAAGCTGTCCGTGAGCCATCAGTGTGACCTTGTGGACAAGAAGGCCAAGGGTATTCTGGGGTGCATTAGGAAAAGCACTGCCAGCAGGTTGAAACATGTGATCCTGCCCCTCTACTCAACCCTGGTGGGGCCACATCTGGATTACTGTGTTCATTTTTGGGCTCTCCAGTAGAAGAAATGAAGCTCCTGGAGCAGGTCCAGTGGAGAGAGACAAAGATTATTAAGGCACTTGAGCATCTCTCTTACAAGGCTAGGCTGAGGGAGGTGTGCCTGTTTAGTTTGGAGAAGAAAGAACTGAAATGGGACCTCATCAATGTCTGTAACTATTTGAAAGGAGTGTGTCAAGAGGATTGAGGCAGGCTCTTCTCAGTGGTGCCAAACAATAGAACAAGAGGCAATGGGCAGAAACCAATGCACAGGAAGTTCCATCTGAATATAAGGAAGAACTTCCTTACTATGTGGGTGACTAAGCACTGGATCAAACTGCCCAGAGAGGTTGTGAAGTCTCCCTCACTGGAGATAATCAAGAACCATTTGGGCACAAGCTTATGGAATGTGCTCTAAGATGACCCTGCTTGAACAGCGTGGTTGAACCAGATGACCCACTGTGTTCCTTTCCAACTTTACCCATTCTGTGATTCTGTGACATTCCTGCTTCTGGAACACTGTGCATATTTTAGAAAGGATACAGTGGAACTGAAGAAAGTTTACAGAATAGTTGTTGAGGTGATGAAAGACATGGAACAGATTCTATATGGGACATGGCAAAATGGACTAGAATTCTGTAAAAGAAATAAAGGTGGGCAAAATAATGGAAGCCTAAAAAAACACATGATACAGAAATAATGAATAGGAATTGAATTGCTGCATCTCTCTACACAAGCACTAGAAAGTAAAAAGTTTATGTATCAGGACAAAAATAAATACTTTTTCAGAAAGCACATAGTTATACAAATGGATGCTAGACAAGAATTTGGAAGAGTAAACCAGTAAGCTTTATTAAATATAAATCTACTTCAGGCTCAGAGATTCATCTGAGCTGAAAACAGTCAGGGATTGAAGAGTACCTAGGCAGGGAGGAAGCATAAATAGTTGAAAAGCTCTAGCTCTTTGTTGTGTTCATATAATTCCTTCTAGGAAAAAAAAAGAATACCTGAGCCAGTATCACCATCCTTATGTTGAGGCATTCATCATGATAAAAGCAGTTATCTGGATGACCTTGCATCAAAAACTGAGAAGAAAAGCTAGCAGAATTAAAAGATATCAAGAGTACCACAAAAATCACAAAGTCTTAAGTTGAAAATATTAGAGTGTAAATAAATGCACTACAATTATTATGCTTCTGCTCTTTTCCTATATTCTTTCCTATATATTTACTCTGTATAACTACAGGAAAAAGATACTGAAGTACACAGATCTATCATCTGAATTGGAAAGACCATTTTTATGTTCCTGTTAGTTTGTCAGAGACCAGAAACATTAGCAATAACATACATTACAGAGTTGATCAGATCTTCCAAAGGACTAATTGTCCTAAATGAGAGACCTCCTAGTGAAATGAAAAAGGGGATAGCACATTCATATCAGAAGAAAATGGAAAGAACAAACACAAAATTGATTTTTTAAAACATGAGAATGTTTACCATTCTGCTTTTGCTTTCCTGCAAGAATTTGGGAGAATACATCCCACAGCATGTGACAAAACTCTTAAACACTTACCATTGATGGTGGTGGAGTCAAAAGTGCGTAGTTAACCCTGTCCTAATTGGATTGGTATGTGTATACTGAGTGGGATGTTTTAATTTTGCTAGTACCGATTAGTTACATTAATAATTTCTGTTTATCAAATCCAGTATTTTTTAAAAAATAAAAATAAACCCAAACTTCAAGAAATCTCTCTTAATTCAGGCAGTGCATAAAGTTGTGAAGTCAGTGGAGATATTTTCCAATAACAGAACAAAATAACAAACATTTCTACAGATGGTCTAGAATCCTGAAATAAAAACTCTATCAAGTATCTCCAGTGACACTCTAACAGACAATACAGCTTGTACTACCATCGTACAAACAAAACACCTAAATAATAATAGGATTCCACACTGCCAGTGCTACACAGTAAAATAATACAAATAGAAAACAGTTGATTCCTCTTCCCGCAAACCATGTTTCAAAGTTAATCTTTATGACAGGAAAACAATGACCAGAAATATTTGACATGAGTGCTACAGACACATATATTTGAACATGTGCACACATATGCACCTGTGCTTGGTATGCACACATGCAAATTCTTGTTTCTCAATCCCACGCCTTCTAGACTACCTACTTCTAGTTTGTAAACTTCTAGTTTCTACCTCTTAAATTACTTTGAACAGTTGGAAAAAATGCTTGCTTTCTTTCTGGTTTTTATGTATTTGGCCAAAGTTTTGATGCCAGAGGGGGATTTGATCAGTGTTTGAATCCTTGATACAGTCACTGTAGCTATTTAAAAAATGACATGTTAATTGTCACTGCAACTTATTTTGCATTAACTTCTAATTCTTTACTTATATCCCAAGATTTAATATAGGAGAACATCTTCTAGATGTCTAACAACTAAAATTGCATAGTACAAATACAGAAGTGGAGCAAAACCTAAAAGAAGGGAGATAAGCCACTCTCTCAAAACAGCTCACTTTCTTTTTTTCCTAGCATTTACCTTTCTGATTATCTGAAGGGAAACTTCCACTTATTTCCATTCCGTCAGAATTTTGCTAGTAATTGTTTTCTAGTAAATGGTCATGGAGATTTTGTTTTGTTAATTTTTTTTCTTGTTTTTGTCTTTTATCTACTGCTATTCCTTACAGACTCAGGAGCATTTTCTGAAAATACTTCATAGGCACTAAAACATTAAATTTTGGCTCAGTATTAGCCTAGTTCTGGTGCTAGAGAAATCAATTAAGTGGGAGGAAAGGCACTTTCCAATATCTTTCTCCTATGCATCATACACATAACAAAATGATAAATCAATTGTAAACCTCAGAGTTTACATTCATTGAACTCTATGTCTTCTATGTTTTAGAGTTCAGAGTATTTTCAGTTTCATGTTCCAGAGTCATATAGATATTTTTGTGTGTTCATACCTTAATTACATTGGTTTCTTCTCTTTTCTTTCTAGAGGATCTGTCACTGAGATTAAAATTGTTGTTCAAAGCATATCTAAGCAAGAGGGTGACTTTAGGGTTCATTATCTAATTGATCAAACAACCTGCTAATTAAATGTATCTGGGCCTAATCAAAGTAGAGACATAATGCAGCAACACAGTGAAACTGTCAGCTGGGTGTGTGACTCAAACCATCAAGGCGACTAGAGCTCACTATGTTGCTTAATTACATTAAAGCTAAGATTTTCAAAGGAGCCTAGCAGAGAGACTTGGCTGTGTATCTTATGTTGCCCTGGATATGTAAGACTGTGGTTTGGAAGTGCCTGCATCTCAGCAATAAGCTCTGTTTCACATGACTGCTCTTGCCAAGCTTGCTCAGCTTCTGAAGTCTTGACTCAGCACATATGAGGCCAGTGTAAAATCTGGGTTGAATTCTCTAAGTGAATGGTCTCCTTCATGGTTTCACAGTCAAATCCAGACATATAGATCTAGTATATCTCTAGTGTTCAATAAAAAAACCCCTTGTTTTTATTGTTTAAAAGTATGAGTGGCAATAAGGTTTACGCAAACTGCCTTATGCTCTCTCTCAACTCTACACCAGTAGCATTTTCTTTGTCATTAGGGCCTAGCCCAGTTCTGAAAATACAAACTAATAGCTGACTAATCTCTATACAACTGCTAATGTTAATGACTCATCTGAAAAGAAGAAAAGATAGGGGAGAAACTACTGCATTCCCCACATGAATAGAACTTTTTCCCGTGATAAAACAAAAACAACTGTATCCATTGAGAAAAGATTGAACAGTCTAGATGGATAACATAGATTGGAACCAGATGAAATATGTTCTTCAGTCTATCTAAACTGTAATAGGTTGGTCTTATTTATTGAAGACTAAGCTATTGAATCATGGCTAATGTATACTTTACACTCACGTGTTTCTTATGCAAAGGTGACCTATGCTATTTTTTATTACAGTTATTGCATGTATTTCAATAACATCTGGAAGTTCAAATCATGATGGTAATGCTGAAAGAAACTTATCCCAAAATTGACCTTAAAAGTGAGGACAGAGGAAAGTTGATTTGTTTAATACCATGAAAAAAATCAGCTGCACAACTATGACCCAAAGTCTCTGGCATCAGTCTTCTGCTCTAACTTGTGGGCAAAATTCCAGTTGTTTAATTATGTGGATAAAAACTCTAAGGCATGGCTCTGCCTGGTGTCACTCCTGGTTAGTGACCAACTGTACAATGCTTCAGTGTAGATTGCCCTGGAGCCAGCATAGTTTCCCTATTATTTTATAGAGTGGCATCTTCAAAATAAAAGAAACCAGCCACTAATGATGGTCACACAGAGTTGGCACATATCCCCTAATTGGTTGAGTGTTTTCAAATTTCTGATTACTATGAAAGATAGATAGCAATAACCTCCAACAGAGAGAAATATCTTCTGTCAGAGAGGATGTTTGCAGCCATTTGTCTAGGTACAGCAGAGATCTCCAGTTCTAATTTATATGGAATCATAAGTCAAAGTATGGTGGTTCTCACACTGCCTCTCAAACTGTAAAGCATGACCATAGAGTAATATAAGTTTGAATCAGTATATGAACTAAAATATGAAATTCCAGTTTTGTTATCAAAGAAATTTCATATCTGACTTGCAGTTTTCAGAGGCATCTGGCCATTAATCATCATTGCTACTCAATTACCAGCAGTCCTTTCAGTTCTTTACTTTTACTTTTGAGTTATTTTTACAAGGAAATTAACTGAATGACTTTGTCTAAATGCAAAAA
>VXBX01004749.1:22334-48335 GCA_013400415.1 Scytalopus superciliaris | reverse complement strand
AGATGTGGTGGCGGCAGGGCAGGAAGTGGATTCATCCAGATCAGTGACTTGTCTTAATCCAGCAATCTGCATTTTAGATTACTTCACAGTTTTAACAAACACAGTGTAAAATGCCCAACCAAATGAGAACAGTTTTCTTTCCTTTTGAAAAGCAAATGATCCTTGCATGATTTGAAGTTGCTGTATTAATTATGAAAAAATATATTTACTTATAATTTTTTTCTAAGCTACTCTAAAAGCAAAATCATTTCAACTTTCATTCAGTTTCAGTGCCCAAGAGAAGTGACCCCAAGGAATCCCAGCCACCGAATCACTTGAAAATGCCCTTGTAAATTGCCAAGCATTGCACAAACACTGCTGGCAAATTCAATCATTTCTGTGTCATGCTGCATTGTTATCTCCTGCTCACTTAAAGAGCTGAGTTCATTCTCCCTTAATTCCATGTAGTTTAGTGAGATGATAGGAATGACTTTGGTTAAGTAGCACTGTCACTATTAATATTTAACCACAGAGAATAATAAAAACAGAGCAAGACAACTTAGAAATTAAACTACCACTTGCATGGTGTTTCCTCATGTTCTCTATTTTTTAATATCTATCTTCTGTTCAACAGTATTTTTCCATTTAAAAAAAATCTTTTTTGTTTAATGTAGAGCTATTAGAAGAAAGAAATGAAAAACACCAGAGTTCAAGCTACAGTATCTCTAATGTGTCTCAATCCCTATGGGCTTTTACAGAATTAACCAGGGTCAGAATTTTGAAAACAGATGCTTTTGCCTAGACCCACACACCAGCACCCATTAAAATGTTGCCATGTAAGTGCTTTAAGAAATCAGAGCCATGATAAAATAAAATTGATTTCTTGTTTGTTCTTTGGCTGATTGCTTCCTAAATTACAGGAAAGTGAGAAAATTATTCAAAACTTTAATATCACATATATTCTTCCAACAACAAATGCAACAACATGTGAAACTATCATGTGAACCGCTTGTAAAAAATATATAATTATATTCTTCCATAAACTTGAATTACACCTGCAAGCAGCCACTTCTGAGTTCCAACTATATAGCTAAAGGATAAAAAGTTAGATTTTAAAATTTGTTATTATATAAAATGTTTCCTAAATTTTAGACTTCATGAATTCATACTTATTTTGATCATGATATAAATTTGTCTCACTGATTTATATGGTTACATAAGTAAATGTTTAATATGCCTGAGGTACTACTGCAAATTAAATATAAATATAGAAAAAAGACTTCTCCCCAAGATTAGGGGAGAGTTTGTAATTCTATTAAAAAAAAATACTACTACACAACTTTTCATTACAACAGGATTAAAAATGTGAACCTCAGTGGAGCAGTGAGGATGTAATTAAAGTTTGCAGACGCTGTGCTTCCAATATTTGTAAAGGTATATGAAAGATACACGGAATAATTCGTACTGTAGTATAACAAGTGTTATTCTCTGGCAGTCTATTAGTATTTACCCCATTTTATTCCCTAAACTCAAATAACTAGTATTGCTCTCAGGCATATTACAAAGGTTCTGCCTCTTCTTTTAATTTCATAAACTCACAGCAATTGGTGACATCTATATTTGTATAGATAAGTAAATGTTCATTAATCCCTTCTTGACTGATGAATAGAAATGATTAAGCAATAGTTGGTTAGAGAACTATAGCCTCAGTTGGCTGCTCTTCTTCAGCTAATATTTCAGCCTTAATGAAGTTAGTCGTCTTACATTAGATATAATAGTGCCAGGCAAATTGTCAGTGATGCCAATAACTTGGCAATTTTCTAGAAAGCCACTTCAACTGTTACAGTGTCCTACTTCTTCATTCATGTGAACTTGCTAATGGAATAATTTGAAATTAAAGCAAGCTAAAAGTATAAAAAAGATGTAAATAAAATGGAGGTTTTTGCTATAACAGAGGAGGAGGATGCCATTCTTGGGTCCTGATCTTAGAAGTACTTAATACATCCATGCTTTCACTTATATAGGAAATGTACTTACACTGTGAGGCTAGATTCTTGTCACATACAAAACTGGAGTAAATTTTAATATAGAAAGGAAATTGAAATGGATAATTTGCTGGAGAAGTGGGCCCATGTGAACCTCATGAAATTCAACAAGGCCAAGTGGAAGCTCCTGCACCTGGGTTGGGGCAACCCCTTATGTCAGTGCTAGGGGATAAAATATCGAGAGCTGCTCTGTAGAGGTGTGCTGAGGGTACTGGTGGATAAGAAGCTGAGCAAGAGCTAGCAGTGCATGCCTGCAGCCCAAAGAACCAACCAGCAGCTCAAGAGACGTGGTTCTCTCCCTCTACTCCACTCTCCTGAGACCCCCACATGGAATATTGTGTGGTACTATTTCATGGTACTGAAAAGGATTAATAATTCTCCACATGTTCCGGCCTCTTTAAGATACTCAGTCCAGGAAGTATGCCTCTCCTGTAAACAATACATTTTCACTGCATGCTTCTAAACTGCAGTCAAGGTTGAAAGGAAAATAATAAACATTTTTCAAGAGGCTTATTTTTTAATTAAAGACTCCAGTGGTTCATATGGAAAATGAATAAAACAATCTTTAAAATTCTCTTTGATACATCTATGCACAAGAAACAGTCATTGCTTAGAAGTATAATTGAGATACCAAAGATCCACAGAATGAAGCATTATGTATGGGGAGAATAAAACTAAGTAGCATTTTCAAATCCATATGATATTGGGCTGAAACCCAGGAAATAAAATTAATTTATTGCTATGAGTAGTGCATATTTATAAAGCACCTTACAAATGGGAACTTCAAAGGATTTTTCAAAGGATTCATTAATTAGATCACAATAATCCAGTGAATTATGTATTACAGTATTCATTTTTAACACCATTAAACTTAGGCATGGACAGTTTAAGTGACATATCCAAGAGTGTATAATCCCAAATAGTGGTAAAAGAAAAAATTGGGCCCCTTGTTTCTCTTTAAAACTAAGAGCTGAGGCTTCAACTTTCTTTTATGAAGAACAGTAAGGAAGAATATACATCCTATGCATGAAAGAGGGTTTTGACCATCACAGATTTAGAAGTAAATGCAATAAAGAATCAAAACTGAGTGAGGAGCAATGAGCATACTGGAGCCTGGAAAACATGGAATGTAAATAACAAGTTCTACCTCTGAAGTGCCAATTATTAACTGAGACAGGAACATAATGTGAGCTGGAGGTGGCACAGAATCATTACAGGCAATTACATGCAATACTGGGATTATTTTCATACTAGACATTTTCTAGATACCCACCTGATCAGGAGAGGCAAAATGAGGTGGAGATGATAACTGAAATGCAAAACAGGCAGATGAAAAGATGACATAGGTTGCAATCAATGGGAGGTTTCAACTGTTGCCCACGTAAGTGCTGGAATCCATTAAATTGGATTAAAAAATGTCACCAGTGCAGAAGCCAGTCAAATTCAGTTTATAGTCGTTTGGCATAGTGGAGAGGTCATGTTTCATTAGGATTAGTCCCATTTCCTTTTCATTTAGTTCTCAGAATATCATGCAGTTCCAATTTTCACAACTTGTCAGGTTTCTTCTATGCACCACTGTCATTTATATACTTGTCTACAGCATGTATTTTTGCTGCAGCTATGCTTGCAGCAATCTAATTGCTTCTCCCACACTGCATATATCACTTAAGAAAGCAGTCAAAAATTTAAAATTCAAAATCTCTAAAACCTGATTACCACAGAGTTCTTTAAGAAACAGTATGGATGCTCATCTTATTTCCTTTGACTTGCCATTTTTCCCATTCTATTCAATTCTAGATATTCACCATTGATCACTTGCTGCTTGCTGTCCATATAAGTCTCGTCACCACCTTCATAGTTCCTCTTCAGAACAACACACTTCTTGAAGACATGCACTAAGCAAGCTACTGTTATGGCACCAATATAGGATCAAACATTTTCCATATTGTTTTTTTCTTGTTTGATCCAAAAGGAAAAAGGTAAATCACAGTATTTTTAATATTGCCTCTTATTTTTCCGTCACTTGTCTTAGATGCTCTAGCTCCCCCATGGCCAGCTTTTTGCATGTGACAGTCATGAGTAAAACATCACTACTCATTAACTTGCCAATTAAGTACATGTCCAGGTGTTTCATGAGTTCAGAATGTAATAGGCATTGTAATCAGAGAGAATGAAGTGCACATGGGAAGATTATTTCAAAATAATTTTCTATAATCTTGGTTTCAAAAGGCAGCCAATTTCTCCTCTTACATATATACTCTGCCAAATATCTGGGCCTTCACACATAAAGTTATGGATTCCAGCACTAAGCTAGAGATCTAAATTTTGGAAAGCACTGGTCACCAAAAATCTCAACAACCCGAAACTGAGCATAAGAGTACCTAGACCTTCACAGTATCAGATATTCTTATTATCTGAAGTGGTACAACAAAACTTCTGTAAATGCTCTGGGGCTTACACAAAACAGGTATTTAATGGAAAGGCATGTGAACTGTTCTCCAAAGATGAGGAATAGTACAATGCTCTGCAGGAGTTGACTTTGATTTTCTTGGGGTTTTCTTCTGTTCCCTCCAAGTTATATCTGAACACCTTTCACATTATATGGATTGTAGTATCAGAAATTGTCAAATTCATTTGTTATTTGAACATATTACATGACTGGACACACTGGCAGAAATCAGGAAATAAAACACAAGGGAAGAAAAATCCTTTGCATTCTCTAGAAAGGTGAAGGCAAATACTGCATGACTGAAGCAGCCATTTAATGGCTCATTTCAAATCATAGTCACATCATGTAAGTGTCAAATTTCACCTTGCCATAAACTTGAAAAAAAAATCAGTGAATATACCTCATTTTATTTCAGCATACCAAGCCCACACTCTGATATTGAAGGATGTCTTGCAGCATTGGAAAGGGCTTAGAATTTCTGATGGGAATAATTTACTGTGATAAGCAATAACAGCAAGAACATTTGAGATGGAGCCAGTTTGGGATCAGCTCCAGAGAGATGCTGAGAATTTAAGAATTTAAGTTTGCATTCTAGGTCTATATGCCTCAGTGGGTAATAAAAACACCCCAATAAATAAACAAAAAACCAAACTAAACCAGCCAACCAACCAGAAAAAGTAACAAAAAAAAAAAAAAAAAAAAAAAAAAAAAAAAAAAAAAAAAAAAAGAGAGAGAGGAGGTGTAGTCCTTTTTGTCCACTGATGGGGAAGAATACCCATTCTTTGTAACACAATCACAAACTCCAGAGTGGAAACCAAGCCAATTTAATGGATTCGAGCACTTACCTGGGCAGCCACTGAAAGCTCACCAAATACAAAATCCCTAACAAATTGCAATGCTTACCATGGAACAGGAGCCAAGAGCAACAGTAGTTTGGTATAATTGTGTAAAACACATATCTCTATCAGTTAAATAGACTGCAAAGATAGTTAAGAGCAAATACTAGGCAAGAAGGTGCCATCTTTATGTCATCCCTTGACATGAGGTTCTATCCAATGGGATCTTGGCTTCCATCTACTTGCAACTAATTAACTTGAACTGCTTAAAAAGCATTATGCGTGTCTTCACATTCCTGCAATAACTCTCCTGGTAATATCAGTACTGCATTTTGCATTCCTGCTGGGAGTGACAGTGTTCCAAAGGAGAGCAGAGTCATAAGAGAAGAGCAGATGACACATTTTATTCACAGAAAGGTGGCATGTGAGTCCAAGAAGGGCACTAGATTCATACTGCCTTCTCTAACTCTGGGTCATAAATCCCTTGGAGGTCATACAAAGGTTAAAAAAGGGAGCTATCAGTAAGCAACAGCTCAGTTCCTGCAGGGCTGAGAAATAAGAAACACTATTATTACTTACTCCAATTTTTACACTTCCTAGAAAACTTCAAATTACCTTTAATTGCTGGAAACAGTTCAGCTCATCCAAAACGAGAAAGTCAATAAGCACAGTTGTTTTTCACTCTCTTGTCCTGTGGGGACGTGTTAGTACTGACTGGTGGAGATCACTCTAAAACAGATGAGCTGAGAGGGTCTTTAACTTTCAGAAAGTTAGCTAAATATAATCATTAAAGTAAAAGATCTGCAGAGGGATGACAAGGAAATAGACCATTGTTTCACAGCCATTTCTTGGGAAGATCCTGCCTCCTGTATCCCCAGCCACATTTCCAACCCCTGAACATGCATTTGGCTGTGCTGGTACAATTCCACTCACTGCAGAGATTTCTGGGGAACCAGGTTATAACTCCCAGGTTAATAGCAAACCTCCCTGTAAAGGCAGAATACTTTTAAAGTAGATCTTTCCATTTCATTATGCAACCCCATAAACACGGCAAACAACAGGGACAGAATAAACTTAAGCAAAATGAGCCACTGTATCAGGACAGAGTGGAAACAGAGATAGGGAACACAAAGACAAGGACTAATTCCTAACTAGAACACCAATCTGGAGGACAGAATGATGGAGCATGTCAGGAAACCACTGTATATATCTGGAGTAGAGAAGGACAAGATTTGTAGTAACATAAGAAACAAAAAAATCATGATTTGATGCAAACAAAATCAATGAGATGATAGCAGAATTGTTTCCAAGAAGAACTTTTTTCAGTGTTTTCCATGACATCTCTAGAAGAACTGAATATGATTAGGCTATTGAAGATTGCAAGGATAGAACTACAAGACCAAGCAAATACAGAAGCATTGATTAAATGCAGAATAAGAGTACATCAAAGGAGACCAAAAACATCCCTTCAGAGTTGTGGGAGGAAAAATTGGCAAGTTAATCAATTTTCTTTTTAAGTTATATAAACAATACCAAGTTAAAGCAAACCAAAAGTCATAAATGCATACCTCTTTCTTTAGGAGTGTAACATACAGAAATAGCAGCTCAAGTCAGGGCATTTGGAATATTTAGTCCTTGACATCCCTTTTCTTTATACTACCTACTGCCAGAGGGAAAAAATCAGGTCTAGGGAAGAACCCTCCTTTCTCAGACGTACTGCTGAGCTCAACTCAACAGTATGTTTCCCCTACACGTACAGATCTCCAAATGATTATACAGGAAGTTCTGAGTACGTACTGAAAAAATTTAAGATTCCTAATAATAGTGTATTGAATATAAAACAAAAACAGANAAAAAAAAAAAAAAGTAGTTCTTTCATTTCAAAGACAAGCACTCAAAAATTATCCCATAATGTCTTTGCGTGCAGTTCCTCTTAAAAGTTATTCTGTGCAAAGAATGAGGCACGGTCTCAGTGAATGGGGAACGAATGACTAAAACACAGTCATGCACTTGAGGACAATATAATAGTATTTATGTAGATGTATACAATATAACCATTCTATCCTTCCCACATTTTACTGGAAATATAAAAGATTTTCTACCATAGCAATCTTTACATATGAACTACATTACTTTTGAATGGGGGAAAAATAGGAGGTGAAGAAGTATGGCAAATTTCTATTTCAGGGAGGCTTGTCAAAAAAAATGAAGAAAACAAAAAGTAGAGATGCTAATGGATTGTGCATGCACACTTCTATTGCAATTTTCATAGGAGTAACACAGTAAAAATCATAAAATATGATAAAAATGTGAATAAAATAGTAAATTTAAGAAGTTCCAAATTAATTTACCATTAACAGGATTTACAGACTTCATACATTTAGTTTAATTTTAGTGCTCATTATAATCAATAAAGGTGTATATATAAAGAAGTATAAGGGTCAACACAGTTGTCTACATATACAGTTCAATATAATTCCTTACGTGCACTAAATTCATAGGCATGACTAGGGAATACAGAGCCCCTTCAAGTGAAGAACATAATGTATAATAATGAGACTGAATTTGTCCTTTTAAGCTCCTTGACACTGAAGATAACAACTGTGGTGTCTTTTGGTGTCTTTTGTATGATAGTGTTGCAGGCATGGTTCTGACCACCATATGTCAACACTCTGAAACCTCCTGCTGAACTGATGTAATTTACCTCTTTTTTTTTCCAAATAAAACTTAACTATTATAGCCAACGAAATAGCTCTTTTGCATTCTAAATCAGTCCTTCCTCTCTTTAATTTCACTTGTTTACAACACTTCTGAAGTTTATGCTTTATCTGTAATTAAACAACACTCAAGAATTTTCTGTCCAAGCTAGTATGAAAATTCAAGTGTATATATCTTCATATAGCTGAATGGACAGGCAACCTATTATAAAGATCCAACATCCCTTGTGAAAGTCAGAGAGCATCTTTCCATCAGAATTAAGAGGTTTCAGATGAGGCTGTATTTACAGCAGTACTTTGTTTTCTGAAAATGTTCATTTTTTCCTACCTTTTTTTTTCCCCTAAGATGACTTCAGAGATCAAGAGTAGCAAATGACTGGAAAACACACTGAAATCTTCTTCTGAAACTAAACATGGAGGCTATATTCTTCATTATGAAGATACTGATAAAATTTTCTCATCTGGGTGATCCCTAATATAGTTTTTACAGGTTCCTTGATTATACTACTAATTTGAATATACAGGGATGAATAATGTGGTATCCTATAAGAACACAATATTTTTTTTTTTCAGAAAGTCAGTTCTAAGCTACATGGAATAAATACTCAAATTCTGAAATTCTCATCAAACTCCACATTAGACTCTACTACAGGGAGTTCTCTGTTCACACTTGACTCAGGAAAATATGAAACTTTGGCAAATAAGATAAGCGATGTCTAATATTCAACATTCATAAATAAAGGAAGGTGAAGAATATATTCAGCAAAATGGAATTGAAGATGCATGCCAATAAGTTCAAGGAAAGTATTTCTAAGTAGAAGATAAGTTTTACATTTCTCATATATCAGATTAAATCCCATGAAAATCTGATTTTATTTTTCACCTTCCAAAACATTATTCATGTGGTTTTAATCAAACAAAAATAGGAAATAAAAATATTAAAAAGTACAGCTATTGTAAATGGCTGTAGATCTGGTTCATTCAGATTTTCTTATTAGGCCTCAGCTGTTATTTGATTCTCATCAGCCAGTTACACTGGAACAGTGGAAAGGTCATTAGAAAAACATTTCTGGTGGCATTCTTCTGAATAGAACCACTAGAAGAAAAAAATCTGTGAATATTACAAAAGAAAATAGCAAGGAAGCCAATTTTCCAAACATGGAGTTAAGAAAAGATGCAAACCATCATTTGACTTTGAACTACTGTTCAAGAGATTCATTACCTAGCACTGTCTGATCATCTGACTCTGAGACAGCAAAGGCACAGCAATGGTGTTATTGCTTTGCACAAATTTCTAAACACAGGATATATTTTTTCTCTTTTGCTGTATAATCATGTTAATAAAAGATATTTCAACAAGCAAATAATCATTGATTTCACTCTACAACCATCCACAATGCATAAAGTTTATATGCAACTGCTATTATTGCTAACACAGAGCAATTCAATTCCATGTGTAAACCTCATTTTTCACTTTTTCTTTTCAGATCATGGGGCTTTTTTCTTTTTGAAACTCCATTTTTAAATTATAAGGAACTCAGTATCAAATGACAATTTCTACTTATAGACTACTTCTTTTTCACACTGGCAATTTTAAATTCAACTTTTACCTGCAGTAAAGGAATGGATTATGGTGGCGCTCAGATTTGCCACCAGTGGATATTTGCCAGCATTAGTCATTATGGCAGAACTCAGGAACTAGTTGCAATGCTTATCATATACTTAGAAGTGACCAGGACAGGAGAAATAGGAAGACCTCTTGCTAACAACTCAAAACATAGTGGAGACTGTGTGGTGCCAAAAATTCCTAGAATTAAATAGGTATACCTGTACAATTGGACAACATTGTCTAGTTTAGCTATTAACCCCTTGCTATAAAAAGTGTTGCGTTATTTTTAAGACAGTATAAAGGACTGGAGAAAGGACCATCCCTGCCTCTCTCTATGTAACTCCCATGACTAAGACAGTTTTTCTCTGTTTAGACATGTTAAGATAATTTTCAACAGTACTATCTCAGATGCTCAAAGAGCTATGATATATGCAATAATGAATTCAAATAGACTAAATGGTGCTTTCTGTGAGGAAAATGGCTCAGATTTCCAGATCAAAGACAGTAGGAAAAAGGTACTACCCCCAAACTTTCGTAATGCTTCATGTCTGTCTTTGTAAAATCGGAGTAATGATCAAACAATGGAAGTTGCAAGGACAAAGAAATTACCTCCTCACTTTCACTTCTACAACTTCTAAACATGAAATCTTTCTAAAGAAACACATTTTTGAAATATATATTCAGAGAAGTTGAGGACTTCTGCACTGCTTGATTATTTAATACACTAGCCAGTGTGCTGCCATTTTCCTTCTGATGTACTGTATTTTTCTTATTAATCAAAAGCTCACTGTGTTCAGTGTTACTTTATGCAAATAAAGGACTGAATGACTATGAAGTAGTCAAATACTCTCATAATCAGCCCAGTTTAAAAAAAATCACAGCTAAAAATCAAGAGGAATAAATAAAAATACTGCTTCCTTCATTGTTGTATCTGAGTGATACAGAGCTCTCTTTTATTCTGTGCTCATATAGGTCTTTTCATAAACTATCAAAGGCATTGCCACAATGTAAAAAAGTTAGCAAACTATTGGAAATAACATTACGACAATATAGCCTACTTGGCCAATATAAACCAATGTTGCAATATATTAGAAATATATTGGCAGTTTAGTTCACCTCTGTTACCTAGTATGTTCCATATTGTACAAAATCAGCCCTGCTTGTACTGTTTATTTGCTTTATAAAAAATGTCAGGAATTACCCCCAAAATAATTTTTATTACATTTTAAGTCAGTTCAAATATCTATATGACTGAACTGAACAATGACTTTCTGGATTAAAGTAATCTTCAGGCTAAAGAGGCATAGAATATCCAGGTCTGCCTGGTGATGTGGGCTGTCTCTTTGCCATCTGCTTCTAAGCAGGAAGAACAGAGGACTGTACTGCCAGAGGAAATTCCTTCCCAAAAGCTGTTATTTGGCATTCACATATCCCACAAAGATGATTAACAGAGCAGGAGGAAGCACTCTCAGCACTTGAATCTTAAGGTGCAGCTCCTTTTCCACTACCTGCATACATATTCTTCTAACTTTTTACCTCTAGCAATGCAGACAGCCCTACTGTTCACTGTGATGTGTCTCGCTCCCTAACACAAGGCAGGCTTAAAACAAGAAAAAAGAGTTATACCTAGCAAAACTTGAGGTTAAGTTTTCACATAATGCAAACAAAGAGAACATTGTAAGACAAAACAAAACAAAACAAAACAAAACAAAAAAACAAAGCAAAACAAAACAAACCCTATAGCATGTTGTTCTAATCTATGCTTATATATATGTTTCATGCATTCCCTCATGCAAATTTTTTACAATGTGCTCTGGCTCAAAGGACACAAAGACATGAATTTGGCCCCTTCCCCTCATTTCATGAGGGTCCATAATGATAACTTCCATCTCCAGCTACATTGATATAGGTTTAAATGCCTTGTGGAGCCGCAGTCAGACAACTTGTATGTGTAAGATGTATTTTTTTTGTTGTTTTGCTTATTTAATAATCATATTGCTTAACCCAGACTGCTCAATCTTCAGTTCGTATTACAGATTCAATAACTTCATGCTAAATATATCAGACATTGGATATAAATAAAAGTCACTGTGGATCTGATTTCTGGTATATTAACCACTTCTCACAGAGATCTCACCTTCTACAAAAGATTCCAATATCACCTCCATAAAATGGGTTCTACTTGCTTGATACATCTGAGAGTAAATCCTTTCCTTTCTCATGTTCTCTTTTGCCAGAAGAAGTTTAAAGTAGTTGGAGCTGATTTTTTTTTACCTATCAATTTTATGTTGCCAAATCAATAACTTATCCTTTGCAATTCCCTAAGATGTCAAGGAAATTAAGGGGAAAAAATACGATTTGGTATTCAGATCAACTCTTCTACTCCTAGTTTCATTCTACTGTAGTGAAAGCAAAATTTCCACTAAAGGAAGTGTTGAAAATGGCATGATATGATCAGTACAGGAACCAGAATATTCAGAGGAAGGTGACTGAACATCCAGTCTTAGAAAGAGTAAATACCAGAAACTATTCTCCTTCAGTATCAGATGACCAGTTTTCAGTCACCTATCTTAACAGAACTGAAGGAATTAAATGGGAAAGCATAATTTATCATAAGAAGAGGAGCATAACTGGAAAGAAATTAGATCATAACAGAGGGAAAAAAACCAAACCAAAACAAAAACAATTGAAAACAAACATGGTAGATGAACAAAGCCCAACCCTATAGAAAGGAGGAAAAGAGAGAAGTAAATTGAAAGACTGAATCATTGGCATTCTGATACATTAAGAGGACCAGCTTTTCAGCCAGGTTTTAATGAAGGCAGAATTTCACATAGTAAGTTTAAACAAAAAGAATACAAAACATACAAAGTGTATTATATACAGCATTATCAGTTGTGAAGGGAGCAATTTAAATTGAGTTCAGTAATGCAGATGAAGGCTGCCTGGTAAGTCATGTCTTTCATATTTGATTTCTCAGATCATTTCAATGGTCTATTCTTGTCATGTCACAGTCTGACTTTTTTGTGAAATACTGAAGGGATTGCTGCTAAATTCTCTTGTCTCCAACTCTTGAGTGTTATTTGAGTTTGGTTCTCTCTAAAGGTTCTTTCTTCTAAAACAAAACCCTAGAGATCTCTTGCTCGCTAGCAATAGGCACTGCTAGTTTTGCATGCACATGCTTTGGGACTGTACTCTTACCAATCTCCAGCTGTGTAGAGGTAGTTTTGCACACACAGTTATTCAAAACACAAGTTTTGTTCTAAACATGGCTATGAGAATTGTTAGGTGAAAAGAACTTCCAGTTTGATTTGAATATCTCATTTCTTCTGTTCCATACTCTGGGACATGCATCATTCTCAAATGAAGATTTTCATTATGTTTAAGAACATAATTAATTCTGAAGCTGTATAGCCTTCACTTAATTTGAAAGATTGGGACTTTTCCATTAATCATGGAACACAACTGGTTTCTTAACTGTTATAAAACAAGCAAGAAAACCAAACCCAGCATTGATTACTATGACTTTACTATAAATACCCTCAAAGGGGCACAGTGATTGAAAATTCAGAATCATTCATCTTGAAGTAGACCAAAAGAAAGTACCTATCAAACAGACCAGCAAAATGCAGCCACTTGTAAACTGACCAGCCAAAGAAATGAACAGAAAGAGCTCTATTTGCTGGTAAAATGTTAAACATTTGTGGTTACCACCAGAAGCAGAATCTGGTCAGATTCAGTACTAGTATCAGATCAGTATAGTTATGATTCCAATGAAGATGATAGCCTCTTACTGAAAATATAAATTACCTTTTACCATCAAGATTTCAAGTTATATTAAAACAGCACTCTTATCTTCCCCTACCTTCAGTCAAAATGGCATTTCCAGAATAGTTCACATGAAACACAATTTGAGCAGTGAATCAGAGACTGAAACATCAATCCATTAAGCTTCCTATTTCTCAGAAAGCTAAGAGTGGAGAAGTTCAAACTTCATTTAGTATGTTGCAGATGAAGATATTACAATGTCATCTCCCCTAATTTCAATCTATTTCCATATTTGTCTTGAGGGGTTGTAATTTTCTTTTCCTACTGTAAAGCTGGGAACCCAAACCATTTTGTATGGTACTGAGGTTACATTCATAGAGCCATAGAGTATCTCAAGTTGGAAGTGACTCATAAGGATCATCAAGTCCAACTCACAGATAAAACCAGTACTACCTAAAACTAAAACATATGACTGAGTGTTGTCCAGATGCTCCTTGAACTCTGCCAGGCTTAGTGCCATGACCACTTCCCTGGGGAGCCTCTTACAGTGACCGATCACCCACCCAGTGAGGAACCTCCAATCTGAACTTCCCTGGTGCAGCTTCATTCCATTTTCTTGTGTCCTGTTGCTGGACACCAGAGAGAGGAGATGAGCACCTTTCCCTTTGGTGCCCCTGTTGAGAAAGGTATAAACTGAGATGAGGTCACCCCTCATACACTCTTCTCCAAGCTGAATAAACCAAGTGACCTTAGATGCTCCTCATAAATTTTGCTCTCAAGACCTTTCACCATGTTGGTCATGCTCCTCTGGACACTGTCTAATACATTGACATACTTCTGTTGAGGTCCCCCAAACCACACACAGTACTCAAGGTGGTGCTGCACCAGTGCAGTGTAGAGTGGGACAATCATCTCTGTCAACCAACCAGCAATTCTGTGCCTGATGCAGCCCAGGACATGGTTGGGCCTTTTGACTGCCAGGGCACACTGCTGACTCATATTCAATTTGCCATCAACCCAGTTCCCCAGATCTCATTCTGCGGGGCTGCTTTCCAAGCTCCCTCTGATGTGTACATATAACCATATTACCCTGTCCCAGGTGGAGAATCCTGCACCTGCTCTTGTTAATTTCCATATAATTGGTGATTGTCCAGCTCTCTAGTCTATCCAGATCTCACTGTAAAGCCTCTCTATACTCAAGGGAGTCCATAGAAACTCTGAATTTAGTATTGTCTGCAAAAGTACTTAATGTATATTTTATTCCTGCATATAAATCACTTATAAAAACATTAAAGAGAACTGGCCCTAAAATTGAGGCTTGGGGAACCCGATTCGTAATTGGCTGCCAGCCTGATGTAACCCGATTTAGTATAATACTTTGAGTGTAACTGAGCACGCAATTGTTCACTCAGAGTATTATGGACTTGTCCAGCTGTGTGCTGGACATTTTGTCCAGAAGTATACTGTGAGACAGTATCAAAAACTTTGCTTAAAACCCAAACCTACCACATCTACTGGCTACCTTGGTCAAATAAACAGGTGACCTTATAAAAAAAAAAGAAATTAGATTAACTGAAAAGGACTTTCCCCTCATGAACCCATGCTGGCTATGATCAGTGAATGCAGTCTTTGAAGGGCTTTTCAATAACTCCCAGAATAACCTTCTCCATAATTTTACCAGGCATTGAAGTGAGACTGACTTTCCTGCAATCACCAGTCTTCCTTCACACTATTCTGAAAATTGGGACACTCACCAGCTTCCATTCAACTGGGACCCTTCCAGACTACCAAGACTATTTAAAAATAATGGATAGAGGTCCCATGGTAATATCAGCCAGCTCTTTCAGTATTCTGAGATGACTGGACTCTGTAAATTTATGTGCATCCATCTGGAGCACCAAGTTCAGGGTCAGCTGGGAGTTTATCATCCCTCCAGTCACAGTCTTTCAACACTGGGCTCTGGGTGTCCCAGTGCCCATTATTAGTGTTAAGTAATAAGGCAGAAAAGGTACTAAATATCTCTGCTTTGTCCATGTCCTTATTTGTGAGGTGACTGACCTCCTCAGGTGATGGACCAATATTATCTCATATTCTCCCCATGGTTCTTAAATATTTTTGTTGTCCTTCACAGTGGTGGCCAGCTAATCTTCTGCCCTGCTTGCTTTATTTCTGACACTTTGGAATTGCCTGCTTCTATGCTCTTAAGAGATGGCTCTTAAAAAGTGACCAGTATTCATGGAATCCAACACTTTCAAAAGCAGAACTCCAGGGTGCTTTACCAGCTAGTTTCTTCAGCAGCCAAAAGTCCGCTCTCCCCATATTCAGGGATGAAGTTTTGCTGGCAGTTTTCCTCCTGACACCAACTGAAATTCTACTATATCACCACTGTGACCAAGACAACCATCAATCCCCACTTCACCCCTGAGTTCATCTCTATTTACAAACAACAAATCTAGGAAGGAAACTTTCCTAGTTGGCTTTCTTAGTACCTGCACCAAGAAGTTCTCTTCAATGTGCTTCAGAAATTTCCTGGACCTCTTTGTGTCCACTGTCTGATATTTCCAGTTGATGTCTGGAAATTTAAAATAACCCATAAAGACAAGGGCAGTTGATCTAGAGATCAACTTGAATAATTCCTTGTAAAACAGTTCATTCATCATGTTGTCCTGGCTGAATGGTTGATAGTAGACACCCAAAACAGTATCTATTTTCTTTCTCCTTACTCAAAAGCTCTCAACCATGTTGTTGACAACAGTAAGTGTCATACAATCCAACCCCTCCTTTACATACAGTGTCACACCTTGACCTCATCTCCTTTGCCTTTCCCCCATGAAGAGCCTACAACTGTCTGCCACGGCACACCAGTCACAGGAGTCATCCCACCAGGTTTTGTTCATGCCAAATATGTTGTAGCTCTGGGACTGAGGCAAAGCTTCTATCTCTGCTTGTTTATTCCCTGTATTGGGTTTGTGTGGCTATGTTTTGTAGTGGAGGGGGGGGAGTGGGGGGCAGGCTACAGAGGTGGTTTCTGTGAGCTGGCTCCAGCACGGGCTCACTGCTGGCCAAGGCTGGGCGAATCAGAAATGGTGGTAATGACTCTGTGCTAACTTATTTAAGAAGGAAAAAAAAAGTTATTTTACAGATGTAAATGCAGCCAGAGAAGAGCCCATGGAGGACCATGGCAATGTGGAGATTTACCTGCAGCTCATGGAGGAGACTCACACTTGAGTAGGTAGATGCCCAAAAAGGGTTGTGACACCAAAGACATGCTGGAGAAGGCTCCAGGCAGGAATTTGTGGACACATGAAGAGAGGAGCCCATGTTGGAGCAGGTTTCCTAGCAGGACTTGTGACCCTGCACTTGGTACTTGGGGCCCACACTGGAGCAGGCTGTGCCTGATGGACTTCATCTCATGGAAGAGTGACCCATGTCAAAGCATTTTGTGAAGAACTGTTGCCTGTGGAATGGACTCACATTGGAGAAGTTCATGGAGCACTGTCTCCTGTGAGAGGGACATCACAGTGGAGCAGGGGAAGGACTCCTCTCCCTGAGCAGTGGGAGCAACAAGATGTGACCATAACTCCCACTCCCTGTCTCTCTGTGCCACTGGCAGGGATGCAGTAGAGCTTGGGGAGGAGGAAGGAGTGAGAGGGGGCTGTTTTTAAGACTTATTCTACTTCTCATTATGCTGCTCTGATTTTTTTACTAACAAATTCAGTTAATATCCCCATTTCAAGTCTGTTTTGCATGTGATGGGATTTGGTGCGTGATCTTTCCTGGACCTTATCTCAGCCCATGAACCATTCCTTATATTTTCTCTCCCCTGTCCAGTTATGGTGCAGTGATAGTGCAGGTGGGTGCCCCGCATCCAGCCAGGGTCAAACCCCTGGCATGCCTCATGCTATGCACATTAATGCAAAGGTATTTCAAATGTGCTCTGGTGTACTCAACACATTGTTGAGCAGACTAAAGGACCTCACTGACACACTGCCCCACAAATACTGGCATGCCACCCCTAGGCTTTTCTCTAGTTTAAAGCTTATTCAATGAGACCTGTAAACTCCCACACAAAGAGCCTTTTCCCCCTTTGAGAAAGAATTGTCACTAAACCATCAACAAAGGAACATCACAGAAGTTCCATGAGAGTCTACTCATTATAGGTAGAAAAATGCACCCATGAAGACACTTGAAACACAGGTAGGGACTGATGCCAGATCCTCTGTGTCTCAGGCCAGTTCCAACCATAAGCAAGTTATCTTTTGTTTACAGTAAACTACCTAAAACCAATTGGTGCAATTTTTTTGTAAAGGCTACTGGACCCTCATTAACAAAAAGCCATATAAACTCATTTTTTCTAGATAACAGAAAGCCAAATTAAGTCTGGAGAAGCTAGGATGAATTGATTAGCAGTAATTTGAGTGGAAGATTCTTGAAAAGCATTTCATAAGATGAAAACTATCACCATTTGTATAAATGCAGAAGGCAAGACCTGTGCTTACTCTCACTTTCCTGAATCAAACCTTTCTTCTGCCACAAACCCCATTTATAACTTCTCCCAACTAATAAAGTATTTTCTGTTCTTTTCAGAGGGAAAGGCTTCAGACTGTCTCCTACAGCTACAGGACATAACTCTCAGTGTGTTATATGGGTGCAGATTGGTCAGTCTTCTGGCAGCTGCCAAGCCTGGCGAGGCATGGTGAAGTACGGAGGCCACTTGTGAACTGTGGCAGTGGACTCTCTGAATGGTTTTAATTAATGAATGGCAGGGATGTGGAGCAACAAAAAGGAAGGTATTTCCCAGACACATTTGAAAGCCTAACCTAATACTCAACCAGCCAAAACATCTATAGTCCCAAGCAAAGAAAAAAGCTTTCCTCATTAAATTATGTTATGTGCTTTCCCATTGTTTCAAGAGATGTGGGAATAGATCCTTATGAAAACTTCTGCAACAAAAATCAAATTTGATTTTCTACCAGTGTGATTTTCCATTGTTATTTTGCTTACACCCTGCAAGGAAAGCAGCATGTCAGCCTGTCAGATATTTCAAAATGTATC
This sequence comes from Scytalopus superciliaris, assembly GCA_013400415.1. NCBI lineage: Eukaryota > Metazoa > Chordata > Aves > Passeriformes > Rhinocryptidae > Scytalopus > Scytalopus superciliaris. The sequence goes on along the minus strand of VXBX01004749.1, from coordinate 29,877 downwards.
ATGGGAAATGATTAGTTTAGGATGAGTGGACAAAATCTGATTGTTCAGCAAAATTAATTTTAGCTAAGGACCAAGAAAGTTAACTGGGCTCAAAAATACACCATATAGATGGAATTTTGGGACAGCAGAGAAACTTAATATTCTTGTGCTTCATGGCTCAAGTCTACCTTTTAACATGAAGGAAAGTAGCACTACAGTTACTCTTAGGGACAACAGAACTTTAGTTTGCACAGTCTGTTGGCCTTCTGAAATGCTAGGAACACAACATTCATATTGAAGGCTTCAGGAGAGAAATTCTCCACAAACACAATACCTAAACCTTGAAGGTGAGATTGAAAGAACTCAATAAAACAAGATTAGGTACATTTAAAAATAAAACTATTAGGTCTCCATGTGAAACAACATTTTACTATACTGAATTGTTACATGGCTGGTAAGCTGTCATTTTCAAGAGTTTCAATCCCTATAAGGAATTTCTTGGAAAGTTACTGCAAACTTATGATTTGTATTATCTAACAGATCCACAGGAAGACAAGAAAAACCCTGTAAGATATAGAGTCCAAACTCTCCCTTCACACCAGGATGGGAATTTAAATTCAGCACAGTTTAAGAACTCTGGAAAGATATTCAGGACACTGTGTATAAACAGACAGCAGCAAAGGTTTGTACTCGCCTTCTCTACCAGTTTTCTGCCATGGATTCCAACATATCCATGAAGCCTAAAAAGCTGACTGCATAACAATATCCTAGCATGAATTACCTTTTCAGTAGGTTTACCGTCTTGGGAGGTGATGTTTCTCCTCGTTTCCCAAACTACCCCTGGACCTTCTCATCCTACTAGCCCACTGAAGACTGTTCCACAGAGCTGCCTGGACCCCCCCACAGCATCCACCCTGTGGAAGAAACACATATTGAAAAACTGTGATGCAGCAATTAAATCTTCTCAAGACATATATAGAAGACATTTGGAGAGAATAACTCAGGTAGACTAAAACATGATCTAGAGCTGTCATTACACTATCTGAGAAGGGAGATTAACTGTAGGATTACAGTGCCCCCTCAACGTACTGGTATGTATGACAGAGCTGCTGGAGGCACAGTTAATTTCAAGAAGACTTTAAGGCACAAACAAAACCAGAGATTTCAAAGGCAGCAATTAGTCAATAATGTGATCACCTAATCTTGCAGATAACTACCTTCCTGTTAGAAATGTCTGTATTTTTGCATGCTTAGCAGTAATAGGAAGGTGGTGGTTACTGCTATGACTGTAATGCATATTTTCAAAATACACCATACAGGGCATGGGAGTAGAAATTAGGTCTTTTCCTGTCATTAGTGACAGTGAAACACATCTGTGTATATCTCTTGGGGGCTAAGTATACCTTTCAGCATCAAAAATTTCCTTCATCTAGAGTCTTACAAGCACATTGTGGTAAAAAATTAAATTGCACAAAAGTTTAAAAATTTACTACTCTGCTAAATGATTTTGAAGTTATAGCCTAGACATACTGCACTGAATTTCTGATTCAGTCAATAAATAAATAAAGATTAGAAATAATAATCATACATAAAATTTCATAGCTTGAAAACAGAATGAGGTATAAAACTGGCCTTTTGTTTCAAATCTTCTAAAAACACTGCTCGTTTACTGAAGAAAAATAAATTCTACTGTCTCTTGTTTATGACAAAAGACAATTGAATAAATTGTGACTTCAGATAACCCATAAGTCACTGATTCTGTTTTTCAAAGACCTGCCTGCTTTCTATTCCTTTGGCCTCGGCTGCCTAGCAACCTCCACAGAGCTTTCTTAGTCTATACTAATTCTGGAGAGTTTTCATTTATATATTTATTTATTTATGAGAATGTCTATAAGGAGGATACAGAAACAAAGAGCTGTTTGTTCCTTCCTTCTAACACTGGATTCCAAACATCACCTCAATGTCTCAGTGAAGGACACAGTCCTTAGTTTTGAAACGAGAGGTACCTACCTTGATATTGCTCGGAAACTAAGCAAACCCGTTTCCAGCAGACAAAAGCTTAGTCTCTGTAGGAAACTACTGATGTAATAGGCACTTATATTTCTTGCCCTCCCTGTTGATTTGCTTCATCGATAAGCTTTTTCACACTGAAATACTAGGTGCTTATGTAAGATTACTGTTCTCATACAGCCTCAAGCTTTTACTTAACATGAAGACAGACCTTGTGCTGGGTCACCAACAGTTCCAGAATCAACCAAGCACTGGAGGGAATTGGCGAATAAATCTGATCTGCTGTGTCCATGACTCAAAGCAGGACAATTTAGAAGTTATGGATGGGACTGCTTATTATAATAAGTAGTTTGACACTGGGTATAGTCTGTCTGTCCCTGAAGCAGCTTTTCATGGAAAAACCTATTTCCTCAGGTTTGTTCTGGTTGGGTGTTTTTGTTTGTTTTTGTTTGTTTGGGGGCTTTTTTATGAGTGTTTGCTTGGGGTTTTGTGTGTCTGTTTTTGTTAGTTTGGGATTTTGCTTTCTGTTTTTGTTTTCCTTCATTATTAGTGTGAAATTGAGGATGCCACAGAAGAGATTCCTACGCTACATTTAAACATACTTATTTTCTTGCCAATTCTATTCAACCATCACTTTGCAAATACTTTCTGCCCTGATCAATACAGCCATCTCCTCCAAACAGGAAAAAAAAAAAAATAAAAAAAAAAGAGAGAGACAGAAAGAGATGGTCAAATCTGTACCCTGAAGAGCCTGAGAGGCTCCTTCAAATGATGTGGTAAAGACATGTCAAGTATTCATAGCTTAGTGATGATGTGGTGATGTGGGTTTTATGTCTCACTATTTCCAGTGCTGAACTCAGATGGAAAAGTTTGCATTTACTTCTGGATCAAACTGAATCCGTAAACATAACAAACGATTATGTCTTAAGACATCTCAATATGCCTTAATCACTTCATTACATATTTTTCTGATTAAGTTCATCTGAATCTGTGTTTTATCATTAAGAGACATGCAGGGAATCTGACAGAACATGAACCAGATCTTCAAACTTTCACTCTATTTCTTGCTAAGAGCTATATACATAAAAATTAGGTTGTTTTAAACATGACAACACTTGTAGGATTATCGAAGCACTTATAAATCTTAGTGTTTACATATCCTCAGGTATCAATAACAATTTACTCTAAATTTAATAGTATGAAATAGGTATATTAAAAAAATCTTCTCAATACTGTAGCAGATAAGAAAAAAATATGTTGGATGGCGTATCAGTGACCAATAAAATAAAACAGAAGTAAAAACATGGATGATAGAAATTACTGAAAAATAAGCTGTTGGTTAAAAAAGCTTAATTTTTTAGAGCTACTTATGAACAGTGAAAACATCCATGGAAACTAAAATATGCAAAATGGTTCAATAAACAGGAGGAAGAAAGTTACTGGAAGTAAACAGAGATCTGGGATTTCTTTTTCTATTCATGGGCTCACTATACACAATTTTCTAAAGTTCCTTTCTCTGTCACTCTACAGAATAATATAAATTTGTAGTTCCCAGCAGATGTCTCAATTTGTATTCCTCAGTTATTGTAATACAAATAAATTTCAAATATAATTTTAAATTAAGTAGTTGCTTATTGAGAATGAGTTTCCATATGTATATTCACTTTTCACATAGGATATTCATTATAGTAAAACTTGAGCATGTAGTGTTTCTTCCCCTTTCAAACTATGATTGCAGTTTCCTATGCTTTTAAATGTTAAGTAAAACATCCTGAAAACAAACCTAATGAAGAGTACTAGAAACATAGACTTACATGTCTGTTTTCTCACTTTTGGGAGAATATTTTTAGAACATGTCTATTCAGGGACATGTAAACAGACAACAGAGAGAAAGCTGTTCTTTCATGCATTTTTATAAAAATATTGTTATTAATAGGGTTTTCTACAGAATGAATAAAATTGAACTGTGCCAAAGCAGCTAGCAAAGGAGATTCAATCAGAGAAAATGAAGTCTCAAGATATATGGAAAAATAAGTTGCAGCAGTCCCATCCTAAATTTCAAAGACTATAATTAGGTACTAAGTATACTACATTTACACTAGAAAACCTCATGCACTTTGGCTCACAAAAGAGCTATACGAAAAAGACTAATTTTCGCTATCTTCCTTCCTTCCTCTATTTGTCAAAAGAGAGAGATGCAAAATGCCTCAGTTTTCTGGATATGGACTACAGCAAAATGAAATGTTAAAGAAGCATTGGACAAAGGCAATGACATATGAAATAAAATATTAGCAGAAAAAAGAGGAAAAGACAATTATTGTCAATATAAAAGCATAATCTTTGCTTGAATAACAAACTCACCAAAAAGTATTGCAAGAAATCCTTCGAAAACAATCAATATTCCAATGCTCAGCTCCTCATTTCATGTGCACTGATTTTACTTCAGACTTATGCCAGTAAATGATCAAAATTTGGTTTAAAATCTTTAAATATTTTCTAACAATTTATTATGGCAATAAGTAAGTAAAAACTATTGAAGTTATAATCAGGCTTTAGTAATTGTTCTCAAAGCAGATACATTTTTATAGATTGCAAAGGGATGAAAACCACTGCAGTAAAATGAAGATTTATTAAAGAAAAACTAAACACAGTAGCATGTGCTACCATAATGACACAGTGAAGAAAATAAACAAGCAGAAGAGAACAAACAGCTACACGGTTTCTGCTATTTTTAATAAATATCACTAACAGGGTAGTATTCAACTGCCAAAAGAAAGGAGATTTTTATGTTCAAATACTATGTCTGACCCTGAGCTGCCATTCCAGAAGAGCACAGGTCTCTTGTAGATTCCATGTAGTCACCTGCTCCTGAAGTCTTGGATATCTTAGGATGTGTGAAATAGTATTAGATTCCATTATTTATGAATACGAATCACTTTCAAGCAGTGTGTGAGCTCTGGGTATTTATATGTTAGATAATAAGTAAGAGTAAAGTTAATAAAACAGGAAAATTGTAGTGTGCTGCGCCTGCATAAGAGTTTTGACAGAGGGTACACAGAGAAAATACTACTCCAGACAGTTTCTTAAAAAAAGGTATCTGTATACAAATAAATTATTACCATTAAATATGAAGAAGTTAAATTTCACCTCTGAATAACTGCTGACTCATTATGCAGTAAAACTAGCTACTGGTGTTTTTTTGGTGATGGGAAAAGGTGTTCTTTCCAATTTTTATTCCCTTCAGTTTTTGACATATTCTGCTATTTCAGAGCTCTCTTTACTTTATGTGCTTATCAGAATAGAACTTTTTTTACACTTCAGAAATGGTCAAACCTCTGTAAACCTTGATTATTTCTTGTGAAGGTCATAACTAGATTTTTTTTCCCCCCCTGATCTTTTAGCTCCATTAAATTTTGACTAAGGATTATTCTCCTGCATCAGACCTATAATTTCTGTGTATACCACACTTCTCATTTTTCTTCCTTCAAGAATGCCAGATAGAAAGAAAACAAAGAATAGTTACATGTCTGGTATGCTAATATTTTTATACTCCTGCATTTGAGTTAAACAGATGGGGATTAGGCAATTCTGCATGGCTATCTCACCAAAACAAGTTGAGAAAAGGTATAAATTCTAAATTCTAAAATAATTTTCTAAGCTTTTCCATGTGAGCTGCTGCAGCAAACATATTCACTCTTATAGTATTGATTGGAAATGTTTTTCTACATCTAATCAATAAACCAGTTAATACATGTTAAACCAATCTTCTATAACATTTGTCCTGCCCAGCTTAACTCATACAAAACTCTGAGTGATTCATTTCAGAGTAGCAGTACAGGGTGAAAAGCGGACTGGTGTCTTTTTAATGTGAATGCCTGTGTGTGTTTATAAACACAAAATGTCATTAAAAATATTTTCCTCTGACAATATTCTCCCCCATTTTAAGATCAGTTCTATTGACTAGTAATAAGTCTCCAGATACTCATCTGACAAATGGCTGTTTAATTTATTTTTTACTGTGAATGATTTGACCTGGTTTGTTCATCTATAAATACACATTTTTGTGCTGTAGACACAAATATGCATTTGTGTTACTTTTCATCCCTGCTGTGTTTGTACAACACAGTGTGATAAACAGAAAGAAAAGAGATTGAAGAACATTTGATAGTGTCACCTAGCATTTTAAATACAACAAAATAAATAAATTAGTGCCCACTTCATCAACTGCTAAATTCAGTGTGGATGAAATGAAACAGAGTGGACCAGATAGGAAAAAAAAATCACATGGGAAAAAACAACTCATGTTGCCAACAAAGCAATAGAATGAGTGTTACTGAACTCTTAATTTTAAACTTATATTCATCCTCCCTACCAGGATAACTGATGTAGTTCCAGTTTAGCAATAATTATGAGGAATTTTGCCATACCATAATCTCAGATCATCAAAGAAGTCTGCAAGGATCATTATCTCTACAAAAAAGGAAGATGACAGTCTTAAAAGACTGTCTCAGAAAAATTCAGAAAGCAATTTTGAGTTCCAGAGCCCTATTTTAATCAAAGAAAGACAGAAGTAGATTTTTTTAAAGCAGCTAAAACCATTGTTTTTTCTTTGCAAAACTAAAATTCTCTTTATTATTCTTACGAATACTAATTATTAATTATTATTATGAAGTATAGAAATTACTCTTATTTCCTATGAAATACTATTCCTCTGATGGTGTATCTGTTGCTGATCTCAGAATCTTAGGATCTTTTACCTACTTAATACCCAGTTTCTAGAGTTTTCAATCACTAAGTAGAAGGGAATTTATGAAAATCAGCTTCAAAAATAAAGCACAAAAGACAAGGAGCTGGCACTAGATGACCTTTAAGGTCCCTTCTGATCCAAACCATTCTATAATTCTGTCATATGAAAGGAGTTACAAGATGCTCCTACTCATTAGTTTAAGGGGACACAATGTGTTTCCCAAGTCAAAGAGTTTCTAAATACAGAAAGTTTCAAATATATTAATAATGCAAGAGGTCTACTGCATTTTAATCTATTTTCTGCCCTTTGTAGTCTCAAGGTATTGCAAAAGAAGGTAGCGTCACTTTCCAGTTTATACATGGGAAAAAAAGAATCCTGAGGTATCAAAAAGAAAGATTTTGAAAGATGCCTGCTTTGTAGATGAAGAATTTCTTTCCGAAGGATTTGAAAAATATGATTTGTCTTACACTAATTAAAAACATGATTTTTTTTATAGTATATGTGCATAGTCACATATCATTGTTGAGGTGAATATAAGGTGGAGAATGACAAGCAGGGACTGAAGCATAGCTAACATATTGAGTAGAAATTGCTGAGGCTTGCATTACTGGAAGGTGATATGCAGTGTTACCTGCAAAAGAACAGGAAAAAATCCCAAAATTGTTATTGAAAACTGGAAAAAAGACAGAAAGACAGGCAGAAAGAAAGAAAAGAAATAAAAGAAAGAAAGAAAAAAAAAGAAAGAAAGAAAGAAAGAAAGAAAGAAAGAAAGAAAGAAAGAAAGAAAGAAAGAAAGAAAGAAAGAAA
>VXBX01004749.1:0-12725 GCA_013400415.1 Scytalopus superciliaris | reverse complement strand
TCGAACCAGTTTCAGCTTTAAACACAAGAAATATCTGTTACCTTTACATCTTTGTTGAAATGCTCTATATTTGCTAAAGGGGAAGTGTAGTGAATTTCTAGGATGTTTTTAGTAATATCCATACTTTTTCCAAGAATTTTTTTTTCAAACACTTTCAGATTTCAAAATCAAAGGGAGGCAAAAATGCAAAGATAGCCACTAGTATCCTAATAGCGCATTTTCTGCCAATAGTTGCTAATATTTAAATTCTTCAAGAATTATATGCCTCTTGAAACTCTTGAGAAATGTTTATATTATCATTTTTTCATTGCAAAAATCATAATCTACTTTGTGTCTCTTGTAACAAGTATTTGAACCGTAAGATTTTTGTATCTCAATCCCCTCAACAGTCTTACTGTTATATTCAAAGTTAACAAAAGGAAATTTCTTGCCATTCAGCAAAATGCCAAAGATTTTGGTCCCAATGAAAGAAATGAAAAATCAAATAATGGTAAAAAATGGTTTTGACTAACTGGATTTTTTTCTTATGGTCTCTAACTGGGAGATTATCTAAGAGCTTCCACTGCCTTTTCATGGGGCATATGCAACAGAAATATCTTTATAGACATGGTTGTTTAACAGACTTGGTGTACAGCATGTAAAAGCAGGATCTTTTAAAGGTAGTAAATCTATCCATACTTGTTTTTTCACACACAATAGAAAGTGAGGCAAAATTTAACTTTTTTTTTTTTTTTTAATTCTCAGCAGTTCTTATCAGTCTTTCCATTTCAACTCCAGAAAAAAGTAATATTTTTTGACTGATATTCTGAAAGTATGATTTAAACTGATCTGTTTCACATACTTGCTTTCTCTCTGTTTATTAAATTCTCCTTAAATACTGGTGAAATTCAACAATTGGCAGACTTCACTGAAGACACACAGGAGAATGGAATAGCAGGGGTTCTGCATATCTGGGACTGAGTTGCATGATGTCTGTGTGGGAAAGAGAATGTGATAGAGAGGGATTATTGTAATAAAAAAGTAAAACATAAATAATCTGTAGTACTACAATCTCATGGCCCGCTGATACTTCGTGTATCATGGGAACCTGCACGAGGCAGGAACTCTACACAGAAGAACACACAAAATGTACTTGGAATCAAACTTATCTGTGTATCCCTGAAAATATATATGTACTGAGCTAAGTCTGGGGAAAAAAAAAAAGTCACACAGAACACTATCAAAGTATTGCTAGTCCCCACTAAACATTAATCTTGTTTGAATTCCAAGGAGATTTTAGATCTTTTGTTTTCTTATTTGTAATACAATGAAAAGGAACTTTGAAATTAAAAGTAATTTCCTCAGGGGGGAAAAAAACAAAGACCAAAAAACCAAAAAAACTAACCCAACCACAATATTTGCATTTATTTCTGATAATTACAAAGATATGTTTCTTAATAATTTAAACTACTCAGAGAATTTGAAATTAAATTAGTAAATGTTTTATTCAGTTCTGATCTGTTCCCTTTTTTCTGTCTGAGGGGGAAGGGAGCTGAAGAAGCAGCCAAATGATATTGTCCAGCTGTAGCTCACACCTGCTAATGATACCACAACCAAAGCAGAAGCATTCAGTTACTATTTAAAAAATACATTCTGACATAGTAGGGTAGATGAGCTATTCGACAGTTTAATGTGTGATAAACTTCACTGCTGTTTCTTTCAGTGCAGCCCAGCACACTTCTAAAAAACTGCAAGCCAAAGGCTTGAAGAAAATACAGTAATCTTTAGAGAAGTTAGTTATCTGGTAATTTCCATGCTTCCTACAACAACAAAACCTAATGCATCTACAAGACGGTTTTGTGGAAATTACACCAAGATAGAATTAATGTGAGGGTTCCTATTCAGAGGCAGAAACCATACTTTACCAGAAGATGCAACAAATGGATAAGATAAGGCAGTCTATTGTAGTCTAGTAGAATTTGGTGGGTTTCTTGCCCTGGTAATCTTTATCACCTCTTAGGTCCGGTATTGTGACATAAGTGAGTGATTGCTTCTGAAGATCAAATGATTTAGCCTAACTTGTCTCAAAGGCTCTGTCATTTGTCAAGGACAGTTAAATAAATTATTCCCTCCACACAGGCTCACTTTAGGGCAATTATAGAGAGCATAATGCGTAGTGATAAGTCTATTATGTACAGATAAGGAGGACGTTTTCTGAAAATTCCATATTTTATTACAAGAAAAAGTTTTTTGTTCCCTTTACAGAACATTGGGAGCAGCTCATAAAGCTGTTTTACAATAAGTACCAACTTGACAGTTTTGGGGGTTTGGTTTTGTTTGTTTGTTTGTTTTTGTTTTGTTTTGTTTATCAGGGGATTCTCAGCATGTTCTGGCAGCCACAAGCCAGTCCTCTGAGCAAAAGATGACTGGCAAAATTGGAATTATGATTGAAATCTAGCCTTGCTCTAATAGGCATACAGAGCCAAATAAGAAACACAGCAGCACACAGATCCTTCTGCTGCCATGTCCTGGGCCTGGGCACTTCAGTCTGGTGGAGAATGGAAGGGTATCAACAATACTTGCCATGTATGGTATGCTTACTTGTAGAAAGGTCAGTCATATTGAAATACTAAGTATATTTAACTGTATTCATATATCTGCAAAACAGAGAAATTATGTGATTCTATCAAAGAATATAGAAAAAATAATGTATTAAAAAAACAGTTGTTTTTTATCTTTAGTGAAAAAGGGAACTCTAACTTGTTGAATTTAGAAATAAGCAATCTAAACCCTGAACCATATTTTCAAATGCCACTACGTAGTTGATTTCCTGAAAGAATGGGATTTTTGAGAAACTTAAGGATTGAGTCAACAGGAATAATGCTGAAGTTCAACAAGTGCAAATGTCTGCAACCAGCATGGCTCAATACAAGTGTGCTGACAGTTGTAGTAGAAACTCTCATGGAAAGAACTTGGAGGTCATACTGGATGACAGGTTGAACACAAGGACTTCACTGAGCACTGTGCACTGTCACTGCAAGCTAGCCAAAACACCTACTAGATTATTGGGAGCACGACGGTCAGTACATCAAGGGAAGTTATCAATTGTCCTTCTCTAACTGCTCCTAAAATATTGAATCCAGTTTTGGGCCCTAGATTTCAAGAAGAATGTGGAGGGCTCAGAGGAAGAGTATCAAGAGTGTCAGGATCTAGAGGATGTTCCTAGGAGGAGAAGTTGAGGGAGTAGGGTTGTTTTGTTTGTCAGAGAGAAGGTTAGGGGGTGCTGACATGTTGGTAGCCTACAGTGGTTTAAGGGAATTTACGAAGATGACCACAGCAAACTCTTTTCAGGAGTGACAATAGCCAAAAATTGCATGGTAGTATTTAAGACCAGACATTAGGAAAAAAACTTCTCCATAAGGAGGGTGATGCAGCACAAGAGGAAGAGAGGATGTTCTTCTGGTACATTTGTTCTTGCAAAATTTTAAAACTAAGCTAGGCAAATTAGGGCCTAATTTGATGTAGTGCTAGTGATAGCCTTGCTTTGGGACAACAAATGGTCAAGATGATTTCCAGCAGTCTTTCCATACAATAATTTCCTGATTCTATTAAGTTATAAAAGTAGCAACACTTGCACAGACATATTCACAAATATTTTCTCTTAAATACACAATAAAATCAATTAACAACTTCAATATCCAAAATTAAGTATGTAGAACTGTAACAGTTTTAGGTAGTTTGAAGGGTTTTTTCAGACACTCTAGTTTGAAAAAAAAAGTCCAGAAATCTTATTGAAAAAGAGCTTTTTGTTATCTAAACTTCCAACTTACAGAAACAGACGTAGGGGAAAAAAATCATAGTTTAATGCTTTTACATAGACACATATCTACTTTTATAGGTATCATAGACTAAATTTTATATATGATATAATCCAACATAATGCACAATAATTAGGAGTTAAAATTAATAACCACTGTTTCGAAAGAACAGAATGCTTCATTTTAAAACCACTTTCATTTGTTTAATAATCTTTCCCAAGGGCCTAGAAGGTGCTGAACAACTACAGCCTCTAAGGACTTTGTAATCCAATTTTGCACTTGGCTTATTATAGCAACTTGCATTTCTCTTCTATGGCTCAATCCTGCATGGTAGAGAGATCTAGTCCTGATCCGGTAAAGCATCCCGATTCTTGCAGGTTGTATCCAGATCACAGAGTCTTGATATTTCTTTTCAGTAAGGATGATAGAAAAAGTAGAAGAAAAAGTGTCTTAACACTGTTTTTCTAACACAAAAGTAAGCTGGAAAAGACTTATGTAAAGAAGGTGTAAAATTAACAGAATACAATAAATTGTTTTCTTTATGGATCAAGGCATTGTCTGATTTGAAACTGTAACTAAATCACAAGTCCCTTCCTGGGATTTTTCTTGATTTTTTTCCCCAACTGAAGGAGTCAAACAGTTGTTCAGTCTAACTTTTCATTTACTCCCATATTGTCATCTCATGTACAGTAAAATAATTTTAATTTTCATGCTGGGTTTTTCATATAGGTATGAGTTTTGTGGCCATGGACTAATTATACATTTTAATACACTTCTTTGCTTTTAGAAATATCTTTAAGTTAACATTATTTTAAATGGGTTTTTTTTGTTACTCTGTTATTAATTAACAATATGTTTCTAACCAAATAATGATATATAATATTTACATATAAGAGAACTGCTAAATTTTGCTGCACTTACTCTGCTCTACACAGAAGCAAGCATGAAATGTTTGCCTTTTAGGGAAAGGGCTCCATTTAACATTAGTATCTCTGGGTTGCTGCATCTTGATGACTCAGTCCATTTTATCTGTACAACTCAGAACACTGGTAGAAGCTATCGAAAATAATTGCAGGAAATGACTTTTTTTTTTTAAGAATTAACCTGTATTAAATGTCTTTGGAGGACGAGGGATGAAAGCGGGAAATGGTTCCTTTAATGTATCATGGCACTCTATTTGGACTTAGCATCTAATGCATTGATATGAACAATGAGAATTATTATTCAATTACTTGATTTAATTTTCTTGGGCAGCTCTGGGACAGTTCAAAAGAAACCCAGCTGTTCCTTGATTGCACGTTTGATATTAAATGGTGCTATATTTTCCTAGTGTAAAGCAGAGAGTTACTAACACAGCAAGTCAGTTACTATGTATGTTCTCTGTAACACTCTTATCTTAGCAAAATTAAAACAGATTTTATAAAAGAATCAGGTAAGGAATAAATATAAAGCACACTATGGAAACGCTGTATACACCACTTGACATATTCTTATAGAGCAGGACTGGGCTTAGGGTATATGTGGTGTATACATATATAGACTGGATCTAGCAATAAACACAATGAATAGTTAAGCTAAACTGCATTTATCAGTTCTATTTAGTAAGTGTTTGCATAGCCTGTACCATAGGCCTGTGAAGTGATAATTCATCTTCTAGACTATTCAAGTACACTGACATATAATCTAGCAACATAATCTTTGAAAAGACAAACATAAAACAAAACTACACTAACTTTTGTTTATTTGAAAGACAGGTCTGATTAAATACACAATTTACTTTATGTTAGAAGGCAGCCTTTTTAGCCATGTTCTAGGAGCTGAAATCCATGAGAATTTCAGCTTTTGAGACTCTTTGACACAAGCAAACTATACATGTCAAGTGTTCAGATACATGTTTAGCTGTCTTACCCAAAGAACTGAAGTTTGAGGGACTCAATTTATACCTTCTGCTATCACTGATAATGGTGGTAGCTAATTCCCATGCCTTCTGGAATACTGGTGATAAAGAGCCTAGAAACACAAAATCCATAAAATTTAAATTGGGGATTCTTTGTCCCAAAGCATTCATATTGTGCATGCTTGTTCTTTGAAGAGAATTTGCCCCAGCCCATCACTTCTTGCTTTCAGTCATGGTGCATAACAACTGTCTCTCATTTACTCATATCTCATTCACATTTATTCAAGAAGAATGAAACTAAATAGGAATAGTTATTTACATTGTTTGGGTAAGTTTATCGGTAGAATGAAGCAAAATACAATGATCTTTAAAAGGAAATTTGCATTCTAAAAGTATATTTTTTTAATTTCATCTCTTTCAAAACATTGCTGATTAGGATTTAAAAATATGTATACATTTTTACTTTTGAAACTACTGCCTGAAGAATGAGAAACATTCAATTTATTTTCTATCTGGTAACAGGCATTTACTTCCTTCTCAAGATGACTGATGTGCTGATCATATTTCAATGCAAGAATGTATCACCAAATAAGGCCAGCATTTTCCATTCACTTCTGCTCTATTTAGGCAATACTTGTTCCATAGAATGTTCTAGGCTTTCACCCATATTTAGAAAACGTATTGTGTACCATGCTGAGATACTCTGAGTCTTGCCAGATTTGAACAAAAAGGCAACAGAACGTTAGATAATTTTAGTCATAATGATACCATTCAGTGGAACCACAGTTATGCAATGCTGTGTTCACAGCATTATGGAGTTGTGTTAGGATACTAATTTCTTGGCATTGCAGCCCAATTATTTTCATTTATGAACTCAGAGGGTGGAGGGAAACTTGCCATGTTAAAATTTGAAGCAGTCCTTTAGTTTTTTACTTTCAGTCCACTGTTGTACATACAATATTACCATAACAGTGGAACAACTCTGCTATTACAGAAGAGGCAAATGGGGTGGATTTGAAAACTAGATGAATACTGTCAGAAATTTTTTGATGAAGAGTAAAGGAAGGGAGTATAAAATGTAGAAAAGTCATGTATGAAGCAAATCTGCTTTGTGCAATGCAAACAAAAGCAAAATGCTAAAAAGAAAAAAAAAGTAATATCTTGTTGTCTTCATCAACTGAAATGTATGCAGACAAGTCACCTCTTAACCTAACACCCACCACAAAAATAAAGAAAAAATATGCATGGTTGGTAGACAGTGTCAATTATTTTCTTTAAATTCCTATACAGGCATGGCTCTGACTCATCCAATTTTTTTAGTTTAATAAAATATGACCCCGTGGGAGTAGCCTGTTGCAAAATTTACCACAACTATCTTCTGCCTCAAATGTGAGAAATGAGTTTGGAATATATTGACAATTCTTTCTTCATTTGATTAATTAACTGTTGGTGTAGCTCTGTGTAACTTCCATCCTAATCATTCTAGCAACATGGACTTTAGGCAATGCACAAAACTTTGATAAGGAACTCTGAATTAATGTAAACTTTTTGCAGAGCTTTTAAAAGACAATGAAATCAAGGTAAAGGGAGGATGTGTGTTTGTGGGGCAAGGAAGAAAGAACAGAATAATTATGAGATCAATAAACAATTAAGCCATTCACCAAAGCTATTCAAAGCACCAAGGCACCAAAAGGCAAAGACTATGTTAAATTCAATTCATAAAAGACACTTAATGTGCCAAGCAAAGGCAAGCATGCAGGTGGTATCAATTTCCATGTTTTAATTGTGCTGTTACCGCCACAGATAGTCATAAGGAAAAATAAAAATAAAATTAAAATAAAAGTGAAAAATAAAAAAGGAAGGAACCTAACACTATGTTTTTTCCCCTGCCCAATATCTGACAAAATTTTATTTTACTGAATTTGCAGTAAAAAAATTGTAAGCAGTGATACATATATAAGCACAGCACACTGGAAACATTACATTCAGCCAAAGATCTGATCTTGAAAACCTTCTCTCAATTAAAAGATTTTTTACTTATTGGAGTGTATTTAACTCAGTAGCAGACATGTTTTCCTGTAAAAACTCATGGCAACTGACAACATGAGAAACTGAGACATCACCAAGCTCTTTGGTTGTGCTGGGAGACTCCCAGGGGCAGGTTGATCACGATAAATTGTCTTTAGCTGTGAATTTCACTTTCCTCCTGAGACTCTAAATCTCTTGACCTCTGAGTCACATTTCAAAGTCCATATACTCTCCATCTGCTTATTTGCAGAGAAGGGAGGGGATGAGTGTCTGCATAACTAGAGAGTAGGTTGAAAGAATATGATAGGATATCATTACCATTTCAATAACAATGCATAACGCCAGTTGCTGACTGTAGACTTTTCCATACATGTTTGCTATGACTCAATAAGCAAATTAATCATGAGACAAAAAGCAAGTATTATCGTGACTAAATACCTCCAAGATAAGGTTAGCTGCATCAGGTCCTAGGCCTTAACACAGCCAAAACTCTTACGGCCACTTGCAGATATTTATTATACTTGGCAAGTAGCTGTCTAGATCTTTGACAGCTTAATTGAATTAGTCTTAATCTTCCACTAAGACAAAGTAAAGAAATCAGTTTTCTGGGTCCAAGGCAAAAAGGGAAATGTCTGTGTTCATGGGGCACTATAGAAAACTGCCATCCATCAGTAGGAAGGGGTTCATCTACTAAAAGCATAGTAAGTTGGCACATCAATTCAAGTGGAAACAACAGAGATTATGAATTATGACATAAAGAGCTTTATAGTTTTAATGCTTGGGAACACTGACAATTGACAACATTGACAAAATAGGTAAAATTTCATAGTGTCTAGGGAAACAGTTTGGGCACTATGCTTTTCAACCATTCTACTCTATGATTTGAAAAATAAAAAAGAATAATAATTTTGGTGCAAAATATGTAGAAATCCTGATAAGGTTTTGCTTGAATACATCTTATTTATGTGGTTAGACCTAGAATATAAAATTATATTTGAATAAGTATATACTTGCAATTATCTGTCCTTAAGAGTAAGAATTGGTAGACTTGTGATCCTGATAAACTTTAGGGAAGGAATTTTTAGTTTGTTTGTTTGCTCGGTTCAAAGTAATTTCTCCTAAACTACAGAGACATAAAAAGGAGCATATAGAATCTGTGTGGTTTATTTCAGAAAATCAGTCAGAGGCCACAGAAAGGTCAAAGTCAAGAAATCTCTATTGGTGACCACAACAGTACAAAAGACTATCCATTCTACTATATTTAAATGTATCTCTTAATTGCATTTTGTCTTTAAAAGGTATCATTTTAAATAATAGAGGGGGGGGGAAAGATGTGAAACAAGATTTGATATTTTTTCTTGCTTTTGGGAGGTGGGTGATATTTTTACTGCTTGTTTTGGAAAAAACTTATTTATCCTTAAACCTTTCTGAAAGCTGGTATTTTTTTTAACCTACCTGCCATGTAGGAAAAGTTACAATTCATCTGAGAGCTACATGACAAATGTGTAGAGATTTATATCTCACTCCTAGAAAAAAAAAAAAAACAAGAAACCCAATATATGGAAGCAGGTGCTTTGTTAAATATATATATGGAATATATATATGAAATATATATGCAAAAATACTATTTCCCTGCTACTTTTCTACAATGTAATCACCTGCAAAAAATCATCACTTTAATGTTATAAGGCCAAATACTCTCCAAAAATTTCAAGAGCAACCTATCTTAAACACACATACATACATTTATATGAATATATAGCTGTAGCAGTGAAAGTAGTTCAGCTCATACCAGTGAAATTAAACTGACAGCTTCTCTAGTACATTTTTTCTCAATATAGATTTTGCTTTAGTTTCAGTGCAACTTCATTTTGTTCCATAGCTCCATCTGCATGGAAAAGCTCACAAGAACATTGTAGTTCCTTAGTTTTTAACTTTTCATTAAAAAGGGCTAGAGAAATGATCAGAAACAGCTTTCCTCCAGTCTCCTCGGATGCCTCTCTCCATTGCCGTGATCATTCAATGACAGTCCTAGTCTTCAAGAGATCTCTGGTAGCAAAGTACTCATTGGAAGCTCTACCTGAGAAAAACACTTTCTGAACTCTGATGATGCTGGGAGGAGATGAGCTACTGAGAGACAATATCCATAAGGAAATCTAGTCAAAGAGTAAGGAGCAGCACAGTCAAAATTAGTGTTCCTAGTAAGCAAACCAAGTCCATGTTGGTCTCAGTTGTCATTTGGCTTGTCCCAGGGTAGGTTAATGGTTTGAGAAGCAATTTCTCTCTGACAAGAGAATTTGAAGAAAGAGGCAAGAGAAAAGGACCATCCCAAAACAGGGTCTGCTAGACTTAGGCCTTGTTTTTCCAACTCCCAAATGTTCACCTATTGTAGTAAGATAACAGAAAGATGATGCCAACTTTAGCTATACTTAATTGATTTCTTATTTGATTTAAAATTCAAGACATGAAACATTGTATAAAGTGTGAACAAGAAAATTAGGGCTATGTAAGAGAAGGGTGCCTTGTGAAATCACAAAATGCTGGGGGAGCTCAGAGTACAAGTAATAGTATAACAATATTAATCTAGATGATCAGTTTGGTAGGATTTCAGTAGTAGGGGACTGTACTGGTTTCTGTGGGAACTGTACCGGAGAAGTAAGGGATATGTAACCTCCTTTCTTGAAAATCCAGGACTACAATGTATGGAACATACATGCAGAATAATGTGTGAGGATTGAGATAGGGTATGAATTTTCAAAATACTACACTGACTACTTAGACAGACATTCTTAGTATTGACAGCTTTTGTATAATGTAATTTAATATGCAGTAACTATGCCAACAACCTTCGTGCAAGCTCAATGCAGGTTAGCCTATTATACTCATGTGATCCACATTTTCTCCTATAAGCAAGCATATAATTCCTGCAAAAGTAAGGTAATCTATTCAAAGCCAGGGTACAGTAAAGGATGCAAAAAGGAGAACACAGAAAAGAATAGCAAGGCTAGAAGTATAACTTCTAAGCTCTAACCTCACACTGAGCTTCCTAACATTTGGAATGCCCTTTGCTACCTGAGAGAATACCTTCCCACATTCCATGATCTCTGAGGCTAATTACACTCAGCTGTAACAATAAAATTGGCCAGTACTCCAGGACAGTTCATGAATGTAGGAAACACAATTTATATTAAAAAACTGATTTAGACTATAAAACTAAGCAGAGAAAGTGAACACCTACCTCACCAGTAAGTATGGAATATGTGTATCTGTTTTAGATTTCCATCAGCAATATTTTTCAGAAGAATTTAGAACAAACAATGTCCAAGAAAGGTGAAGAGTAACTAGAAATATGAGAAGAGAGCCCGCTGAGACTGCACATAATTTCAATCTGCTCTACCTAAAGCTATAATGCAGAGATGCAGGGGAAAGTTCACTTCATTCTTTCCTCTTCTCTGTCTTCCCAAACCAAGAACATGATTTAGAAAAAGATTAAACAAGTAAAGTCAGGTCCACAAATGGTGCTGTTTTATGAAGATAGAAACACATATTTCTAGTCTGAAATGCTTAGCAACCATTCACAGCAAGAAAAAGATGTGGACAGAGCAACCTTTAGTGTCCTGTAAGCAAAGAGAAACAGAAGGATACACCAAGTTTGACCCTTCTATATTTAGTCCATCTCAGACTTGGAAAGAAGTCTGGCACCAAGATCAACTATCGCAAAAGCTCATATCTGGATTCATACTGGAAGCCTAAACTAGATAAAAGCTTGGAGACAATAAATCTGTTTGGTTTTCAGTGTTGAATTCCTTTGTCAGCTTAAGCAAATGGACTTCTTCAGGCTGGAGACCCAGGTTGCTGAAAAGACCATGTTTCAGAAGTATAAAATCTAAAGCTTGCAAATCTCTACACTGTGAAGAGAATTATGAAGAACATAGAAGCTTGGTCACATAGATAAGTTAGCGGATTGGGTTCTGAGTGGGAAAGTAAATATACATGGTATTTGTTCACCCTCAGCACAGCCTTCAAAATTAATCTCTATAAACACCTCAGATTTCACAAATTCACAGACTTCAAAAGACATTTTACCAACTTAGCAGAAGTCTGAGGTACTGAGACTGAGCCAGAGTACTGTCACAAAGCAGGTCACCCAAAAACTTCTTTGGTGTTCTGATAGCAAACTCAGCAGAGAGGGAACGATGAACTACATAACAAAATCCTTTGGGTTGTTCTGCACGTTGCAAGCTAGACATATTTTGTTGATGACAGGATTGGAAGCTTGGTTATAGATGCCCAGGCTACATTCCTTCTACCTGCAAAATCACAGGCTGAGGGTACAGGGTTCTCAGAAGTATCTACTCTGCCTTTCTGAATATCAAAGTATACAAAACACAATAATACATATTTCACTACAACAGTCTTCCAAAAAGAGATCCATCTACAAGGACTCCAAAAGAGAGAGAAAATAAAACTTCTCCATGAATTTTAAAAACAGTAAATTATATTCAACATTAAAATTCTACCCTTAATTTCAAATCTGCATTTATGAGATGTCAACTTCTATCTATTGTGTGTTCTTAGAATTTTATTTGCTGTATCACAAAACATTTAAACATCTGTTTTTTTCTTCAGAAACTAATCACATCAGTTCTTGACTTTCTTAATTAATAGACTAATATTAGAGTACTGATTTTTTTTCCTTTTTATTCAGCACTGAATATTTTTGTTTCTCCATTCTTTTAAACAAATTTTTTAACATGTAGACAAATTCAAATGTAAACAGCATTCCAGTCTTCCTATTGACATTGTTAAAATCACTATTCTTTCTTTGGCATGACAGTATTTTTTAATGCTATCACTGTGGGAGCTCATGTAAAAGTTCTTGCCCGTTTTAATCTCAACTCCTTTTCAGCTTGCTTTTACAGATGTGTCGCTCATTCTGAATCTGCTCTTATGCATAACATTTTGCCTTCAATATCACTCAGTGCTCCTGGGGTCAGGACCCA
>VXBX01004746.1:161089-270170 GCA_013400415.1 Scytalopus superciliaris | reverse complement strand
TGTGTCTCTTTGTCTCTGTGTGTGTGTGTGTGTGTCTGTGTGTGTCTCTGTGTGTGTGTGTGTGTCTGTGTCTGTCTGTCTGTCTGTCTGTCTGTCTGTGTCTGTGTGTCTGTCTGTGTGTGTGTGCGCGCACAGAGGGTGTCCGTGTTTGGCTCCGGGCAGGGTCAGCAGGAGCCGCAGGAGGAGCTCCCGTTTGGAGTGCGGGTTTTGCAAGTCTCCAGGGGTAGTTCGCCTTTCGGCTCGTCCGGACACTCCTCCGAGCTGGGGCGGTGGAAGGGACGCGGTTTACCCCAGGCTTGGCCCGAGCCCCGGTGCGANCGAGCCGCGCTCCTGCGGTGTCGGGTCCTCCTGCTGGAACAGCCCCGCGCGGGCCGGGTTGGAGGAACAGGGTGCTCCAGAGAACTACTCTGGGGTCCATAACCAGTTAGGAAGAAAGTTTAAGATTTTGCAGCAGATTATGAACTTACTGTTAAATTAACTTGTTTCTCATTGGAAGGCCGGTGCCTGAATTGTTCGGGACAAAATCGTGTTTTTATTTTAATAAGGTGATTGCAGCGGTAGCTGTCACTCTGACACCTTCGCTGGGCTGACACCGGCAAGCAGAGGGCTGGCAGGCCTGAATCTTACCAGCTCCATGCCTGCTTTAGGGAAAGGTCAGGGAAGTTTGCTCTTTGTGCTAGTGCTAGCCTGCCCTTACAGTGGGTTTCTTAGGCTTGATCCCACATGCTGGAGGTTAGAGTGCTTGTCCAGTCTGTGAACATCCAAGTGCAGTTCTTGTCTCTGATGGAATACGGTTGAGACCGGTATCTACTTTCTGAGCATCAGGGAATGAATTATTTTTGAAATATGGAAGGCTGAGAGCTCTTCCTTGGTCTCGTGTAATTCACACACCTACAGGAACTAGAAAGGGAGCGTAGGTCATGGTCTTCTGTGGTAAGGGAGCTGTGACAAGCCACTTCTCTGAATGCCTTATTGTTGTTCAGGTGTCAGGAATCTAGCTAGACATCCAGCATCTCTAGACTAGATGCTAAATTGAGTCAAGATATCATCAAATCTTTATTATGAAGCACATATTTTTGTATCAGGAGAACTTTGTTACAAGAGACTGAGGTGTCTGGGGATACAGACATTGCCAGGGGTAGGTGGAAGCTGAGCAGTGGTTTTGAAACCTGTAGTTTGCACGGGGGCATCACATTTCTCCTGTGAGTTCAGTCCCTAACAGAGCAATAGCTGTTTGCTACAGGGCCTGTTGAATATACCACTCAACACAAAGGACTTGAGTGGAGAGGGCCAGGGATGCGGTCTCCCCTCTCACTGCCATGCTGTTTGTTTGTGCCTCTTTATTGATGCCTTTGGGCTTATGGCCAAAATTTCTACTCTGTGGCTCAATTATGTATTGTGAAGTCTATGCAAGAATAAATAAGCCTGCCTGTAAACAGATAAAACCTTGGTTTAACAATGAAGCATTTTGTTAGTCTGTGGCTCTGCCTTCTTAGGGAATCTGCCTCATTCATCTGGGACCCATTAACAATAAGAATACAGTGTTAGCTTTGTTTCCAGCACCACACAAGCTCACATCAGCTGCCAATGTCATACTATGGCATGTGACTGCACATGTTAGGGAAATTTGAAAGGACCAAGTGTTTCATCCCAGTGCCATCATCTGGTGGGCTGACTTCAGCCCCCTGCTGCTGGGGGCATTGCCCAAGCCTTATCTGTCCAGTAGAGGTCACGGTCCCATTTGTTTGGTTTTGATTTTAAAGTTTAGTTTTTAGGGTAAATAGGATATAAATCCCTGTTACAGTTTAAGTGCAACAGAACTAGCTAAATAGAGAAGTCAGCAGGCCTGGTGAAATATATTACTTTTAAAAACTCATATTTGTAAAGGCACAGGAGCATGAGGCTCTGAATTGTCCTATGAGAGAGGTGAAAATAACACTGGTGTGACTGGGGTGGTGTTCTTTGGAAGAAATTCATTTGACATACATTTTCAAGTTTGACATGGCACAAAACCCAATACCTACTGAAGAGATTGTATCACTGCAAGGTTAAAAATGTGTTTATTCAGGAATACTCTACAGTTCTGCTTTTGTTGTAAAACTCTAATGAGCTGTAAAAACTACATTAATATTTTTGAAGATATGTATATGACACAGTAGGTGCTTGTTCTGTCACGATGTGGTTTTGAATTGCTGCATATTCTGGTAGTGTGTACTTTTTGTTTTATTCCATTAATTCACTGGAAACTTGGTTACATTAAGCCCAAGTATCTAGGCCTTAATTGTGCTTCTACTTTCACATTCATCCAACTGTATTTAGTAGTCTGGAGCGGAACATTTTAAATGATAATTTAAAACATGCTTCCTGTAAGATCATCATCTTGAATTTATTAGGAAACAAGAACTCTGAAATCATGGCGGGGAAACCCAAGCTGCATTACACCAAGGGACGGGGGAAGATGGAGTCAATCCGATGGCTGTTAGCAGCAGCTGGGGTTGAGGTTTGTACCTTTTTTTAAATAAAGTGATCAGATTAATCTGTGATTAAAATAGGTATTCTCCTGAAAGGTTTCCCAATTACATCTCTGCTTAGGGATATGCACCACATTGCGTATTGTGATGCAGTATGCTTAGACTCAGCGATACACTCTCATGCTGTACTTCATGTATGCCTTGAGCAATAGTGCAGTAAAAGGATTTTAACATACAAAGAGAATTAATAGGTGTCATTTTTGAAATATACTTTAAGCAGAGATCTTAAATTGTTGCTGCAGACAAAACTGTGTAATTGTGACTTTTTCTTAATACTCATAAATCCCCTGGGTCTCATGATCCTTCTCCACTGAAAGACCATGCATACCACATGAAAACTTTAGAACATTGTCTCCAAACAAAGTGTTTTTCATTCTTTGTGTCCAGACCTCAGTAGGATAGATCAGCAGATCTACCCTAAAGGTGGCAGTAGGGGATTTATCTAGATTAACATCAGGTAAAGACCATCCTAAGGCATCTTAATTTCTATATTGTTTTTGTTTGAATACAATTCTTTGAAACTATTTATACTCCACTGGAAATGAAAGGCATTTTTAACTCACTTGCAAATGAGACAGAGAAGCTGCAGAGCATGAGTGCTGAAAAAACAAAGATGATGTCCTCATTCACATTTACATTTAAAACATTCACATTAAAAAAAAAAAAAAGGCCAGCAGGGAAAGAGGGAGATAAGGAGATAAATGCTGTGTAACAGAGGCATAATTTATAAAAGATTTCTCAGTATTTTATGTGGCATCAGCTGCTTTTAAGTGAATGATTTAGTATCTGTTAACTGTTCATGCAGGCGAGTAGACTGGTCTTTATGATGTGGAAACTATTTGGAGCACAATGCATTGTGCAATACTGTGGGGCTGGGGACACTATAGTCCTTGGCTATTTGCTGGAGCAGAGATGAAGAATAGGAGCAGGGGGTCTGTTAAGGAAACTTTCCTGTTAAGGACACTGTCTATCCAGGAGCCGCTCCAGCAGTCCTTTAAAAAATTTAATAATGGTGCAACAAACAGCTCAAGCTGGTGCCTTCAAAGAGGGTCCCAAATGAAGGACATCTTAGGCTTTTATATGCTCACAGTCTAAGTGTGCAAAAGTCTGGGGTCCTCTGCTCCTGCTGTGTCTCCTGGCTGGTGCCACAGATCCCTGTGCCCTTGGTTATGTAAAGGGTTGGCAGTTCATGGTCTCTTGCCTCTGGTTCGGCCACCCAGAGCTCACCCTGCAGCTCACCCTGCAGCTGCTCACTCAGCTGCCTGCACTGAATGTATTACTCAACAGGATCAACACAATGAGAGAAGTATAGACAATAATGTGGAGAGCTGGAGTCTAACTTCTGGACTTTCTTCCACTTCTCTGTTCCCTTTGGAGTGACACAGTGTTGTTTTCTATTGTTGCTTTTCAGTTTGAGGAAGAATTCATAGAAACGAAAGAAGACCTAGAAAAGCTACGCAGTGGTGAGTCTGTAATCTGTACCCTAAACATAAATTCACACCAATATAATAAAGGGACAATAGGTGATATTTTTGTAAGACCTTCAATATGATGTGACCTATTAAGGAGACCTGCTTCCTTATGGATGCTTTCATCCCTCAGATTTAAAAATGTCATGGTCTGTTACCAGGTCTCTTCCTTAGTTTCAGTGTAGTGCTTCAGCAGTCTGAGTGGTTTGTTTCTTTTTCTTCTCTAGATGGAGTCCTGCTGTTTCAGCAAGTGCCTATGGTGGAGATTGATGGGATGAGGATGGTGCAGACCAGAGCCATCCTCTGCTACATAGCAGCAAAGTACAACCTCTATGGAAAAGACCTGAAGGAGAGAGCCTGGTATGGTAACTGCATACACTGCTCACTAACACTCTTTCATGATTTTTAATATTTACAGAATGAATGTTGCTGTGAAATATCTGCATGTAAACATTCATATACATCTGCCAGGGCTTTACCTCCTCAGACCCGTGGGTTGGGTGGTTAGACTTTGTGATTGATAAATTATTAACTGTCACCATTGTGGGAATGTTAGGGCCACCATCAGACTCATTTGATTTCACAGATGAGAACTGCATTAAGTTCCTGAGGGAGAGTAATACAATAATAAAGGCTAATTATGCCCTTTTTTTGTCTCTAAATGGGAAAAGAGAAGGAAAAAAAATACAGCTACCTACAAAAAATGAAGTGTTATTAAGTGTTCTTACCTCCTTTCTTCAACACGTAAATAATCTTTCACAGCTAGTTTAAAACAAGAAATGTTCAGTGGCTTGATGCTACCAAAAGTTAAGCCAATATTTTTCTAATATTACTTTACTATGTAAGCTTTTGTAAGAATTGATATTTTCTATTCTCATACTTACAGGGCTAATGCAAAAGAAAAAAATCCTTATTTGGTTTTTATTAAAAAATTAATAAAACCAGCAAAGAGACCCATGCAAAAGTTCAGTTAAGTCATTAACTTACTGTAGAGTGTTTATTTTGTGAGACTAGAAGGGCAACTACAGAGACTGGGGGGATTATTATGGAGTGGCAATTGGTAGCTGGCATTCTTTCATGATTAGACCTCAAAATTATTTTTGTTTCCTAGCATGGTTTGCAAATGCAGTCTTTTCTCCCACAGCATAAATGAATAGATTATCAATGGAAAACAGCATGAACTCCACTTCAAATACATTAGTTGCAGCCTTTTATTTATATCTTGCTTATTGCAGACACTGTGAGCCTGCTTATAAAAACCATGCTTTGGAAAAAACTAGAAAGCTTTTTTTTCAAAGTGGAAGGACAAGAAAATAAACAAGTGTCTTAATGTTACATTCACTAATAAACATTTTACTTAGCGATCACTTCAGCATTGTATTTCAGGAAAATTGCCAATTTTGAATGTTTGATAAATGTGAAACAAAAATATTTGTTTCAGGATTGATATGTATGTGGAGGGAACTACAGACCTGATGGGGATGATCATGTATTTCCCTTTTCAACCAGCTGATACAAAAGAAAAGAATCTTGCCTTAATCATTGAACGAGCTACAACCAGGTACTTTCCTGTTTATGAAAAGGTAAGTGACAAATCACCAGTAGTTCACAAAGACAGTAAAGGGGGGTACAGGTTCCCCCTCCCAGCCCATTCCCTTCTCCCCACACACATACTTTTCAGAAGGCAAGTGACAGTACAACTCCAGAAATGTATGATGGAGCCAGTGTTCACCAATGTGAAAGGACAATCACTTTTGTCTGGTTTCAGTACTGAGTCTCTTTAGTGTCTTCTTTAAGACTCCTCAAAGAGCAGAGCCTTCTTTTCAACCCTGGCTGATGGTTCTTAGCATTTTGCTAAAATGCACCATTTAAGTACTTGTGCCAGCCTTCAGAACTTACTGCCTGAAAGTGTATTATGTTACCATAGAATCATTAAAGTTGGAAAAAAGACCTTTCAGATCATCGAGTCCGGCCATCAACGCAGCACCACTACCATGTTCACCATTAAACCATATCCTCAAGTGCCATATTCACATGTTCACTTCCAGGGATGGTTAGTCCACCACTTCCCTTGGCAGTCTATGCCATTACCTTGCAATCCTTTGCATCCAAAAAATTCTTCTAAGATGTAATATAAACCTCACCTGGTACAACTTGAGTCTATTTTCTCTTGTCCTGTCACTTGTTACCCCTACCTCAATACAACCTCCTTTCAGGGAGTAGTAGAGAGTGATAAGGTCTCAGTCTCCTTTTTATTCTTGTTGTTCAAAGTTAAATATAACTGTGCTTTACAGTTAAGAATATCATTCTTTGATCTTTCATAAATGTATTGTACTGAGAGACTATGACTGTCTTTCTCTGAATTGCTCTTTGGGTATCCTTAGGTGGCCACAAAGAGGCTCTGCAAACAGGATGTATCCAGCTTCAAAAGTATAAAGCAATTATTTACTGGCTAGCAGGCACTAAAGAATTAGCCTCTAATGAGTTTGGAGGGAAGGCATTGATACGCTTGCCACCCCCATAGAGCACATGAAGAGTCTTTCTTGGCCAGGGAGGACTTGGTCAGGAGGATATGGGTTGTTCTTTGCTTCTCCCTGGAACATTGCCTGGATATTACTGAACTGCCATTTTCTACCAGCTTGCTGTTTGTTCTCATTTCATTTTTCGCATAAGGACATTTTATTTTATTGTTTTTGTGTTAACATTTTTCTGTTTGATCCTCATCTCATGAGCCTGCTTCTGTTTGTGACTTTGTTTTGTGCCGTGCATGGTTGTACTGCACAGACTTTCTCACAGCCCTTTTTCAGAGCACAGTGGTCTCCTTGGAAGTCTGTGCCAAGGGTACAAAGCTGTGTTGTTTCAGAGCTGAGCTGGGTTTCCAGCTTGAATCCTTGGCAGTTGAAGTCCATTCAGAAAAATACAGGACTTGATGCAATTTCATGCCCCTCTTTTTCAGAGCCTTAGATTGCACAGGCAAAGCCCACAGGGGCTGCCCTGTAAAATAATGATTAAATTACATAATCCAGCTCTTCTGTAATCAGAGTTCATATATATCTATCTCAATTTTTGCTGAAACATCTGGAAATTCATTTGATGTTTTTATAAAAAATTCAAGATGTACTTACATGTAGACTGTCCTGACTACTTCTTTCAATTACTTTGGTCGTGTTTCTTTTGCATGATTTAGTTGTTCTTGGGGTACTGGACTTGGTATACAGCTACCTGGTGCAGTAGTTTAGAGTGAGAGATAGGACCACACATGCTCAAAGATGAATTCTGATTTTTTATATAAAGAACATCTGTCACTTCTTAACTTCATAGGTTCTTGCATGGCTTGCTCTGCTGTGTGTTTTTGTGGAAATCTGTCTGTAAAGAAATAGCTAGATAAAATGGTTACAGCCTATATGACTTTTTTTTTTTTTACATTTTATTTGTTCTTATTTTATAGGCCTTAAAAGATCATGGACAAGATTATCTTGTTGGCAACAAATTAAGTTGGGCAGACATCCATCTTCTGGAAGCCATCTTAATGGCAGAAGAATGCAAGCCTGATATACTGTCTGCATTCCCTCTGCTACAGGTTAGTAATTGTCTGATCTCAATATGGAACGTAACATACAAATATCACTGACCAGTGTTAAAAGCTAATGGATGTTTACATCTTTTGAGCCATTGTACTAGGGGTTCTCTGTTCTATTTCTGTTGACTACAAAAAAACTTGAACTCATGTGCACTGCCTTGCTCCCAGAGCTGCTGGGGCCTCACTTTTCTCCAGCTCTACTTTTCCCAGCTGTTCCTACCTGGCAGGAATTTGCTTACTAATGCTACCAGTTTGATCCTTTAACTGCTAATTTCATGTCTTCAAACACAGCAAGGAGCATCAGGAGGGGAAGTCTGCAGCCTGGTGTGTGTGCAGTTCCTGTCCTTTTTGCCAGCAAAATTATATTTTGAAGAAATCATGCACAAGTTTCTTATGTGTTGACTTCTGTGGTGCTTTGCACTGAGCACTGAGGTATTCCTGTCCTTGCCTCTTGGGTTTTTTTTCCCCCCCAAATACCCCTGCTGGGGGGTTTTTTCCTTTTTTTTTTTTTTTTCTTCCACTTTTTACTAGATTGATCTTAACTCTTTAATACTAATTTCTCCCATCCCCATCTGGGAAACTAAGGTAAACTTTACAGCATCAGCATTACAGATCAGAAAAAGCTACTACCTCTCCCTGTTTAGTAAGTATGTCTGACAAAAAAAGGCCCAGGTCACCTGATTTTTAAGCTATAAAGGATGGAATTATAATTTCATTACACTCATTGTCTTTACTGCTGCTTCTTACAGGCTTTTAAAGGAAGAATCAGCAACATTCCAACAATCAAAAAATTCTTGCAGCCTGGCAGCCAGAGGAAGCCACCAACAGATGAGAAGTTTGTTGCTGTTGTGAAGAAAATATTCAACATCTAATCTGCTGAAGATAACACAACTATAGTATGTTACCAGAGCTGTGGTAATTGTAAATGTAAATTGCACAGATGTGCTCTGTAGCTTGCATCACATAGCCAGTGTTGAAACAGAATACACTTTTAAATTAGAGTAAATGACTAATTTGGACTTGTTGAGTCCAGAAAGTGGTATGTCATTAAGCAGTTACATGAAATAAAATATACTGATACTTTGTGTGCGTTCAGTTTCGGTACATGCCTGGTAGGGTAACATGTTTCAACTGTAGAAAGCCACCCTCCCCGCCATCTTCCCCTCCATAAAAATGGAGAAGTCATTTAGATTCAGTCCTCAAATCTTTTGGGTTGGCTTTCTAGGTGGTCTCCAAGACCAAAGTTCACTGTCCCCTGCTGTATTTCACTGCTGCCTCTGTACTTTCAGAGCTGCAGTTAAAATAAATAAATAAATAAAAATTTGTAAAATAAAATTAACCTCATCAGTCTTCTAAGTTTATGGGCAAAAGTAGGTCAATTTTTTAATCTCCCCAAGAATCTCAGAGAAGCTATTTTTTTCCCTGAAAAATCAAAGTACTTGTGTTTAATTGACCTGCTGCGGTTTTCATCCATTGAAAGTACCTATTCCCTGGCTCTTCTTTTTGCTGCTTGACTGGATAGGCAGTGAGGCAAATGCCCCTTGAATGTTTTTTTTGGTAAGGCTTTACCTTGTCCAATCACTTCCCAAGTAGTTGTAAAGAGAACTGTACTGACTGCTTATATTTTCAGTGACAATTTTACCTCAACAGTGCTTAAAGCATTCACTGTTTCAGATTCTTAACCCATAATTTCATGGGAACCATCACTGTTCACTTTAAGAACAGTTCCATAAACTATCCTTCTTTGCAGTTAGTTGTTTTTCTCAGTAGGATTCAAGCTGATTAGGCAAACAAAGAGTGGAAATACAGAATTGCTGCCCAGCAAAGTTAACTCCTTTTCTGACTTGTGCCTAAGAAAAGCCACGTGCACCTCAGAGGCACAAACTGCAAGTGCCCCATTCACCTGGGCACTGCTGAATTCTGAAGAGTTGTATGTTAAATTATGTCATTAGCTGGAAGCAGTAGTTTGCCAGGCCCACCACAGGACTCGTTTCATTGAGCTGTTCCTCTGTTACAGACAAGTGCTGTGATTTAGGAACGATCACAAGGACTTGCACAGGAAATCACTGCTGCTTCCTGAGCTCTTAGTCCCATAGGGATATGTTTGACTTGCGGAGAATGCTACTCGTTTTGGCTGCTCAGCAATTTCAGCACTAGCTTCTGGATTACAGTGGGGCTTGGAGGCTAGCCCCAGCCACCTGCCCCCACAGCTAGTTCAGAGAATGCATGGAAGGCTCATCTCTGGACATGCTCTAAAATACAACATCTTACTGCATTTAGGATCCAGGGTAGCAGCAACTGCAGGTTGACTTCTGCATTTCAGCACTGGGCTGCCTAAACTTTTTGCTGGAGCTTAACCTAAGGGATTCACCGCGTAGATATTGCAGATATCCAAATCTGCATGTCACCTAAGCCTGCTATTGTACATGATACACCTTGAAGGTCTTCTTCAGGGGGAAATGAGCCACATCTTATTTGTGCAGATGTCATCCCAATCTGAAATCCGTAACACTCACCTGTGAGCCTGGCAACGCCTGGAGGTGACTGATTCCAACATTTGTTAGCAAAAGACTCCAGTGCTGCAGGCTGTGGTTTGGTTTTTCTCTTGTGTGTTTCCTCCCCCCCTTTTTTTGTCAGTTGTGCCTTAGACATCTGAGCCACGCACAACACCTTGTCAACACCTAAGGCCCTGCCAAGAATAATAAGCTTGGTATTCCCCTGGTGGATCTGTGCAGCACTGAGATCTGATACACGATAGCCTTTGTAAGCAAGCTTTGAATGAAAAACAATGAAAATAAGCAAAATTTCTCTTTGTCTTCAGTGGTGCACTCATCTGTACTGCATTTCCTAACAGTTTGGCTGTACACTCCCCGTACACCAGAAGACAGTCCTGGCCAAGCTTTGAGACCCTGGGATTATTTATTTTGTATGGAAACCAAAGCAACTTTAATCCTGCATAGTTTATGACAACAGTCTCCTTTGCTTGTGTAAGACTGGAACGGCAGACCTGGTCAAGAGCACTGAGAGTTTGGAACCTCCTTCTGAAGGATGGCAAACCTTCCTCATCTGTGGTTCATGTCAGTGGCAATTTACAGCATGGTATATATATTTTAAACCACTACAGTACAAAGCAGATCACCAGATTCTTCCAGTGAAGAGACTCATCTGCATAGAAAACTGAGACGCTTTGAATATTTTACATTTTATTTGAACACTGATAATAGTTTTTCAATTTAGAACCAGTGGAATAAGAATATGTGTTTGAAAGGAAGGTGGATTTTCTAGTGCAACAAAGTACAGGCCCGAGACTTCATTGATTTAGAACTGATTATTTAATCTCAGAAACTAAAAAATTATGCTTCAATACAAGATAACTTTTTAACATAAAGATGTATTTATATATATTCTTCTCTCAGAGATACAGTGCAAGATTAATTCACTTTTCTGGGGCGCTCAGCACCCCTAAAAGAGATCAAACTTACAGAGAAAGATGCCTTAAGTTAACAGATTGTTTAAATGGAAATAGATAAAAATATATCAACAAAACACTTGGTTTAGTTTTTAAAAAAGCTTGCAAAATATCAGCACATGTCAATCAAATAACAGGTACAGATCTTTTACAGAAAAGATAAATGCAATGTAAGACTTGTGTTCGAA
This sequence comes from Scytalopus superciliaris, assembly GCA_013400415.1. NCBI lineage: Eukaryota > Metazoa > Chordata > Aves > Passeriformes > Rhinocryptidae > Scytalopus > Scytalopus superciliaris. Next base: position 258,933 of record VXBX01004746.1, on the reverse strand, counting down.
CTTGTCTTTGAAGTATGGAGAGCATGTCTGTTTGTTCGGTGGGCATGGCAATCATACTTGATTCTTAAGTTGCTAAATTCTACAGCAGCATAAAAACAAGCCTCAAAATCATCAAAAGGCTGCAAAAAAAAACCCAAACAAAAAACATAAATATGGCTGTTGCAGGAACAAAACCAATGAAAGTCATCATTAAACAACATGGTATTCATAAATGACTGACATTAGAGCCTCTGTTACGTAACCTTTTGAAGTGTCTAAATCTACAGTCTCGGTGTCTGTTGAAACACACAGCCCACCTATGCTGGGAGAGCGATCCACAATGGACAATAATATTTTCTGGTGTAAACCCTGATTCTTAAATTTTGCATCTTGACAATTTGCATCTGATTTTTATCTCCCTGTATGTAACTAGAGTAAAACAAAATGGTGCCATATTAAATCTGGTAACAATGAACAAACCATTACTCCTTCAGAAGATGGGGATTCTGACTTACAGTTTAAAAATGTTTTGAGCTACAGACTCATTGGGAAAAGAAGTTTTGACTTACTACATAATTTAATTCCAAAGTAGTAAGTACAGAAAACGACATTTTCCAGAATGTCAAATAGCAGCAATAAAGCAGTCAGAATGGTTAGAAACATCATAATTTGCCGAAATACTAACCAAAGTTCTTGGGCCAGGTAAAAAATGTTCTGGTTTTTAATGGTGCTATGCTTCCCATAGTTTTGAATGCAGCACTTCTAAACCAAAGGGCTGGCCTCTTTTTAAGATGACTGTGTTGTATGAAATTAGACTGATTTTATGCATAGGTGTTCAAAAACAATAAGGCATATCCAGGTTCTTCTAAGAGCCTTATCAATATGCATTAATATTTAATTTCAGACCTCTCCACTCTGTGCTGTGAAAGTCACTTCTTATCAGCTGTATCTGGCTAGTGAGATGAAAAAGTCGTTCAAACAGGACTGTGACCTCCAAACTAATTTCACCTAAGCTGTATAGCTGCTGAATGATCATGACTTCCACTGATACTGCTTTGAATCAGATGTCAAATGGCAACTCTTTGAAAATCAGTGAAATCTTTACATTAAGATCCTCAGTATATGTTTACCTCAGGCATGCTACTAGTCCGGCTGGCATTAATTTCTTGGACCTCTTGAACCTCATTCCCATTATAATGGTCAAAAGAAAAGATGAAACTGTAAAAGACAATACAATACATTAATGTTCTTACTTTTCCCAGTGGACCATTCAGGAACATGGAGAGTCATCAAAGGTCAATGCTGTTTTGCTATGAACTGCAGTTTAATAAAATCATAACAGATACAGGATCTATATAAACATTCTTGCTTTTCCAAAAAGCACCACTATGATTTCTTTCAGCTACAAATAAGGTTTCCATGTGCAGCAGAATGCCATATCCTACTCCATGGATACTAAGTAAGTTTGTCAGACGGTGCATTCTACTCCCCTGTATCACATTCATGGGGATACAAATAAAGGAGGAAGAGTCTTTGCCATAACAGTAACATGTATGCTGAATTACAGGAATAGTATCTCATAAATTCCACCACCCTAGATCACTGCAGCTGTTTTCTAACTATTCAAGGAGCTAGCACAATCAACCTTTTTTTCTGTTTTAGTTTCAGAATATTAGCTCTTTATTTGCAGAGCCTTAAAAACTAGATTGGAAGGTTTGCCACTTGTCTTTGCTACAGAATGTGGGTATCAGCATCTCATCATGACCACAAGTTCACTTTTTTCCTTTTGCTACAAGGGAACTGTCTATGTCTGTGACAAGAGGTGGGCAGTCCAACAGGGCAACAAACGCAGCACAAGCAGCAGAGTAAACATCATGAAACAAATTGCATCTTCTTTCTGGAATAGTTTTACCCAGAAATGGAGGCAGCAATGAACTCATCGGGCATGGAGATTTCATCTCGAGCTATGGCTGCAGAGCACTACGTAAATGAGAATCAGAGAATCACAGAATATGCTGAGTTGGAAGGGACTCATCAGGATCATTGAGCCCAGCTCCTGGCCCTGCACAGGATACCCTAAGAATCACACCATGGGCCTGAGAGCTTTGTCCAAACACTTCTTGAACTCTGTCAGGGTTGGTGCTGTGACCACTCCCCTGGGGAGCCTGTTCCAGTGCCCAACCACTCTCTGGGTGAAAAACCTTTTCCTGATATCTAACTTAAACCTCCCCCACTCAGCTTCACACTGTTTCCTCAAGTCCTGTCACTGGTCACGAGAGTGAAGTACCTGCTCCTCTGCTTCCCCCTGGGGGGATGCTGAAGACTCACAATGTCTCCCCTCTTCTCCAGACTGAGCAAACCAAGTGACCCTAGCTGCTCTTCATACAGCTTCTCCTCCAAACACTTCACCATCCTCATGGCTCTCCTTTAGATGCTCTCTAATAGCTTGATGTCTTTTTATATTATGGTGCCCAAAACTGCTCACAGTGCTAAAGGTGAGGCTGCACCAGAGCAGAGTGGCACAATCACCTCCTTTGACCTTACGGCGATGCATAGAATACAAAAAACTGCAAAGATAGCTGTTTTAATTAAAGAACTGTCACCTGAAATGCTTCCTAGAAGTGGGCAGAGAGGCAGGACTTCTCATGGGCAGCTGGGCTTTATCACTCTTGCAGCTGAGGTAATGGCAGTTACACAAATATCTTCCTTTTTTTATGGAGCCATTAAAAACCATCTGGCTAATTCTCTTCAAACTCCACTGTCTAATCCTGTGGACAGTCCTGTGTTCACAGGTGTCAAAAATTAGTTTTAAACTCACTTCAGCATTATAAAACAAGCTCTGACAGTAAAAAGTATCTTGCAGAACTCTACCAGCTAGAGTGCATTTGTTAAAGATACCCTGCAAAAAAATCTACTATGCTTTTGTCCATTGCTCTGATTTTCTAGTTCCATAGCCTTGATCCTCTCAGGAATGTCTGAAGAGTGGACTATTCCACAGTGTGTGTCTTGCCAGAGGCCTGATTATATTTAAAATTTATTACAAGCTACAAAGCATGTTCACTCTGTAATGTTCTTTTTTTCCAGTTGCTAGTATCTGGCTTTTCACATGTGCCATTTACTTTTTAAGATGTTCAACTTTTAGACCTGATTTCAAAAGTGCTATACATTCACTGTTTCACCTTAAATCAGTCAAAGAAATTCAATAAATCATAAAAAATTCAACTTGGTGAATCACATTCAGATCAGAATCAACTTGCACTCTGAACAGCACACTTGTGTATTAGCGCTCTTTCCTTACTGAAGTCTTGACTTTCTACACCTACTCCAAAAACATAAAATTACACTGAAGTATGCATGAAAGCACAGAGCTAATTTCAGGGGGAGTAGGAAAATGCCTGAAATAATAATTTATTAAACAACTAAGAGAATTTGCCTGGGGTATCCATATACTCCATCCTCTTTGTATGCAGGACAAGTTACAAGAACTCTACTTTCAAGGTCTTGTACTAAAACATTACTTACATTACTGTAGGAGACTTGCATAGGTGATAAATACTATAGATAATTATGGGTTTGGAGGGGTGGGCGTTTTTTAGATTTACTAACCTTTTAAAGGTTTGGGTACTTGCTTCATTTTACATTGTAATTTACTGTACTGGTTTCTAAGTTCAGAGTGATCACTTTCTTCCATTCATTTAATTTCTATATTTCATCTGCGCTCTAGCTGCTTTTCTCACTTTGGCAGGTTAGGCCTAAGTGAAAGCATTCTGGTTTTCTACAAAAGTAATGTATATTTATTACAGAAAGCCCATACTAGTCTTAAGTATCATACAAAGTAACCACCAGTGGTTGTTAAAGTGTGGATGCTTCTGAATGTGTCAAATTTTTCTTTCCTCTGAAGTTTTCCTACTGAGTTCTTCATTCATTTCATTAATTCATTCATTCTTCATTCATATCTATGTCTCTAGCAGCCAGAAGACATTCTCTTGCAGGCTGAGATACATCAGGCTGGAAGAGAGTAGGAGAAGCCTGAATGGTTGGCCCTGGCAGAGTACTTCATATAAATACTCCCAAACTCACTTCAGGCAAAATGACTACCTTCTTTGTTACATGCAGTACAGGTAGATCCTGAAGAGGCCACCCATTCACAGCCAAGGTTAAATGTAATGTTTAGGTTTTAAGCAATTAGAACATGATTTCTTTGTAAACATTCTAATCTAAGACTGTTTTAAAAAGTATTTGTTCCTTTTACTCTACATAATAAGAATTTCCTAAGGCAGGTGTAGTGAACTCTATCCCATCTGCATTGCTACAATTTCTGCTAAATTTGTACATTTCTTCAGTTGAAAGTCCTCACAGGCCTACATCTACATGAAATGCAAAACACTATTTCAGTATATCTGACATTCACAAGCATATTAATGGAAATTCTGTATTAGTCTTTCCAAACCCAGAGAATTGGGAAACAGGCAACATTTAATAAGTTTTAGTTAGTCTCATCTCCCACAATTTCTGTATCTAAATTAGTGATTTAATTGATCCATAAAAGTACAATTCCATATGCTACTTGAAAGCATCTCACACTGAATGATTACAAATTTACATACACTTAAGGCTATGTCTTCAATCAAAAAAAATATTTTTTTTTTTAAAGAGTAGCATAACTTAATCTGGGCAAGGTCATGGTGGCAAAACTGGAAATCCAATTTTAGGTCATCTAGGAGCAGATCAGGTACACCATTATCACCTTCATTAAAGAACTCGGTGGGACACTGCTAACAATGCTACATTTTTTTGAAATGCAATTTATAACTGTGATTGGTGTAAAGCACAAAGCCAGCATGAACAGTATATCATACATTTTAAGGTCAGAAAAAACAATTGTGTACTCACACAATCTGGATTAAATGCATTTTAAATGCATTTCTGCATGTGAAACCACAGCCTAAGCCACCTTTGTTAAAATGATGAGTGAGACAAGCTCCCAATAGCTCTTACTGCAAATCAGTTATGCAAGGTTAACGTCTCCTTTAGGGATTGTAGTTTCTTGCCTCCATGAGGCTTTCATGGCAACATAGGGTTTAATGCAAACACAACAATTATTGCATAGTTTGTATCCTGTCTTTCTTAGCAGCAAAGGAAAAACACTAAGTCAAACTATTTGTTTCACTGGGAGCTGAGGATATGTTACATTATGCAAGACCAGAGTCCACATCTACTTCACTGCTCAAATTACATTCTAAACTGTAATGATAATGATTTTATTGCAGTACTATCCCAGGTTTCTCAGCTGGATTTCACAATACATGCAATGTTAGGTAACCATCTAATAAAAGGAAGTGCTGCCAGGTGGTAACACACCCACTGGCTTTGTGTGAATGGTCTGTCTTACCCTACAAATGGTGCCACAGCTAAGATCTTGCATTTTGCAAGCTAAGTTGAAATGTCAAACTCTATTTAAAATCCAACACTTAAACCAAAGCAATACCAAAAATTTACTAAAAGAGAGAGTTTTACATGCAGTTCTGGATACTGTTTGTTTACTGTAGTAGAATACTTACACAATGATATCTTGACATTTCTTGGATCACATGTTACACAGTAAGCTCCATAAGCTGCCACAGAGCCAAAGGTGAGACCAGCAGCTAAAGAGATTTTGCTACCTGCAAGAGACCATTCAAAAGTGTGATTTCTCAATACAATGTCTTTAAGCTCAATCTTTATACAGCAGTTCTCTCTTACACAGTATTATCCAAATATTTAAAAGAAACCCCTGATTTTGCCACAGTCCTGCTAGCTCACCCAGTGTGAATAGTGAGTATATTTCTGTAGTTGGGTCATTCTTTTTTGTGGCACTAGGGGTAAAGTCAACTAAGTTAGAGGGAGATGATCCAGTAATACTTGCAATGTGGGAAAAATAATCCTTGAAGCACAAACCTATTGGCTGTTATCTACCTTCACACATATCTTCAGAAGGATTTCTGTCATTTCTCTGAACTGTCTGTTCATTTTAACTGTATCTCAACAGCACTTGGGAGTCTCAAAAATGGTAGCAAATATATATATATATATAAAGAGTAAATTGGACAACCTGTGTAATCATAAGGCCTTTCAGTCTGACATCAGTCCTGGACAATAAAATGGTATTGCCAACACCACATTTAATTAATAAAATATAAAAACACAATAAGATGGCAATGAAAATGAAAATAGAGCTTCTAAAAGTAACACATCTTCTTTCAGTGCTGTTGCAAAGCTGGTTCATAAATCCCAGAGTTTCAGTAATATATTTAGGTTTCTGAGTAGATGTTTGAGTTGGTACCATATGATAAAAGTATAGAATCAGCACAACAGGCATTATTTGGATTAAGCTGATCCCAAGATGTTTGTAAATAAAGAATCCAGACCCTCAGATGTCACTTGGCTCTCAATCCTGTTATTTTGAATATGTTTAATCAAGACTACGCAGGAAAATGGAAAACATTACCAATAAAAAAAAGTAATCTAGATTTGTCACAAGGACTGACCAAGCAAGAATGAAGAGAACAGGTGGATGGGATAGTCAGTGAGTGCAGCTGGGTGCAAACATAAAGATGTAGCCAGTATTTTCAGAGTGAAGCCATGTCCCTAAGAGCAAAGCAAGTGCCCAGGGAAGGAGAGCGCTGCGCTGCTGGGACTTTGTGGGAGAGCTGAGGGGACCAGCCCGGAGCGCCCGCCTGCCCGTCCCCGGTACCGCTGCGACCTCTGCCGGGTGCTGGGCTTCGGCACAGCGCTGCCACCCGGCGACTGCAAAAAACACTGAAACACCAAAAATGCGCTCTATAGCAAAGCCTGCCTCGCTATCTTGGAGTGAAAACGCACAGTTCTAACCGTGTGAGAGAATTAATCACGAAATCAAAGGATGGGGTTCTTTCCAGTGTTCATCTGGAAATGTCAGAATCAAGCCTGGGTGTCTGTAGAAAATACGCTTCAATCAAAGATCATCTACTGTGCTCAACACAGGACTGGTTACAGGAAATGAGAAGGCCCGAAATACACCGAAGGTCAAAGCTAACATGACAGCCTCTCTTTGCCCTGAAAAAAACCTCATCAGTTACCACTGAAATGCTTGTGCTGACCCAAGTACATGAGGGTCAGTATGTTTACAGCAGCACAGGATGGATATAACATGCAGTTGTGTTTACAGCAAAACTTTCATGTCTCATATTGCATAGAAGAAATTCAAATGCTTCATTTCCAAAGCCTGCTGCCCCAGTATTTACCTTTACGAGTGTATGCTACAACACCTCCAAAAGCCAGCAATGAAGCATATGCAAAACCAATCCAGTCAATTGCCATGGTCCCAACTCTGGAAGAAAAAACACATTCCAACTGAAAGCAAATTAGTTCCTTCCTCCTGGTAGAAAATTAATTACTTTAAAGGGTTCTAAGTAACACTACACTCTCCTAAGTTGTGTTGGACTACTGTGTCAAAACATTCAGAAGGTGATGGTATGTCTGTTGTACCATCTTTTCACTAACTGCTGCCCTTCCTTACACCCCACTGTCCAGGTATTTCCATTAGGGCATTTTTTGGATGTGCGTGACATGCATTTTTCCCAGTCAGAAATAAATGTACGTAAGCTAAAAGCCTGACATCACTCAAAGCGTTGGTTTTGTTGCACTTGTGCCACACGGTCGCTCTGGGCACACGCTGTGGATACAGACAGGTGTCCTGAGTGCACAGCTCCCTGCCCTTCCCACGACACTGCACCGGGCGCATGGCAAGGGCGATGCCACAGACCAGGCAAAGATTAGAATCTGCGGAGTCCACCCAAAGCTTCCAGACAGAGATTTGGGCTGTTTGGGGACGCTCTCCACGCAGCAGCTTTATCCTCTCGGTTTCGGTGCCGGTCGGAAGCCCCTCTGCCCGCTCAGTGCCCCCCTGCGCTGGGAAGGCGGAGCGGAGCCCCCGGCCCGGCCCGGCCCGGCCCGGCCCCCCGTGCCCCCGCTGGGACACGCCTGTCCCGCCTCCTCCCGGGCACAGCCTGCGCCGAACCCGCCGCGTCCCGGGCCCGGAGAGCAAAGGGCGCACACTCAGCGTGTCATGGCCAGCCTTTACCATTAAAGACAGCGCCTCGCAACGAGACCGCTCCCCGCCTGCTGTAACCCCCTCGCGACAAGGGCTGGGTTTAGGGGGCCAGTGGGGTCTGCAGAGGCCGGGCCAGGCTCAGTCCCGGCTCAAGGTTCGGCGCAAGGCCCGGCCTCCGCAGCNGGGCCGGGCCGGCCAAGGGTGCCTGGGGTGCCTGGGCAAGAGCGTGGCCAGCGGGGCGAGCGAGGTGAGCGTTGCCCCCTGTTCTTCCCCCGTGAGGCCACATCGGGAATACCTTGGCCAGTTCTGGGCTCGTCTCTNGAGGAAGAACTGCTTTCCATGAGGGTGGCAGAGCACTGGGACAGGCTGCCCAGGGAGGCCGTGGAGTCTCCTCTCTGGAGACATTCCAAACCCACCTGGAGCCATTCCTGTGTCACCTGCTCGAGGTGACCCTGCCTTGGGTGATCTCCAGAGGTCCCTTCCAGCCCTGACCATTCTGAGATGCTGTGGGACTGGGCTGTGCTGGGGCAGGGCAGTGGGGCTGTGCTCTGCGATGGCCAGGGCCCCTCTGCAGCAGTGCCCAGCTCAGGGATGGGCATTGTGGGCCTGTGGAGACTCCTCATCCAGCCCTTCAGGCAGTGGAAGGATCCATGGCTTATTTTACTCTTTTAAACCCAACCTCCCCCACCTTGCCAGGTTTGGGATGGAAGAACTTGTGAACAAGGGAGTCCTGTCTGCAGAGCGGCTTGTCCCCAAAGGGCACCCATCCCACAGAGACCTGGGCAGGGCAGGGTGAGGGTTGGCTGCCTGCAGTGCCCCACAGACACGCTGTGACCCAGTGATGGGCAGTCCCTGCTGTGCCAGGCACCCCTCTGCCCACTGTGTCTCACACGGTCCTCGCTCTCCTCGCCTGCTTCTTTGGAAACACTGCGGGCTGCCTGCGTGCAGTCAGGTGAGCAGGCACATAGGCCGAATGCTGGTGTGTGTTTATCAGGGGAAACCAGCAGCCACAAGCCTCAAGACACTGATACTATACACGTAGCTAATTTATGAAACTACTTGATGTGGTTGTTTTAACACCCTGACTTCTTGTCTGCTAGCCCTGTTTGCTGGACCTATTCCACTACAAGCTATTTTTGTCCGTATTTTGTCATTCTCTGTAGTGTTTCTTTAGCTTTCTCTCAAGTGAGCCATTCAGGACCATTGCAGGATGTGTCCTTCAGCAGTAATTCGGGGGTGCTTGTATGTGACATTCCCCACACTTCCCTTGTTCCCACAAACAGGCTGAGCATAAACATGGCCACAACAGAGAGAGACTCACAATGATGTGTGATGGGACTTGGATACCTGCCTTCTTCATGGGTCATTTGAAGATCTCTGCCAAAATCCTGTGTTTCCTTTAGGTTTCTTTGCTTAAAGGTGTGGGAGTTTTCCGCTCAAAAGAGCTATCTGGAAAGCAAATCAGTATTCTCATTAGGATTAATGTATTTAATTTCCACTCCTAATGTTCCATTTGTTTTTTTCTGTTAGTGTTTAACTGCTGTGATACAAACCCACTCCATGTGAGCTGTCCAAGTCTGTCTGCTCAGTGGAAAACAGAACTGTGCTCCTTATCTAACTAGCGTCTGTGGGAAGGAAGACTGAAGGTACAGCAACTTTGGAAAACAAATACAGGACACTTGAGGGCAGGACAGCTCCAAAATGCAAACAAAACCCATATTCATAAGCTGAAATCCAGCAATCTTGTATTTCTTTACGAAGTATTCTGACACTTGCGGCTCTTAAAAAGCACAGTAAAATAAACAGTGGATTAAATGGAGTAGAGCCATGTAACTCTATTTGAGGGGGTTCCAAAGCAGAACAAATACAGTGTCTTTTGGCACCTTTAGGATAGTGACCAGTTGTGGTTACTGATTCAATGATACTCCTCACTTAAGTAGACTGGATAACCCTGAAGTCTGGGCTAAATTTGCATTCACATAATTATATGCTGCTTGTTATGTTCTCTTCCATTTTCAATTACAGAAAGTATTTGGTACTATTTTCCCTAAGCTGTTACTTAACAATTGTCTGACGTGAAATAGCTGCTGTATTTTGCAGCACAAGTGGGAGGTTTTTAATGGGAGGAGAATTCATTAAATTAGTTTGTTGGTAGCATGACAAATCAAATCCCTCAGTGCTAACAGTGAAATAGAACAGAACTAGCAGCAAAGCTAGTGTTACTGTTGCTATGTGATTTTTAGTCCAGTTTTCACTTGCTTGTAACTGCCAATCTGAGCTGAAATTTCCCCATTGGGTGTCTGCTTTCAGCTGTTTTATTTTAGTTTGTTTTGGTTATTTTGTTGTGTATTATGATTTGTTTGCTTTGGTTTTGGAAAGTTCCATTTACAACAAGTGAGCCAACTACAAGGATGAATCTAGGGGAGTATACACGGTTTTGTCCATTATAAACATAAGCATTTCACTGAACAGCCTCTAGCATCTCTCTGCTTTGCAAAGACAGCTTTCAAATTTGGCAAGCAAATTGCTTTTGTTTCAGGGATATATTTTTCCATCTTCATGGAATTGTGACCTGAAGAGGAAAAAGGTTAAAAATGTTGAGTGGAGGCTTCTTAAAATTGTACAGCATAGTCCCCAGAAACTTCCACCCATGCTGATCGTGTGTACCCTCGTGTTAGCCCCTCCCCACCTACATTCACACCTAAAGGTATGCACTCCGCTGAGAAAGGCTGAGCTTGTGCCTTGCTTTGCTTGTGTCGTGTCTAAACCAGGAAGCCTCTAAGGGGATTGTAACACAGCCTGTCTCCCTCCCCTGAGAAGACATTTTGCTGAGGCTACCTGTTGTTAGAGAGGGCATTGGCAGGATGAAGCACATAAAGGACCTGTCTCTGCTGTGACCTGTCTGCGGTTTTGGTTGGTCCTCCTGTATTAATACTAAAGGCTACTCATAGTTGTAAGCTCTAATTAGGATTTAATGCTAACTGCTATCCCAGAACATAACGTGGAATGGGAGAGTGCCTCTGAAATCCCAGAGACAGAAGGAAAGGTCCGGGAGGGGCGGGGGTAAAGGAGCAGCAGCGAAGCACCCTGAATCAGCTGTAGTTCTGGAAGATTTTTGTGGAAAGATTATTATCTTCATCAGGTGGGACTGCAGAAAAGGAAGAGGAGACTAAATAAAGTTTCTAAAATGCAGATTCAGAGGCTTCAGTTTTAATAATCTGTAGTTAATTAAGGAAGAAGTCAGTTGTTATGTTCCAGTACGAAAAAGTGACTGTTACAAATAAATTCTGTAATCTTTGTATATGCACACACATAAGTAGATGAGCAGTGAGGACAGTGATGTTAAAGGAACAGAAGGTTATTTTAAAAGGCTGAGGAGACTGATGTACAGCCTGTTGGGCTGACTTTGTGAGTCATTATCCTGCAGTGCTGATGTGTCACTTCCTTGAAAATTGACTATGAAAGCTTAGATCCAGAATCATCAGTCAAATGGTAAAAGGCAGAGATACTGCTTTTTATAATAACGATGAAGTAATCTCACAGGGAGCCACACAAACTAAGACTTTTTCTATGAACTAACCACATATGAACATGGACTAAAGACTTCAAAGGAAAAAGAGATGGGTTCTTGGGCAGTGACTTCACAGGAGATAGTGCTCAAATTTAACAGCTCACTGCTGCCAAAAGGGCCTCTTCATTTCCAGTTCTTCATTTAAGTACCTTATTTTGTGCAGTAGTTTTTGAGTTTTGCTCCTTCTCTCCCAGTCCTCAATGACTGAGTCAACGCAGCAGCTCAGCTGAAACAACCAGGCAGAGAAATACATCACTTTCTGCTGAATTAATTCAATCAGTAACTTGTTTCAATTAGTTAATTCAGGAGGGTCTACAAAGCATCAGGGCACAAAAGAAGTGCTGGGATTGCATGACTGGGTGGAGTGCTGAGGAGAGCTTCTGCAGGTATCTGCAAAAAAGAGTGAGATAACCTGAAGCTGTGCAGTTTTTTTTTTACTTGTCAGGGAACTTTTTCTGTGAGAAAGCATTATGGTATGGCACCAACTGAAATTCTTGGTAAATTCAGTGAAATGCAACTCAGAATTATGGCTGGTCAGTGGTATCTCAGGAATCTTCACTGATGCTGAGTCCAGCAAACACTGAAATAAAGTACATGCCCACAGAAACCTTCCTGTGGGCCTTGGGTGCTGACAATATCCACAATTTTAGTGTAAGGTCTTCAGAGAAATTACGTTCTATCTACATATAATAGTGGAGAGATTAATAGGAACAAAATGCAAGAATGGAGTTGTGATATGCAGTGATTTGGGAGCGCATATGTAAAACTGTTTCTGCCCATCAGGCATAGTCAAAAGGCTGTAGCGGGTGTTAACATTTTGCTCAGTATAGTGGTTTGGTTTTCCTAGCTGAGTTCTCAAAAGCTGATAGACTTCTTCTGAAGGAATGGAAGGGTTTTTTTTTCGGTATTCCAGGAATCCTCAGTCTAACTAAATCCAGATTAGGATCACTAGCTGTGCTTTGCTTCTGAGATATCCCAAGTTTCCCATCTATTAAAAAAATATGTGGATTTTAAAGCAGTGCAGAAAGTCAGAGTGAAACGTCAAGGGATTTCAAAGATATTTGAAGTGGCTTGTTTGTCATTGTGTAATGTTTTCAGCTGATTGAAAATAACTCATGAGGATGAAAGTTTCTTGGGTTGAAAGAGGGATTTGTGTGTGTGTATATTTTCAGACCCTTTTCCTAATATTTTTCATCCTGTGAAAGATATCAGGTCTCTGATACCTCTCACCAATGTGTACTTCAGCTGCACATGCTGAGAGACAAGAATTTTCCAGACAACAGCTCACTGAAGGACAGAGGCAGAGGATCCGTTTTCCTCTTCAAATTTAGCAGATACATTGAGGCCTACCTAAAACCTGTATATGCCTCAAAGCAGCTTCCTGGGCTGAAAAATAGTTTGAAGCTAGGGAAGTTTTAGGGTGTAAGTTCATATATACATGCCCTATCTTTACTCTTTCCTAGACACCTGTTCATGGCCAATGTTCTTCCTCTTTCTGTTCTCTTCCTCTTTCTCCTCTTTCTCAGCCATTGACTGAGACAGGAGCATGAGCTGGCCAGACCTTGTTCAGGTCCAGTATGGCAAGCTTGTGGACAGGAGTATCCACATCATAGGCATCCTTCAGATCATTCTCACACTAAAAAGAAGGGAAAGTAAGATACAATGTCCCTCCCAGAAGGAAGAGGTCTATGAGATCTTAGCTGTTACGGGGTGCACACGTTGTGGCTCAAGCTGTGATTTTGCAATAACTTACTTCAGTTGCTGACTTCCCCATTCTCAATCACTTCCTTGTTGCCATANGCGCTAGTTAGACATTGGATGTATTTTCTAGATAGGGACATTAAGTAGAATCATACAGTTGTAGAATTCTGTGATCCCGGTGCGTGTCATGGATTGCTATAGCTAAACTCTCAGTAAAGGATTTTTCTCTGCCTTGCCCTGTTGTGGAAGTTTTCTTCCTAGGTATTCCAGGCAACAGAACCACATCTGGCATTCAGTGTTCTCTGTGCTGAACCATGATGATAAATCATCAGAAAATTTAGCTCACTGCTGACATATCTGTTCTGAAACTACAGTCTTAAATCTGAGCCTTAGAGCTGATCCTTGCTCTTGTATTGAAGAGAGGAGTGAAAGGTAGAGGGACAGTCCCACTCAAACCCACATCCCCTATTCTCAGGGGTCAAATAGAAGGGAGTGAGGCTGCCCACAGTGTGACCCTCAATTTGGAGTGAGTGAATGTGATCGGGATTTATAAAATCAAGGCAGTGGGTAGAGTGAATAAAGACTGTTGTTCTCCGAATCCTGCAGAACTAGGGGCAGTCACTGAAATAGTAGGTTGGTTTAGAAAAGACAAAAGGGAATATACTTTTTTTTTTTTTTTTCTGTAACAGGTATAGTGAACCTGTGAAAATTACTGCCAGCAGATGTTTTGGAAGAAAATAGCTCAGCATGCTGGAAAGGAGCCTAAACAATTAAATGGATGACATGTTCATAAAGAGATGCTAAAAGGAATGAGTAGGGATATGCTCCTTAGCATCCCTCATACAGTGATTGTGGGCGCTGGAGGAGAATAAAGGAAGTGTATATGCCTGTCTTCATGTTCTCTTTAAATAGTACCTCTTGTTATTAAAGAAAGGATACTGGGGAGAGCTGGATGTTGGTCTAACCCACCAGGACATCCCTTGTGTTCTTTTCAGGGCTCTGATTTTGTGTCCACAGGTATTTAAGGATAAATGTTATATTGGTAAGAGTTTGTATTTTGTTTTTTGAAGGTGGTATCTCAGGGTTCTCTTACCTCCATGAAACCTGAACCTTAGGTCCCTAAGGCTGCATTGTACCCTATTGAGGATATATACAGGTTTAGGACAATCCTCATAGTGTCAGCATTTAGAAAGGGATCCTTAGACTAAACTAGATCCCTCCTGATGGTGCACTTCTACCCTGGGGTCCTTCTGCTCTGTCTGCACAGAACCTGATAAATACTCATGTCTCAGGAAACATTTTGTAAACTATGATAGAATTTCCCCCAGGATATCGGTATATTTTGGAAATATTATTTAAGAATCTTCTGCTGGAGAACATCTAGTGCAGCTGAAGGAGAGAGAGTGCCAGATTAGACAGATTACTAGGCATGAATCCCAGCCCTTATTTGTATGAGTATTCCTTCTGCCTTTAGATAATCACATTAACATCAGGAGTATTGCTTATACAAGTACTACTGAGAAAAAGTGGTGAACAGGCGTGGGCCCTCAAAGCAATGTTCTTGTTCCAGCATTTTCCTAGTGAGATTCTGGCCTCATTTCCTCATCAGAGCTCATTACAGTTGGTACATCCAGTAAGGAGGACCACCCACTACTCAGCAACCCCCAGTAATGATTACCAACCCATTTTTACATCTATTAAAAGTAACATTTTTAACAGTTCAGATGTTGTTTTCCTTCCCCTTTTTAAGCTCTTCCCACACTTAGATACACGAGTACTGTATTTCATGCTTGGTTTATTATGGAGCCAGATCTTTTGTCTCTGCTGAGGGTTTTTCTGCTGCTCCTCCAACACAGATGAGCCAGAGACCTTCCACAACCATGTGCCAGATGAGCCCCCAGTGAGTGGTAAGACTGGTATCTCATGGTGGTTGTCATAAGGCAGCGTGGGTTAGGATATGTCTCCTGCCAAGCCAGCCTGGAGGAGCACAGCTCAGGGAGACCTCAGGGATCTCGCCTAAATAACAGTAGTAACATAATTTGGAAAAAAAAGAGAAAAAAAAAAAAAGAAAAAAAGGAGGAAAAAGCTCTCTTTGTTTTTTTTGGCAGCTGATGATACTCAAAGAAGTACCACTGTGACTGCAAAGGAAGGATAAACATCAAATGGTAGAAAGTGTTTACATGTCTATACTGTTGTGTGCAAGTATTGGTCTTGGAAAAAATGAATTCATTTTAATCTGTACACCTAAAAAGAGAAGCCAAGTTAAAGCACTTATATAAATCAATCTCAAGAAATGAAAGTGTGAGAAAAATAATGCCAACAACACTGTGACTTAAAATCCAGATTTCAAGCCAACATCTATGAAGGAAGAAGTATTCCATGGAAAATATTCTTGCTCCCTTTCTGACCACAGAGTTAGACTCATTATGGTAAAGCTATAATTACAGCCTTGTGAATACAATGCCGCAGACAATGGCCTGTCAGTGTTTTTCCACTATAAACTCCCATGTGAGGTTTGCAATTTTGTGAAATACAATTATCTTTGGCTGGGATATTCATCTACAATCTCAGCCCAGAAACTGGACTATGTGTTTGTGTGTGCTTGTTTGCTTTACCGAGTTGTTCAAAGTTCATTGTTTGGTAAGTGTTAAAACCTTTTGGATTGCTTGGCTGTTTTTGCCTTATCCATACTGCAAGGATGTGTGGAAAGTTTGCTGTCACTGGTAATGCATCAGTTCAGGCTGTGAGGCTGTCACAGAGTCTACAGTTTGGACCAAACTGCCTACATTTGTATCAGTGTTGTTTGGGAAAGTCAGGACAGCAGGATTATAGCAAATTAGCACTGACTAGCATACCCAGGCATGCACAGCAAAACATGCTTTAGGGAATACAAGACTATGTTATTACAGCTATGGAAGGAGGGAGAATTGGCCAGGCCAGTTAAGTGGGTAAAACTGAAGAGGCTTGTCTATCATACAGAAAAAGGAAATTTTGAGTTGATGTTACAAACATCCCCCTCCTCCCCTCTCCAGTCCCCCCCAAACCTGTAGCATTAGTGAAACTCTGCAACAGCCATTGTACAGTTACAATTTTGATTCTTTAGTGGGGCTTAGTTAGGGTTATTCTCTCTGAGATTGTGATAATCAAGATCCAGATCGAGCCCAGCTTGCTTTTTTCACAGATAACTCAAGGGGAAAATATGGGGTCAACAGTGAGTGGTGATCCCCAAACTGAAGTATAGCAGCATGATTAATTACAATTGCTAACCATGTAACATCTGTGTATGAACTCCTGGGAAATAGGTCTGAAATAACTGTATGTGTAATGTCTTGCTTAAAAATAATAATTTTGAGATAAATATTACATGCACTTAAGGGATCTCACCTGTATTTAGATGTGATTCACTAAATATGAATTTATTCAGTGTCAGTGCTCTGGAAGAAAATATGAAATCCTTGTGCTACAGATATGTCTGGTTGCTTCAGCAACTTGTTAGATGTTGCAGGGAAAAACTGCTGAGCTCACATACTTTAAAATAAATACAGATCAAAGCAGTTTATTGCTTTTTTTGGCAGCATGTAATTAACTATCAATCAGTGAACTATGTATATGAGATCAGTAATACAAATAGACAAACCATGCTAGAAATTTCTAAACAGTCTCCTATAACTAATCCTAAGGCCTTCGTGTGTACACATATGCACACAGAAACACTCAGGCACACGTACACAGAGTTGTGTGCACACGCTCACTCGTTGGCAGTACGGGTTACAAAAACAACCCCTTCCCAAAGACTGCAGACTCCCCTGTTTGTACATGACTCCTGTGGGAGATATGGATCCTCTACCATTTTGCAGACCCCTGCAGCTCTCTACAAGTCATGGACTGAACCACATGCCCTTGAGACAGTTGTTTCCCCTCCAAGGTCTGTCCCTTCTGTTATGTGTTTTCATGCATCTTTTATACTTCTTTTCAGTCTGGTTCCTGCTTTGTATCAAGTCTTTTTGTAATTCCCCTGTAACTGTTTAATCTGGCTGATGATTGTCTTCTGTAACCTGATCAGTTTGGGCAAATGCTGACGAGGCAGTTTGGTGTGTTTCATCTGTGGACACACACAGATAAACACTTTGAACACATCTTTATCTTCATGGATGGCATTATCTGTGCTGTTTGTTGAGCAGGGTGCTGTGCATCCCTGTCAGGTCCATAGTGAGGAAGAGCCCTCCTTGGGGTGCACGTGGGCCACTGGAGCAGGGAGAGCAGCTGCTTGTAGCCACGTGACTGAATCTGCTCAGAACAGGGTGAGTTCTGATGTTTTGGATGCATCCCACACAGTTGAAGGTAACGATAAGTGGGCAAGCAAACCTATTTCCAGACATCCTTCAGGCTCCAAAATCCAAAAATAAAATTAACAGTTGCTTTACTAAATGTGTTTTGAACACCTATTATGATTCTCAATAAAGGCATCATAAATGGGATAGAAACAGCAAATTAGATCATTGGAAAAACTCTGCAGAGAGACCATCTGGGCCCAGTGCTTTACTAGATGGTGAAGAATTTACATGTCACACTCCCACAGTTTACATTTTCTGAGGTGATAAAGACATTTAGGTCATTTTATTTTTTGGATTTTTACATAAAATGAAGAGCTGTGATTGAAACTGGAACTGGAGTCAGGAAATAACCACATTGTGTACAATGTGGTAAAGCGCTAACAAATGCCACGTGTTATGTGATTAATTTAGTATAAATGCCAGTTATGGATTTGGTTTGTCAGCAGTTGGCTTGGATTTTGTGGTTACTGGCCAATAGTTTAACTGATGATTTGATCTGAATCCTCAACTTTTGGGAATGAAAGAGAGTTGCAGTGGTAATGAAATGCATTACATATACACTGAGCTGTTAGCTGCTAGAAAGGATGTTGATGTGTTCTGGGGTCGCCATGTAACTGATGAATAGCCTTGTCTCTCAATACAGTATGATTTATGGTGGTAAATCAAGACAGGGGATAGAACCATGTGACCGCTATTGTTTCAATATGTCTTCAGGCAGCACTTTTGAATTGCAGATACAGAGGTAAAGAAAACTCTGGGTCTAACTATAAATACAGCTGCAAAGTATGGCACCACTCTTGCCTCTGAGTCAATCTCTAATCACTGTGCTTGGCATATCAGCACTGAGCCATAGGGAAGGGCCACCTGTCAGAAGTAATTGAAAATGGAGGCACTGACCATCTGTAGGTATTTAAGGTCTCCTGACATTTTTTACAAGCTGAAGGATAATACAGTGTTATAATTTATAGTGTGTCTACCTATTATCCTCTACATTTTTCCAAGGAATACATTATTCTTGGTGTGTTGTCTTTCACTTCTGTGGCCTATCTCTACATGTCACAAACCTGTTTCCCCCTCTCTCTGCAGCTCACTGTTGGCTGAAGTGACCCCTGTAAATCTTTGTAAGTTTGAGAACCTTTCAAAAGATGTGCTATGTAAATTACAGGTCACTGTTATTGCTGGAGCTAACAGGAAGCTTTCCCTAGAGCCTTAGGATTTGAATGGGCTAAAATGGAATTCAAATCCAGTTACTATTTTGTGAAAGTCACTGAGTGCTGTATTTCCTTGCTCTCTCTTGTCTGTGTGGCGTAAATGATTTGGCAAATGCCAGCTCTATTCCAGAGAAAAGATGTGTAGATGTGTAAAGGTACTTTACCTGCAGACTTTCCTGTATGTGCACTGCTATAGCTGGTTTACAGTAAATAATAATGTACAGTACTTGCAGGATCACACTCTTGATTTTATCAAGAAATTAAGAAAGATTTGAATGCTTACTTTACGTATTGAATAGTTGAATTTTATTTAAACATTTATTGGGTGTGTCAGTGTGAAGGAAACCAGCTATATCACATGCACACACACAGAGTAAGTTTGCTTTCTTCCAGAAAAATAAAAAAAGGTTGTTTGAATATTTTTGTTAATTATTTTTCTCATCCAGGCACTCAAATACTGTACATGTGCCAAGCTCACATGGAGAGAAAGGAAAGATACAGAGAATTTTTAATAAAAATGCAGTCCCGGCAGGATTTAAAGTACACTGCTTTGAAATACAAAGCCAGAACTTTATTATCTAAGCTAAGCAAGTTTTCTGAAGACATTCAAGGTGCTGTTATGGTAAGTGAAGGATACCTGTGAAGTTGCTTGGAGTTGTTTGAGAATAAAAAGTAAAACACATTTACATTTCAGCAGATGGTTGGCAGAAATTAGAATGGAGTCCATTTTTCTGGGCAGGCTCTGCACACACACAGACTACAGAGAGAGGAGACTAATGGCTTGTTTGCTGTGCAGCCTTGTGCTCTTTATAGGCAAACACTCCATCAGTGTTAGGCAATAGGGAGTTGAGTATGCAATATGGAGCACAGAGCAGCTGACTATAAAAGCTATGTATTTGTGTCCCAGGGGGGCAAGGCAGGGAATATGCAAGGGTATTCCATCTTTTCCCATAGCATCTTCCTCTCCCATTTGATCTTAATACAGAAGTGCCAGGAGAAGAGTGGAGGATATGGGAGCTGCTGAGTAGAGAATGTGGAGACTGCCTATGGCACACTCATCCCTGGCACCTTAGTGGAACTGTGATGTTGGCAGTTCTGGTCCTGCAGCATGCTGGTCCTGCAGTGCTCTGCACACCTGCGTGAAGCAGTGTGATTTGGACCAGGAGAGCCATGACCATCTGCCTGTTCATTTTCAGAACTGGAAGCTGGCAGCTGGTTGTAGTGCTGGGAGGAAGGTGACTTTGTCACCTTCCTGTTTGTGCCACCTCAATAGCCTGCCTCTAAAGGCCTGAAATGAGCTACCAAAAAGTATCTGTCAAAGACTGACTCTTTCTTAGGGTGGAAGTGTTCTTCTCCACCACCAGAGGATACAGACCAACTGATTTTACCTTCCAAGACTAAAAAAACAAAAAAGAAATCTATCTGGATTTTAGTGATACTTTTCTTTCTTCTCAGAAGCCTTTTGAGGTAGAAACAACTGTGTGGATACTGTGTTAAAATAATTGGTCTGAATGAACTAACTATCAAACTCATCACTGGAGTGAGTATCTGAGCTGTTCTTGGGTACCATATTGTCTCACAGGAGCTACTGCTGCCTATCACATTCCTGCCGCTGTTTACTGTCTTCAAGGGAAGAAAGCAATTTGCAGCTTTTTAAGGTTGGTTTGGAGGCTTTATAGAGGATGGAGGTAAAATTGATTCAGATCTTCCAAACTCAGACTACACAAAATACTTGTATTTCCTGCATTGATATGGTGCTCCTGGTCAGATTCACACTTCTAATACTACAGCAAAAGACTGTACTTCTACAATTTCTAATGCTCTACTATGATTATCTCTAAGTCACCATCATCTTCTGGGACTAGAAGTGTTTAATCTCAGCCCAGTCTATTAAAAGCTCGGGTGATCCAAATTCTCTTTTTATAGCTTTGCACAGAGCAACATCTTAGCTGTATTTGATGACAGTGGTTTTGTAAGAGGGGAAATAAGGAAGCAAATTCTCACTCTTGTTTATGATTTCAACATCTTTTTGAGAAAAGGTTCAGTGCACCCACATTCAAATGTAACTTAAGGTCCTTGCCTCCTATTTTTGAAGATTACTGTGCATGTATATTATGGAAGATGGATGTTATTAGCACAGAACAGTGTGCTTGTTATCTATTATACCATGATATATTTACTGAGAAAATTTTAATAAATAAACCACAGGCTTGAACCTCTGAACCCTTCTAAACCGGCCAATTCCCATGAGGGGTTCAGGAGTTTTTATGGATGAATACTGTGTTCTCATGAGAATTTTATTAGAGCTTGTAGACTCAAAACTGACTAGCAAGAGAATTTATGAGGTTACATGGGAACTATCACATCTTTCATTCCAACACCCTCTGAGTTTATAAAATGAACCCTTCCTTAAACTTTTATAAAATAGAAGAGTGTTAATTCAACTTTAGTAAAATATCTAATGTTATCAATGATTTCTCTTCAGTTAGCACAGGTGGTTAATTGTACCAACTTTTCAGTTTTCAATTATCCTCGATCAGAATTGGCTAAAGAGTTTTTGCTAAAAACTGGGGGGGGGGGAGCAGGGAAGAAAGGAAGGGGGAAGGTCATAAGTTACTAAATGCATCAAAGAACCCTGGTGAAGATGGATAATAGAAAGGGTGAATAGCGTCCACTATGTATTTGCTTAGCCTCTATTCTGTTTACTCTCTTGAATACTCTCTAAAATCCCTCTTGCTATTTGTTTAAATTTAGAACAATGTTGAAGTTCTGTAGCTGCTCATTATCCCACTTGAAATTTAACTTAAAATGTTATTTTGCATCATATAGTTCAGCTGGAAATCTGCCTAAGCCAGGAACTGAGGTCTGTGGTAGTGAACTACAGAGGAAGTGGTCTAAGCAAGACTCTCTTCTGGGGATATTCCAACATTTTATTACACTGTGTGTACTAATGAGTACAGAAAAGGACTGAGAGCCAGGAAGGGCAGAGTTTTAACCAAATGACTCATGATATCGCCTTCAGCAAAATACGTGACCTTGTAATTCAGTCATCTTAGCTATAACAGTGGGTAAAAATAGGGGCTCAGTGTAGTGTTCAGGCAGAAATGCAGATGTGCCTGTTTCAGCTGCATTCATGGTCTGCAGTTTTCAACTCCTTTGGAATAGACAGCATGGGAAGACAGATTACCTTTCAGCTGCTCCAGAGAAGCTCAAATCCATGATGACATGTATTTTTCCTTGAACAAGAGCTTTTAAAGCTGTCAGATAGAGGTCAGTCCTTTGCTCAGACTGAGTTACCTGTGAGTGATCAAATGTGTTGGTCATGGTGGTGGCCAAGTGTCAGGGAGACCAGGCACAAGGAGAATGAGGGTACATTTTTTGAGTGGTTCAAATTGGATAAATTCCTTGTGCAGTTTGCCCAACCAGACAGAGGTGGGAGACTCTCTGGACTGCACAGTCTGGGACAGTGGAGTCCAAAGAATGTTCTTTACATGGTACATGAAGTTCATCAGATTTCCAAGTGGGACTGGAAATGCTGGCTTGGCCGTTGTCCTGACAAACTGTGGTTATTTAAAAAGTCACAGGCTTTGTTTTAAATCAGGGGTAGGTATTTGGTACGTGCCTAGCATTGATCTAGTTAAGAACAACCTACTTCTGCTGCATGCAGCTCCATGTGTGTTAGTCCCTATGGCTGTCTCAGATCATGGCCCCAGAACTCCACCTGGGGATCTTCAGGCTCTCAGCAGTATGTGAAAGCATTCACCTGTCCCCAAGATTCTTTTGGATGGAAGGTGCCATATGGAAGTATCAAGGAAAGCTACTTATCTTATTTTCTAAATATTCCAGGCTCTAAAAAAAGGAAGAGGACTGGCTCACTTTGCCGAATTTGGAATAATCCTTTTTATTTCAGTCTCGCATTACACGTTACATTCTGACTGTCCTTCAGAAATGTGAGGAAGAAAACCCATTGGGAATTTACTGCTTACCTGATCAGCTTTCATACCTTAAAGACCTATTGTGATGGCAAAACATAGGAAGTCAAAAGTATCCTTGCTTCTTAGTCTAGAGACTTAGCAGAACTGCATTTTCATGACAATTGTTCAAGCATAGGAAAAACATAATAAATATGTTTCATGTCTCTAATCTTTGCTATCTCAGGTCAGGAAGGAATGGGCAAAGTAGGCACTGTATTGTCTTTTGCAAATCAATTAATCTATGTATTTCTAGACATTTATGCAGAACAGGTTGACTAAGCCTTTTGTGCTTCAGAAAGTATTCCTGAGCTAACATTTCACTGATCCTGTGAAGATTAAAATAGGAATAGATCGCATACAAACAGGACTACAAATCATTGAAGTTATTTAACAAGAGAAAAGCACTAGGTTGATTCAAAAACAATCTGGAAATGCTCTTTGTTGAAGTTATCAAGGTGACCACATCTGGCCTCATATTTTTATATCTTATGTACTTTTATGAATTTTATTATCTTCCCTTTGACATTTCACATTCACTGGATTTTTTATTTTAATGTTTTGGTTCAAGTGAGCACAGCAGTTTGGAATTGGATCATTATTCCTGAAGTCCTGCAGAAGTTAAGAAGTTAATGCAGAAATGTTTTATTCTTTAACAAGACCTTTACATTTTTCTCATGTTTACAAGCCCAGTATAATACGAGAAGCTCATTTTGTATTTCTGAATGACCACCAGGTTCTCATTGGAATACATTGCAAACATTGCCATAAACTGTCAGGAATGGGGAAACAACAGTTTTCACGGGATATTTGCTGCCTCTGGCAAATAAAAACATTTTCCCCTCATAACAGATAGTCATATTGCTGGTTATCTGTATCTTCTTCCTGCCAGCCACTGCCCTAGCGGCAGTGGTTGCTACTGAGCCCGTATCTCTACTGGAACTGCCCTACTTTGTGCTCTGGACAATTATTTCAGGCTCTAGCAAATGTGTATTTCCTCAAACACCTGGCCTGTGAAGTGTGCCGGCTGACACAGAGGCATGTTTGTATTGCCCAGTCCAGGTCAGCATCCTGCCTTGCTGCCTGTTTGCCAACCCTGGCTCTGCCAGCTCCTTACACTTCTTCAACCAACGTTGCAAACACAACGCTCGTTAGTAATTGTTTAGTGGTAGAGCTAGTTTTAAATGTAGGAAAACAAATTTTAGTTGTCTGACTTGACCAGGAATTCTAGTTGCAAAGACTTGTGCTTCACTGTTTCAGATATTTTCTAGTAAGAAATTATTTGACTTTTGTCCTATCTGTCAGTGATGAATCTCTGCCCTAATCTAAGACTCTGGTGCCCTGTTCATCCACCCTGTTAATCTGCTAAGAAAAGCACTGATTGTTCCCTACCCATCCACAAAGGATTAAAAATGCCCATGACCTTCTCATTAGCAAAGTTCAGGCTGAGAGAAAGGTTTATCTGAGCAGCATTCCAATGTGGAAAAATTCAAACTAAAAAAAAGAGAAAAATTGAGAAACCTCTAAAAGAATGTTTTTTAATTATGTATTTTTCAGTTGCTGTTTGGATAAAAAGAACGGGAGAAGGAACCTCCTTTTGTTGAACTATTGGTCTTGTGGAATAACACAGAAATATTTTGGAAATACTAACCAGCCATTTTCCTTCACAGCCAAAGAAGAAAAACCCAAGGGAACTGTTGCCTTCCTAATTGTGGAAAAGTCAGGAGTGCAACTCAAACATGCTTTTCTCATCTTCATTTTAATTGTGCATTATAGTTTAAACTTATTTCCATAGTGTGGAAAACACCAGATAAATTTGAACTCTAGGTCATGAAAAAAATACACATGGATATTTGCAGAAAGTGCCCTCTTAGGTTGCTGCCTCAGGGTATCATTTCCATTTTTAAATTCCACATCCTTAGGACAATTACTTTGGAGAAAGTTAATTTCATCAAATATAATTAAGGTTTATAAAATGTTTTTTAGTTATGTTTTAAAATATAGTCTGAGAAAACCTGTTTCTAACAGCACTGCCATTTTATTCATCTGTCTTTTCAGGCATGTTTTTGTTGGCATTTTCATCTATGTTTGGCCTCATTTTTAATGAACTTTTAACTGCTAAGTAGTGGTTATCTGGGGCACAAGAATCAAAAGTAGTTAGAGTTCTTCAGAGCTAAGAAGAATAGACAGAAATACTGCTCAGCATTTCACACAGTAAGCTGTGGAACAATGAGCTATAATTATCTCCTGTTAAAACAGCAAAATAAGAAATATGACAGTTTAGATTTGAAGTTGGCAGCAGTTCAGAAGGTTGAAAGAATGAGAAATTGTGGAAATTCACTACCTTATTTTTCCCTTCATGTCCCTTCTATGTCAGTTTTTAGGTTGTGTGCGGATGCTCAAAATTTATTTGCTCTAGAAGCTCCATCTCACATCCCCTCATTGTTAATAGTGCTACCACTATTGAGCCAATAAGGCTCAAAAAGATGTCAGTTGTTATTATTCTAGACACCAGGGAAAACACCTTTCAGCCTCACTTAGTAGGTACATACAGTTCAAATAAGTGGGAGAAACAAGGAAGCACTAGCATTGTCATTTTACAGATAGGGAATTAAAATAAAAAGATGGCAAGTGTATGGCTCATATCAGTGACATGAGCTGTGTGCAAGTTAGATGTTTAATACTGAACTAGTTGCTTAAGCTCCTTCCCTAGTGGAATCCTCAGCGATTTATCCCATGTGTGTTAAAAATCTGTATTAGAGTGGATAGAATGGATGATCCTGTGAAATGGCTCTTGCTCTATCTCTCCACTGACTAGAAGGGAAGCCAAAGGTGAAAGGTTTTGCCCCCAGAACTCCCCTTGCAACTGGAGAAGCTTCAGTGGAGACTGCCAAGATGGTCTGGGCTAAAGTACATGTGAGGAGAGACTGAGGGAGTTGGGCTTTTTCAGTCTGCAGAAGAGATGGCTCCAGGGGGACCTAACAAGAGCTCCGAGTGCCTGCAGGGAAGGTGTCAAGGAGATGGAGCCAGGCTCTTCACAGTGGTGCATGGTGACAGGATGAAAGACAATGTCTCTAGTTGCAACAAGAGAGGTTCACACTCAACATGAGGAGAAATATTCCCCCACAACAACAGCCCAGCTGTGGAACAGAGAGGTCAGAGAAGTTGTGCACTCTCCATCCTTGCAGATTTTCAAGAACCACCTGAGCAACTGGTTTGACCCCATATCTGACCCTGCTTTGAGAGCAGGTTTGTGCTAGAGACCTCCTGGAGGCCCTTCTAACATGGACAAGTCTGTGACTTTCAGCTGACTGTGCAGTCATTGCATGACTTTCATGCAATGTCAGATGTTCTGAGGAGCTGAGAACAAAACTGAACACCATTGCACCACACTCCTAAACTTACATTGTCCCTGGATTACTGATTGCTCTGCTTAGTTCACTCACCACACTACAGAATAGATGTAGGAGAACTAGGAAAGATACAGGAAAGAGACTGCTAGGAAAGTTTAAATAGGCTAGTCTCTGCAGCTTGAAGAGAGATGCTGGGTCTGGATGCACTACAGACCTAGGAAGTGATGATTATTGAAGAGATGCTAAAAAGGGAATGATTAGTCACTGTTTCTTGGAATACAAGAAGTAGAGAGCACTTAACAGTGATCAGACAGCAAGTTTAAAAACAAACAAGTCTTGTTCATGGCTGTATAACAATATTGTGAAAGATTTTGAGGAGGCCACAAGTACAAGTAGATTCCAGAAGTGATTAGATGAGTAAATGGCAAATGTATCGATCAGTACACAGGAATTTTATCACCTCAGGAAGTTCTTAAATGGCTGTTTGCTGTAGACCAACAGGACATGTCACCAGAAGGTTTAGCCTACACATGGTCTTGGTTGTGTCCCTGTGTATTTGCTGTTTTTCTCCATAGGGGAGAGTTCTTGTCTTGATGGACATTGGCCAGTCTGACAGCTCTCATTGCTACCTCACCAGCAGTGACCATAGCCTGCTCCTGCTCCCTGATGAGAGTGGATGAAATGGGCTAGTAAAAGGAAAGGCACTACAGGTTCTGAAGGAAAAGGAAACAACATGAGAGAAAGGCTGGGATTTAGGAGACCTCTCATGGTATTGACTTGAGGTGCTGGGTAGCTCCAGACTAGTAATCATCTTTTTTCTTTTTATGCATCATGATCCCCATCTATAAAATGTATCTTTTTGAATCTTCTGAGGGCGTTATTAGCCTTAAAATATTAGGAAATATGAAACACAAGAGGCGCCATCAGACCATAAGGAAACACTTTTTTGCTGTGAAGGTGGCTGAGCCCTGGCACAGATTGCCTGGAGAGGCTGGAGAGTCTTCATCCTTGGACAGATTCAAAAGCCAGCTGGGCATACTTCTCAGCAGTCAGCTCTAGGTCACCCTGCTGGAGCAAGCAGGTTGAACCATATGACCTCCAGAGATCCCTTTAAACCTCAAGAAATCTGTGATTCTGTGAAATAGCAATATTAGTAAATATAAAATGCCATTAAAATGATAAGACTATATATGTTTAACTACTGGACCTGCCTGCAGATTCAACAAAGTGCCTAAGAAAGAAGGACTGCTCTCTGTTTAAAGGGAGTTGTCAGCCATGGTTTTGGACATCACCAATATTTCGGTGCTCTATGTAAACTGACCTGTTATGAGGATCACCTTGCACTGGTATTGGATGCTTCTTGGGGTACATGTGAGTGACATCATAGCTGCCATACACAAGTGTCCTTAAAATGTCTCAGCAAGGCAGAGTATTCCTAAGCAAGTGTGTAAGATGACTAGATACCTACCTTATGCTCAGAGAAAAGTGTTGTGCTTATACAGCTGTACCTTCTTGTTCAGCTTTGATCTGAGCAGATCCCCTTAGCTGAGCTCACAAACACAACTCTAACCAGACAACATGAATTTTACCTGAAGGAGAAAACAGAAGTTTTTGGTGTGTCTGTAACAGCTGTGGACTCCTCAGTTTACACCTGTCCCTGACTGCTGCTCTGTGCTTGTTCACAGCAGGTCTGTGCTGCAAACACCTTGATGAGCCATTGCAATGGTACCCAAGCCATGAGTGCAGTATTGCTCATTTATCTTTATTATTACATGAGCTTTGCAACCTCAGTACATGGAGGTAGCACACCTGGTTGTGCCTAAACCCCAGGTTTCCATGGATACCTGCTTATTGCACTGCAATCCATATCGCAGATATCCCCAGGTATGCATACAGCATGTCCTTACTGCTGGCCAGGGTCAGCATTATGCAGTGAGACTGCTTTGCCTTTGGAAGAGTATACAGCAATACTGGCTTATCCAAAATAAATATATAGGAAGACAAAACACATTTTTTATTGCTACTCATTAACAGAATGAGCCCCCAAAACACTGCAGTTTTCCATTGTACATTGTGTAAGATTTTCCATTGCCAGCTAACCTTATATTCTTCCCTAAAATGAAAGGGTCAGGAGGATGAGGAAAAAATTCACTTTTGTCTCAAGCTTTACTTCAAAGCAGTATTACCTTGGATACTAAGGCATAGAGAATTGTATTTATACAAGGCGAAGATATAAACAAGATTTAGATGTGCCCATGTGAAGCTACAATTCTGAAAATTACTCTTTCTCTGTCCCTAAATTTGGAAGATTCAACAACATTATAGCTTTATTAATTCCAAGGCATTTCCTATATACAGGCAGATATACATATATGTGCCTACAAACACACACACACACACACACACACTCACATATATATATATATATATATATGAAGAGATACATGTGCAAAGACTTTGCAAACTTGAGCAGCATCACATTTGGTTCACAAAGAGTGGGAATGGAAAGTGAAAGTCCCTGCCACTTCACCTCCGGTGTGGATTCTCACAGCATTCCCTGGCATGGGGTGCGCCTCTTGCACCAAACACCAAAAAGAAGCTTTCTTGAGAAACTCCTGTACTTGACACAAACACATTAAGGTCAGCTGGAATTTGTTTATTCTATGTGAAATATACCCTTATTTAAAAGCAAAGTTTCATCCTTCTGTCATTTTCCATTTTTAAAATGTAAAATACACCCTATGTGAGATAGCAAGATGATGATGGTCTAACAAGGCAATGTATAGACAGAATGGGGAGAGGAGAGTTAAAGATCTGTGTGTTTGACCCCATGCTGAGCTCTAACATTTTGTTTCTTGCTTTTATCTTTGCTTGGTATCGCACTTGTTATTGTAACTTTACCGAATTTTTCTCTCTCTTTTCTTTCCTTATGCTATTTCTTCATATAAATACTAAAAGCACAGCAGTAAGCATTAAAAACAGCGAGATCAGAATGACTTCAGTTGGCTTACAGCAGGGATGAATTTGCTCCCTTGCCATAGGCAGAGCAAAGGAGAGAGAAGATGAGAGGAATGGATTTCTTTAATCAGATGCAGACTTCTCACATTCATGCAGTTTTAAAACCATCAAGGCCAAACTGTTTATGGGTTCACTCTTCTTTATTGTCCTTTGCTCTCATGACCAAAGCTTTGGTTTTCTTGAGACATACTTTATGTCACATTGAAATGATTGAGAGGTGCTTTTCTTGGTGCAATTCATTGTCTAGAAAATTACAGTCACAGAGTATTCTGAGGTAGAAGGGACCCACAAGGATCATCAAGCCCAGCTCTTCAGTGAATGGCCTCTACAGGGATCAAACCCATGACGCTGGCATTATTAGAACCATGTTCTGACCAACTGAGCTAATCTCAGTTTGATTAATACTCGAGGCACATCTCTCTATGGATTTACATGTTGCTTTGGAAAGCAGAAATGAAACTTTACAAAGATGGCACAGCAGCATTATAAAGCTACCTGGCAGCAGTAGTTTCCCAGCTTGAAACAAACAACAGCAGTGAATTAGGCCCTGAAGTTTAATGACCCAAGTAGGCAAGAGAGAGCGAGCGCCCTTTGTATGCAAGCCAGCAACTGGTTGCCTTGACGGTCAGTGCAAGTCAGATCAAAAGATTGTTTGAAAACCCTGGCTTTTAGAAGCAAAGATGGGAAACAACATCTTTCTTTTCTAACTCTGGAGTTGGAAGATAGAGGAAACAATAGCTATTGTATAGACAGTTATGTGAATTCTCCCTGCTACCTCTGTGCACCTGATCAAACAGCCGGTGGCTGAAAGGCTGATGCACTGTCAGGCTTCCTGCGTGATATGAGCGTGATAAAAATTGTTGTAGCTGAAATATCTGAAAGTACAAAACTTAGAAGAAAACAGATCCCAGGAAGAAAAAGTGAGGCAACACAAAAGGAGTCCTAA
Source organism: Scytalopus superciliaris (assembly GCA_013400415.1). NCBI lineage: Eukaryota > Metazoa > Chordata > Aves > Passeriformes > Rhinocryptidae > Scytalopus > Scytalopus superciliaris. The sequence goes on along the minus strand of VXBX01004746.1, from coordinate 228,778 downwards.
CCCTGGGACCTGGTCATTCTGGCATGCACAGGCTTCAGAGAAAGCCCAAGGGGAGGAGAGAAAATGTCTTTTCTCCAAATACGCCTTGGATGGGCTGCACAAAAGCACTAAAGAGGACATGCTTCCTACCCCACCTTTTCTTTAGTATAATCTTATCCCACTACACTAGTATATAAATTCCATGTACCCCGCTCTTGTTAACAACTCTCTCTCAGTCCAGGATCATAGTCTCCTACCTGCTACTCTGCAATTCCTAACATACCCCAACCTCCCTCCCTTGCTTCAGCAGCTGGGATCCTGTATCTCACCTCTCTCTGCCCTTATTTTTCCCACATCAATCCGTGTTTCCTACTTTTTGTGCCTCATACCTTCTGCAGCCAGATCCAGGAGCAGCTGCAATGTCAGTGACCTCCTGCCACTGGAGCAGGGTGAACAGGTGGGCTTGTCAGCTGCTGGCCTGCCTGCAGGGACTCACCAAGTAACTCAGACACTCAACACAGGAGCTGCCACCAAGGTGGTACATTTAACCTTAGCACCCCATGAACCAGCCTTGGAGATATTAAAAACCTGACTGTACAGGGAAACCTGGTGTAGGTAACCCTTGTAGGTGACCCTGGGCTTGGACTGGATCTTCTGAAGGGCTTTCCCACTTCAACCTTTCTGTGAGTATGTAAGCATTGAGCTCCATTGTAAGAGAGGCAACAGGAGTTAAGAAACTTAACTGCCCATTTGAGAGTCATAGAGGTAGAGTTTGAACAGCCTCACTGAGTGCCAAACCTGTTTTTTAACCACTTGAGCACATTTGGTGCCTAAATAAACCCTCTCTGCAAACCCTGGTCTGTTTTTCCTTTGAGAAAAGGCAGACAGCAGAAAACATTACCTTCCCTGATGCACTTGGCCAAGGACAGCCCCCAACAACCATCTTGATCATTGCAGCTGGAGAAATTGTGTAAACTGATGGAAAGATGGGAAATGATGGGCACATGGGACAGGTGAAAAGCTGGAAGCAAAACTCCAGTTCAGCCAGCACTTACAATCCTGACAGCTTTAGACAGCAAAATATAAGTCAATACTGCATCTCCAGATCAGAATGGGAAAGCCATGCTGCTGTCTGTATTCATTAGGAAAATTAACTCCTAAAAAACATGCCTGCTGTGAAAAATATATCCATTGTAAAGTGCAAAGGAGCAATTTATTTTAGTGAAAGACCTGGCAATTCTATTTAAGGGATGGCATATTCATATCCCACTTATAACCTGCTCTAGGTAAAACATAAAATTCCTGCATTTTTCACTGGGAATATTGTCAAAACAAATTTTAGTGTAGCTATTTTGAGAAATTTCTAATACCGTGTAATTAAAAAAGACATAATTTACTACTTCTACACTGCATCCACTCCCTCAGCTTTATCCCCTTTATCCCCTTTTCAGCTTTAGAGCAATTCCAGTGTTGACAGCCATTCTGATTGTGTTTAGCAACGATGTGAAACACAGAGTGTGATCACCACTAGTTCCTCTCACCACTGGGGTGGGCTGTGCTCTGCATTTGCAGTGATCAGAGGCTGGTGAAGACCCACAGCACGGCCAGCATCCATTGGGCTGGGCTGGACCACCATAGGCTATTACAGGGCCTGCCTACCAGTTTATGTTGTTCTTTTGGTTTGGGTTTTATTTTTATTTTTAATTCACTATGTTGGAGAGAACATTTGAACACTTGAAAATTGTTTTTTGACTGGAACCAAAAAAGAAGAGCCGTACTCTGCAGAAACAGTAAGGGGATATACTTATCCTGATGTCTTGGGGACATTGAAGGGGCTTCGAATGACATAAGGATTTTTGAACATATATAATGGGAATTATATAGGGTGAGCATGTTTGAAATATTAAAACATTGGGACTATATTACGCTGTATTAGATGCAACCTTTTATGATTTCATACTAATAAACTGCTGTTTGCAATAGAGGCCTCACCCTACTTGCTGGCATGCTGCTGGCAGCGTTGCCAGCTCTGCGAGCTCACTCATCAGGAAGGTGACTGAAATAACTGACAGCCTGGCTCAGATACTCATTGCTGTTAGATCTGATCCTCTAATTTTGCTCTCACATTTTCTCTTGCACAGTCTGGCAATTAAGCCGCTGTCCTGCTGACCCAAGTGCAAGCCAAGGAATAAGCTATGGCAGTGTGATGTGCTGCAGAGCTGTATTGCTGCCCCACTCTAGGGACTGGGCTGGTAGCAGTTTTCATAAATAAACTCCCTAGTCCCAGTGCTTCTCTGTCTTTAACAAGTTGTATCAGCAGATTCTTTGAACAAAGAGAGAGGTGTTCTTTGTGTTTCATAACCCAGAGACAGATATAGTGGAAAAATTAAGAGCTCTCTATCATTGACATGAGGGAAAAAGGTGATCAAATGCACATTGTATAACGTGAGTTTCCTCACACATCTGTGGGCCAAAATTCATTTCTAATGTGGGACTGTGTCTAATGGACAAATACACTGCTCTTCCACATGAATGCTGGGGAGTTGTGCATGGGACCTGACTCTGCATTTACTTGGCTCTGGAAAGCTCAAGTGAATTTATGGCATGCCCAGCCTGCACACTGCAGTCATGCCAGCAAGTCTGCTCCTGGGTCTAACAGATCCATATACCTGGCAGAGTTTCCCCTTTGCAACACAGGCACATCTAACTTAAGGATTATCATAAGCTTTCTCTTCCCTTTGTTACCACTTTGTACTATCTGGCTCCTGATCTCTTCTAAATTGGATTATCTTTTTATTCTTTCCAGTTCCACTGAAATCAATGAAGTAAGCGTAATATAAGTGATGGTGAGATTGCAATACAGAAGATTAAGGAAATCCATTGGGTTTTTACATGCAAAAATAAAGATCCAAGAAACAGCATGTAATCCAAGACACAAAAAGCACAAGGCAAAAAATAATGGGGGAAACAATATCACAAAGTGGAGAGAGGTAAAAGACAGAGGGAAGGGTCAAGATGAAGTAGCAAGTATAGAAGAAAACGGCACACAAAGAGATACACTATGTGTCTGGCTAGGAGAACAATATTCTAGAAACCACAAGGAAGGGAAGAAAAAGAGGGAAGACGGCATGAAGCAGGGAGAATAGAAACCTTTAGGGCAACTGAATAACAGAGTTGGAAGCTGAGAATGTGGGAGGCTTTTCCGTGAAAAAAACCACATATAGAAAAATGTAATAAAATTGTGTGCTGAATTCATCCTGTTCAGGGTCATTTTCTCAGCAGCAGTGATTACTGCAGCAACCAGTAATGGAGGAACTCTCAAGGTCATCTCATCTGACTGCCTGCAGAGCAGAGAGATTCTCAGAGCAAACAGTGTCTTTTATTTTCTTCCCCTGGCTTTTAATAGTGACTGAATATAAACCGAGCTGTTGGCAATATGAGTTATGTTCTCTGTGAGCAGTAAAAGCATGTGTTTTATCCTGATGATAAGGGGGACTGTGGAGGTGAGGAAAGTTGCAAGTTACAGTGAGTATATTAGCAAGGACAGAAGTTACAATGATGGCCTGTTTCTAGAGAAGCAATTCTGGTTTGTCTGTCCTTCCACAGTTCACTCCAGCAGACAGGCCCCAAGGAGGCCTGCAAATAAACTCAGGTCTCTTGTAGAGCCCAGTCCTCTAATATAAGACCAGAGCAATTCCTCCCTTTTATGCTCTTTGATTCTCTTTGACCACAGGCTGCACAGATAGAAACATGCACAGCTGCATATGGTATGTTGTTGAATACACACCAGGATGCCTTGGACATTCTGGCTCTGCTGCAGGTATTTCATTTTATCAGTTTGAAAAACATTATTATTGTATAATATAGTACAGCCCTGCTTTCATCATGCATTACTCTTCATGGAGAGTTAGACAACAGGAATGCTTAGAAGATCATTAACACCACAGAGCAAGTGGTCTTGCCTGAGAGGAGAAACAAAACTTGTAATAGTCCAGTGACTTTAATGCAAGTTTGTTGAAAACTGGATAGAAGCAATTTACTCTGAACCCAATGGGAATGACGTGCCACAGCTGACCCCTGTGCAGAATCCACAGCCCAGGCCATCTCACTGTGCCGAGCTCTCCGCGTGAATAATGGTGCTACGCTTTGGGGGTTGTTTCTTGATCATCCTCTAAGTGCACCACTGACTGCCCTGAAATGCATTTTAGAAGTTTCTGAAGCAAGGTAGAAATAGATCTAATCCACGGTTTAGATTTTTCTTTCTAAAAGTAGGCACATAATTGCATGTTCTGGGCCTGCTGTTTGCTTGAGCAAAAGAAATTTCTGGATCAAAGCATGGCATCTAGCCATGTAGTTCTCTAGATGCAGTACATCCAACATTGCCTAACAAGACTGTTCTTTTGTAAGGGAACACTGCTAAATATAACTCAGCTTCTGTTGGTCTCCACAGGACAACATGAGTAGCTCCATAACAGCTGGATATCAAAAAAACAGAGACAGAGAAAGCAGACCTAACAAGAGGGCAGATCTCTCCCTAGGCCTATCCCCAAAAGGGAGGAGAGTGGGATACCCTGTGAGAAGATGTCAAGACACAGAAGCCAAACTACACACACATTGCAGGTGCTTTGGCAGCTCAGTTTTAACAACCCCCAAGAGGGTGGAATCCCCATGTCAACCTCTCTGTCCCAGGCCAGGGGCAGAGGACAGCAGGAGGTGACCCCTCTGCTCAGGGGTGGCTACACTGCCTACAGCCCTTCCCCCGGGCTGCAGATGCTGAGACATCTCTGGTGCTCCATGGAGGGAGAGGGACAGGGGCCAGCATCCATCTGGCTCAATGTAGTCAACCTCCAGCATATACGTCTGCATCTGCTCAGGTTGAGCTCTCCTTACAGCCTGCAGACCTACAGTCAATATAACTAATCAGGCTAGGCTCCACTTCATCTCATCCTGGAATTGATGTCTAAAATTGTTCAGATGAAAGAAACACTGGACATGCATTTATTTCCCAAGTGATAGTATAGAGAAGTAAAACAATCTGGGCTCCTCTGTCTGCTATAAGGGAGTTCAGGTCAGCTGTGTATATTGTGGATGTCTCAAATTATCTGAGATAAGTGTGATGCCAAATACTTTGTCTGCTCAGCTATAGCTTAGAGACCTGCTGATCACCACCCACAAATTTAAATCAGATACCCTTTTCCTAGCTGGGACAGCCAAGAACTGAGCAAATGAATGCAGAGGGCTTGGCACAGGATCCACATGCAAACCAGTCCACGTTAGGGATCCCTCAAAAATGAGAGGAGAGTCTTTGTTTTTTGTTTCTGGAGGACATGGAAATCAAAGCACAGGGATCTCTCTTCATCTCCCTGGGTTTGCAGCAAAGTAGGAGATGGAGATGAAAAAAGAGTAGTTTATTTCTGTGGGCCACAGGTTAGTCAATACATTGAACCTGAAACCCAGCTGACTAGGCTCTGTAGGCTCTGTGTGCATAAACCACATGTGAAACAAGCAGCATTTGTTTGGATACTTACTTTATTTTCTGAGGGCACTCAGTAAGCATGACTGGGTTTGCTCTGCCTTAGTCCTCAGCTCCCTTCCATCTGGCTCAGATTGCAGTTCCCTAGGCCCATATCCCACACCCCCAAGGCCTCTTCTGATTCATTATCAGGCTGGGGAGAATCTGAAATGAAGAATTTAGTCCACAGTGCATTAAGTGAGCTTCCTACATAAAGCACGGTGCATTAAGGGTCGTTGCTGTGTCACTGGTTTCTAAAAGCAGCTAAACCAAAGCTCAAAACCACTTCACATATTTTCAGTAGGAAATCATAAATCTTCATGATCGTTTTGGCAGCCCTCTTCCTCCTCTGCCCTCCCACGAAATTCTGTTTACTAAGCTGATTTCCATCATTCCTTTCACTGTGAACCTGTCTTGTTACCATTGCTGGTTTCATGTATTTGATCATCCCACAGGGAAAGGAGCAGGCAGGGTGTTTTTTTCCTCCCCACGAGTGTAGAGCATTTATGCCAGCGCTGGAGGAGAAGCATCATGTCCTCTTGCAGGATCCCTCAGGACCACGGGCTCCTTGGAAGGCAGGTCTCTTTCTCAAGTTTTGTGGGCCTGGTGAACTCAGACGAGCTCAGGTCTGTCAGACATACCTTCTCAGGCCTGTCCTGGGATGGGCATGTGTTGCACGTCACATGCGATCTCCAGGGAATGCACCTGCTGGTACTTTTCCCTCACTCTTGGCCAGTCTCATTCAGTGAGCTCCCGGCATCTCCTCTGCGCCGGGAGTGACGGGGCAGCACGGGCTGCAGACGGTGAGGATCATCAGCTCGCTGTCCCTTTCCCTGGCGATGGCAGGGACGGCCGGCGCTGGGATCTGCTGGCTCTCCACGAGGTGGTGGTAGATGCAAAGCGCTGGGCTGGAGCTGCCGGCGCGCCCGCTGCGCTTCCTTCCCGGAGCCAGCCGCATCCCGAGCCGCATCCCATCTCCGCGGGACCCGCAAATGCCGGCAGCGCACTCTTTTCATTAGCGTTTAATTGTCTCCCTTCCTTCCTTTACCTTTTGTTGCCGCAGCCCCTGACCAGGATCTTGGGGCTTGCTGTCCCCACAGAGCCCTGTTGGCAGTGCTGCCACTCTCCCTGCTGCGAGAGCCAGCGCCTCGCTCCAGAGGCCTTTTCCAGCCCTGTTTCCCACACTCTCTGTCCCACGCCGCCCAGGGAGAGAAGGCATGGCAGCTCTCGGCAGTGGCTGCACCTGGGGATTGTTTGGGCAAAACAATCTGCAAAGGGCGGGCAGAGAGAGAGTCCATCTCACAGCCCGGGCTGCCCAGTGCTCTGGCACGGGAACATCTGTCCTAGAGATCCTACAGAATACGCTTTGGCTGCTCTAGGGAAGCCATCACATTACAAAAGCTGTGCAAGCAGGACAGCTCAGGTTTGAAGCTTATTATAAACCACACAGAAAGATGTGGGATTGGCTTTTTCACTGCGATGAAAACCAGCATGTCTCTTCTGTGTTTGCAGTTTAATGTGGAAAAGCTTTAGATCATGGAAAGACAAAGCTACCAGTTCTTATGGCCAAACACACATGCATTCCCCTGTGTGTTGGTGCTCTTGCTGTGGGCATGCAAGGCACAGGCTGGCCAGAGTGCCAGGGTGGGTGCCAAGCGATGCACTGTCACAGTCACAGCGTGCTCAGCACCAGCACGTGCTTGCTGATGAATAATAACTGCTCCCTTACAAATCTGGCCCCTTGGCTTATGAAATGTAATATCTCTTCCAGTCCTTCTGTGTAGTTTGATGTAAAAGCTTCTCCCAAGGTAAGAATTTGGTGTGAAATGTTTCAAAAACACTCATCCCATATCACTGCAGGGTCCTGGGAATGGACAGGAGGGTCAGATGGGCTGTCCAGCCCAAAGGAGACTGAGCTGGCAGGGGCAGGGTGTCACCTGCTGGTGACTGTGGCTTGCTGAGAACACAGGTGAGTTTGGGTTCATTTGCACAGGGAAAAGTAGCTGATACCCCAGTGCTCATCACTGCAGTCTGGTCAATGATGACATCAGAGGATATCCAAAGGCAAAGTACATGAAGCAGGGAGCCCCACAGGACTGTGGTAGCTGAGTGCCTTGGGAGTGGATATGAGAAAGGGAAGGCTTGTGTCAGGCAACCTGTGACAGCATCCACACCACAAGCATCAGGTGGGCCCAAATTCTGGAGTTTAATCCAAGATACTGGCTGAGCTGCTGCTGTTGTGAACAAATTAGATCTTAACCAAAACTGGACAAGGCTCTTGGCTCATAGTTGTCTCCTGACTGAGATCTCCGCTGTTTGTGTGAAGCTGCTCTTTGGCTCTGCTCCAGTGCAAACTCAACAGAGTCACTTAGATGGCAGGTGGCGTAAGAGGAACTCTTGGATTCAGAACATAGAAGGACATAGAAGGAGTCTTGGCAGAATGCTGGGGTCTTACAGCCCTGCCTCTCAAAACTGACTTGCACAGCATGAAGATGCAAACCTCAGCTGCCCTGGCACGCCAGCTTGTTTGAAGGGCCACAGAGGACACTGAAACCCCAGAAAATAAACCCCATGAGCCTGAACATACAAGCTATGTAGCTGTTGCTAACACACAGTACTGGCACACTGTATGACTGAGGAGGTGTGTGCTGTTGTGTCTCCTTCATGAAAAGAGTTGGTTCACTTTTCAATTGAAGCCTGCATTCTTTCCCACAGCATCAAATCTCGTGTTCCTTTTCTAAAGTCAAAATTCTTCCAGGCAGAAGTTAGTAATACCAGCCAGCCAGTTTGGTTATAGCAACACTGATCTCACCTGGGTGGCAGGACTCAGTCTGAGCACTTTAGAGGCACATTGGTGCTGGACAATACTCAGGAGCAGAAACTGATACTCAGTGAACAAAACACAGTGCTTACANAGTCCAAATTTTCTCAGAGTTCAAGGCTGAGGGAAGGCAAGATGCAAGTCACACACGTAACTGGTAGTGCAACCTAAGTTTTTGGCTCTCCAATGCATCTTGCTGTTTCAATCCTGGGTTTATTTATAATTTATATATATTTATTTTTATTATTTATTAACTTGGCCCAATTAGCAAAAAGCCAATTAGCAAAAAAGCTAAATGCCCAATCAGCAAAAAGCCAAAGCTTTACTTGCCAGGTGTGTGTTGAAGGCTGGGGCTATTTCAAAGTTTTCAGCCAAAACAGTTCACATTTCTGAGAGCCCCTTTTTTCCTTAACCTAATCATGGCCAGGTTGAAGACAAACAAACGCCCACACCCCCTCCCAATTCTCTGGCAATCTTTGAAAAGTTGTGGTGCCTTTTTTTTTTTTTATTGGAAGAGGGACTTGGAACTGGACAAAACAGTAACCTTACTGCTGAGACGGACTTTTTCTAATCTCAGTGAAAATGTGGCCAATTCATAGGGTTTTGGATAAAAACCAAGCCAGCTGCAGTTCACATGTGCTCGCCAGAGGCCAGCTAGAGATTGCAGGCTTCGTTCTCTGGTGAGTTCATGAGCATGGGATATGCNGGGTCTTACAGCCCTGCCTCTCAAAACTGACTTGCACAGCATGAAGATGCAAACCTCAGCTGCCCTGGCACGCCAGCTTGTTTGAAGGGCCACAGAGGACACTGAAACCCCAGAAAATAAACCCCATGAGCCTGAACATACAAGCTATGTAGCTGTTGCTAACACACAGTACTGGCACACTGTATGACTGAGGAGGTGTGTGCTGTTGTGTCTCCTTCATGAAAAGAGTTGGTTCACTTTTCAATTGAAGCCTGCATTCTTTCCCACAGCATCAAATCTCGTGTTCCTTTTCTAAAGTCAAAATTCTTCCAGGCAGAAGTTAGTAATACCAGCCAGCCAGTTTGGTTATAGCAACACTGATCTCACCTGGGTGGCAGGACTCAGTCTGAGCACTTTAGAGGCACATTGGTGCTGGACAATACTCAGGAGCAGAAACTGATAGTGAACAAAACACAGTATTTGCTTACACGAGGAAACAGAACACTTCAGATATTCTGTGCATGACTTAGCTACTCTCTGCTTCAGCCCTTTGGTTTAGTTAAACCTTTGTAATCTCATTTGTATAGCCAAGCTGTGTAGGCATATTACTGGGTTTGGCTCAAGCAGCCAAACTTTGTTACACAGAAAGCAAATCTGTGTTATGTGCAGCTATAAAATGGATTCACCGACAACACACAGTTAAAAACAAAGACTGATCCAAACCACAACCAATCCCACACTGCTCCTTGAGTCCAAATTTTCTCAGAGTTCAAGGCTGAGGGAAGGCAAGATGCAAGTCACACACGTAACTGGTAGTGCAACCTAAGTTTTTGGCTCTCCAATGCATCTTGCTGTTTCAATCCTGGGTTTATTTATAATTTATATATATTTATTTTTATTATTTATTAACTTGGCCCAATTAGCAAAAAGCCAATTAGCAAAAAAGCTAAATGCCCAATCAGCAAAAAGCCAAAGCTTTACTTGCCAGGTGTGTGTTGAAGGCTGGGGCTATTTCAAAGTTTTCAGCCAAAACAGTTCACATTTCTGAGAGCCCCTTTTTTCCTTAACCTAATCATGGCCAGGTTGAAGACAAACAAACGCCCACACCCCCTCCCAATTCTCTGGCAATCTTTGAAAAGTTGTGGTGCCTTTTTTTTTTTTTATTGGAAGAGGGACTTGGAACTGGACAAAACAGTAACCTTACTGCTGAGACGGACTTTTTCTAATCTCAGTGAAAATGTGGCCAATTCATAGGGTTTTGGATAAAAACCAAGCCAGCTGCAGTTCACATGTGCTCGCCAGAGGCCAGCTAGAGATTGCAGGCTTCGTTCTCTGGTGAGTTCATGAGCATGGGATATGCTCCAGGGCCTGCAGTGGGACTTCCCTGGAACTTGGAATTCCGAACTGCTTCAGACTAGAGCAGCACTAAATCCAGATACTCAAAAGTATGAATTTTTAGTTGTTTTTTTTAAACTGTTTGTTTCCAGGCTACGTGAAGTGACTGCATTCAGAGGAGGTGAGACATGCAAGAGGAGCAGATAGTTCAGGAAAGTAGATTTGGAACAGACGAAAGGAACCCTGGCAGAGTGCCGGGGGGACCTGAAGTGTGTGAAAACATGAGGAAATCAAAGGATGAAGAGGACACTGAGGCATAGCAAAGCATGGAGGCAACTGGGAAGTGGCATGTGAAGGATCTCATCTTAGCCTCTCTTTGCCCATTATTGTGAGCTCACTGAAGAACACTTGAGCTCACTCAGAATGCCTTCCCATGCTTCACTGACCCTGTGTTAAATAAACCTGCCTATGAAGGCAGAATCATGCATTTCCTTCTGATACTGTCATGGTGAATGTTACAAAAATGCACCAAAACTTCACAAAACAAAATGTTGAACGCCTCTAAAATGCAAAGAAGAGCATTGCCATTATATTACAAATAGAAAACCAGAACCTGGAAGTATTTCCTGATTATTCAATCTAAGAAGTACATTTGTTGTGCTGGGAGAGTGCTGTATAGTGGTGTGTGCATGTTCTTTATATGTTCCTGTTGCCTTCCACAGCAGCAGTAAACTAGGCTTAATTTAGGTCAGGCATCTAAGGCATAAGGAATGCAAAACTCATAGCTGCATGTGGAAGGATTTGGCCTGTGCTGAGGAAGAAGGGAGGGATGAGAACCTGCAGCCTGGCAGACCCTTAGCCAATTATTCTACAGCATCATTTGACACCAAAGTTACTCCAAATTTTGAGGGTTCAGGAGCTCTCCTTCCTTTCCAGGATGTCGTATAATTTGGTGAGGGGTTTTCTTTTAAAGCTTCAAATTTGTCCTACTGTTTAAAAATGAATATGAAGTGCCTGTGTACTTCAGTTGAGCCTGGTGAGGCCCCTGGAGGTGCTGCCTCTGCCATGCACATAGTGTAAACCTGTGGTGCTGCCAGTGCCCAATGCTTGTGCTCTTCAAACAGGCACTTTGTCATCCAGTGTGACTGCAGCTCCCTGGTTTAGCTTGAGTCCCCATTCCTGGCTTCTGCAGGGCTAGTTGAGGCCACCTAGGCTTTATCTCTGTGCCCAGCATCCTCAGTGACAGTGCTTGTCCCTGTTCACACCTTTGCTTTCATACATGTTGCACTGCCAAGAGTAACTTAGTTTTAAATTGGCTCTGAAAGCAGCAACCGGCATTCCAAAGGGGACACACAGGATGACTTGGTGACAGCAGCCACTTGGCATTTCCAATCCTGCAGTGCAAAAGGGGATGTGTTCTAAGTATTGTGACTTCTTGAATCTCTTGTGATTTTGTCAGGAATACAATTGACAGTATCAGGATATGTACGCACAATCTCTTATTACTGTTTAAACTTAGCAAACAATACCATATCCTGTGCCAATAGGACTACTGTGGGCTATGTAAAATTATTTGTCAGCTCTTTGGAATACCTTTCCTTTTCTGGACAATAAAAACACCATTTCTCCAGCAACTTCTGTCTTTAAACAGCTGTGCGAATCAGGTTATTCACCCATTCCTACAACTGAGCCCTAGCTACAAGTGTGTGGTTCCACAAAGTAGTATTTCTGCATTTTAATTTAACTTCCCTGGCTGTAAAAACAGTGTGTGTTTTTTAAAACTCTTTTCAACACTTGTTTATATGTGACCATACTAAAGCAATCTTTTGTGATCAACAGGAACTTATTAAACCATCTTGATGCCAAACTAACCCTTTTTTACACCTTGTGAGAAAAGAAGTAAATACTTCTTCATTTGTAGAAACCAAATAATGCTCATAGATTAGAGGCAAGTCTTTATAGTCTCTATCACAGAAGACTTTAAAAGGCTTGGGTGCAAACTAGCATAAAGGCAATGCCATTTTCTGGACCTCTAGTGTTTATGTTAAATGTGCAATAGGACACTATAGGAGATGCAAATACTTGTTAAACTGTAAGTGACAACCTTAACAAGGGACTGCTATGCATACAGAATGAAAAGTAATTTAACTTAATACCTCTAGTTCAGGTTTCAGTCTTGTGTACTCTGCATATTCTTCTATTTGTGCCTAACAATGTTGTACAGCATTTGATACTTTTGGGATCATTATAGTGTCAACTCTCCCATCTTGGCCAACTGCAAATTAAATTCTCTCTGGCTGTTTCCTCTGTGGTCTCAAATGGATGAAATAGTTGCACAGCTGAGTAGGGCCAGCAGCTAGTTATATCCAGAAATTCAGAACTGCTTTGGCAATTTCAGCTTTCGTGTCTCTGAAGAAGGTGGGGAAGGAGGGCCTTGGTGTGGAGTGTGGGACAACAGCCACAGCAGTGACAAGGTCTGCTTGTGCCCATGAAGTGCCAGGCTCCCTCCTAACATAGCAAGGCACTTCAAGAATGTGGCACTCCAGGGCAGAACCCTTCCCATTTTCTTCTTTCTCTAACCACAGCCTGGAGCAACAGCTGCCTGCACACTGGTGTGAGCTGTGGACCATCTCTGTTTCCACCGTGTTCATGGGGCAGTTCAGAAATGCTCCAGGACTGAAGCTGAGTATACAGCCATATACCCAGCTGGTGCCTTTGGCACCACCTACAGTCATACTGGTCCTACAAATCTTAAAATCTTTTCCAGCCTTGTGAGGTGAAAAGCAGCACTGGGGACTCCCTGAGTACATGGAATGGTGGGGAAAGTAAAATAGCTCTGGTCTTTCTCAGCACAGGAGTTGTTGAGACCGTATGTCCTACTTCCCATTCCAGTTGACTGGGCTTTGATGCCCAAAATCAGGCCTAACCCTCCAACTCATTGCTTATCCATGTTTCAAAGCTCCTATGAGTCCCAGACCACCTTATGGAGTGAACACCATATGCTGGATATTTTGCAAACAAGTGGGTTTTAGGATCTACCACTCTCTGAAAGCCTTTGTACAGGCAGCCCAGTGATGGTGATGCCTGTCTCAGTCTGTAGGGGTGGGACTGGGACTTGAGGGGCCTGTTTTCTGCAGAGGCTTTGTGGGGACTGCAGATCTGGGACTGAGACTGGACAGGTAGGAGAAATGTCACCATGCTGACAGGGAAACTGCTCCCCACACAGAAAACAAATCTGCCCTGGAATCAATCAGATTCTGTCATGTCTGACTGGAGCTCTGGAGCTGATGTTTCTAATCCTTTTTTTTTTTTTTTTTTTTTTTTTTTTTATTTTTNTTTTTTTTTTTTTAATTAGATTATCATTGCTTTTCCTTCTCTGGTCTTGTTCTGTGTTTTGTTCAACTTGTGTGACTTTTGCCATTATACAAACTTAAAGTAACAATTTCTTTTTGTTTTGTGCTCAGCAAATTGTGCAATGCACTTCACTGGGACCACAGAGCTCCAAACTGATGAGACAGGCAAGAACAAGAAAATGAGGACAAGAGAAACCCCACTGTGTTTGCTTCAAGCCCTGTCATCAGAGCTGCTCTACTAAAAAGTGACCTAGAATTGCAGGTTAGGACTGAACTATAGTTTCCAGATTTAGAAAGGAAAAGCCTTTATAAAGCAGGTACCAATTTCTGTCATTAAAAGTGTTTTTTATTTGGAGGTGGTGGTGGGAGAAGTATCTTTTTTCTCATTTTTAACACTAAACCAAAAATCCCAAACCTGCCCCTGGTCCCCTTCATTATCCAAACCCAAAATCATTACCTCTCTCTCCCTTTAAGTGAGTATACATATTATATGCATGCTAAAATACAAAACTAATCAGGGGTCAATTTTTAAGTACTAGAAGAAGTTTTACAGGTATGCTACATTTGACTGAATGGAGAAAAAAAATAAGTATTGGAGTAAGAAAATGCTTCAGAGGAGTTAGCAAAGGACTGCAGCAGGCTGGAACCCCTCACGTGTCCTCCTCAGTCATTTCTCCACTCTAGTATCACTCAGTGTTTTCTGTCACTTCACTTTTTGCGTTCCATTATTTAAGTTGATGCTTCCTTACTAGCCCAATTCCTTCACCAAAGGTAAACACAAGCATATCATTGTAGGACTAGCACAGACTGGTCATCTTGCAGTTTTTATGTAACAGTTTCTGTGTATGAACAGAGCAGTACTTGTGGAGGGAAATTGCTGTTATCAGAGGCACTGATACAACTGGCAAAGCATATTTTTGAACATTTGGGTCCTTCTGAGTTCTAAAACATCACTAGAACTTTGGTGGCATTTGCAACCGGCATATACTTCAGGTATTTGCAATACTTCTTCCCTCCCCCTGGGTCTGTCCACACTCTGCCAGTGTCATCAGGCCAAGGCTCATTGCCATTGAGGCCAGTTCCTGGACAGAACTGTGGTCCTGCACATTAACGACCATTATTACACTTGTTAAGTTGGTGCAGGTGTTGATGGGTGAAAAGTTATTGCAGTATGACCGACCTTGTGGTGTGTTGTATTGGAACATGCACAAATCAATTCTAACACATTTCTAGCTCCACGAGGAAAAACCCACAAAGTTGTTTTCTTTCAACTGTCTCTTCTCACACAAGTCCTTCCATCAAGGACTTAAAAACCACACTCATAGCCCTTGTGTAAGCAGTTCCCATTAACCAAGTTACAAACATGAAAGTACAGAAAAAAATGAACAAGTAGACAAGACAGAAAAGTTGAATGAGCATTGGCTCTTCTTATTTTAATGAAGAAATATTTCAAGTTAATATCAGTGCATATTTAGAAATAGCATGTGACACTCCCAATGTCAAATACATCAGCAAATTACAGTCTCAAAACTTTATAAATGAATGGCAAGGAAAAAAAAAAAGATTAACAAAGAGAATAAGGTTCAAAATAAACATCCTGTTTGTTTGCTGCACTGTGTCAATTATATTCCTGGTACTTAAACAGTAAGAGGGATCCAGTATTTCATGGTAATTCGGCTCTCCAAAATAGCAGTTATTTTCCTACAAATGAATTAAGCGGTTTGCTTTTATTTTTGATGTATAATTAAATGTTATTCTTAGCTGTTACAAAGAAATTTAGTCCTGTCAGAGTAAAATTTCATTCCATGACTGAAAAAATCATACTAACATAGGAACACTGCCTTCTGGTTATACCCACTGGTAACAGTCAGCTGAGAATGGGAAGAACTACATGTAAGCACATTTGGCTGTTACATAAAATGGCTTTTTTTTTTTTTTCTGTTTCACAGCCTCATAACAATACTGTTTTTCAACACTGTTCCCAGTCATTGTTTTTAAAATGGTTCATCAACATATCCTGAATCAATCACTGATATAAATAACTCCAGTGACAAAATCCATTATGGAAAGACACAGAACTGCAAACTGAAAGTTGTACTGAATGATTTTAAAGTAGAACCGTAATTACTCTATAAGGTTTAAAAAAAAAAAAAGAAAAACACACAGTAAAAGCTGTATCTTTAATTAACTGGCAATGATGGAATCTGAAAAACTGAGACATGATTTTAAGAGATCTTTAACTCACAATGGACTCTAAAGCAAGACAAATCGTACTGAAGCTAGCGAGAGATGCACATTTAAAGCTTGCAAGTGTTATATAAAAATATTCTCTAGTTCTTTCATTTTGATACAGGGAGTCCAGTTCCCTAATGGAAGAAGATAAAATACATCCTCTTTCCTACCCCATCGCTGTACATATAGACTGTTCCCTTGATATCAGAAAATGGCTTTTCCCAAACAAAAATACCAGCCTTGGGAATCACAGACTTTCTGATAGTCAGGGTTTGTTGATTTTGCTTTTCAAAGTAGGTTTTTGAGCAGGTGAAATACTGACAGGATACGCATTTCATTCACTACTAGTCTACTGTGCAAATCGTATACATCAACCCTGTAACTTCAATCCAACTGCAGTCTGCATCACCTAGAATGACTGTGAATCTACTGTGAGGCTACAGCACGGAGATGACTGCCAGGTTATGAAACATCAGGCTAAATCAGATTAGTGGGAAAGGCACATGCTTGGGATTTAGCAGGAACACCTGAAGGTTCCTCGTTACCGTACCCTTACACTCCTGAAATTACAATAACTCTGTGCACTACCCAAACAATAAAGTTTTCTTCCAGAAAATTGTGAGGTAACAGGAAACTTCTGCTTATGGCACGGACACATGAAAGGTCTGTGAGCTCAGCTGAAACACTCGAGGTGGTGGGGGAACAGACACAAGGGAGGCTACAGTCTGGTTAGGCCAGGAACAAAAACTTAACAGTTTGTTATACTGCATACGTTCCTTTTATGCACAAATACGAGGTGCGCAAAATAAGCTGTTTGCTCAGTACAATTTAATGTTTTGCATATGTAAAATAATCACCTAATACTGCAATATAATAAAAAATCATGCACTAGATAAACAGAGCTGCTTCCCCATGAACAGTAGTTCTCAGGAACATTTTATTCTGCTTCAGGTAACGTCTCATGATTTGCCAGCTTATGCAGTCCCTTTTAAAGAAAACAGTATTTAGCTAAAACTGAAAAGCAAAATTAAAAAAAGGAAAAAAAAAAGTTGTTTTGATTTTATTTGCGAAATACAGCTGGGATAGATGCAACTGAGCTGCTGCAATGCACCAAAGAGTAACGAAAATTCAACATGAATATCAGAAGAATAAATATATACCCTAAATTAAGCTCTGTAAATACATTCACAGGTCCACTTAAGACACCCTTATGCGTAACTCATACTTCTTCAAATCTGCAGAGACAGATGGATGTTAGTTCATGGGGAAGGCAATTTATCATATGACTCGGTTTATCTGTCATTATTCCAGCAAAAATCAGTAGCAAATTTGAAAATCTACATTTGTTTTCCCCAGACCAACCACATGGAGGCTTAAGTCACAAAATCTATTATTTCCAATATTCGACCAATAAGGCTTTATTTACACTTTTTTTCTATAAAGTCAGGAAAAAGTTTGGTGCAATGTGCAAGAAAAGACTGCACATTTCACTGACTGGAGACTAACATCTGCTTATGGTTTAATGCTAACCCAGAGGCAGCCAATTAAAGTCCCATATATCCATGTTTTTACATAAAGTTTCCTTCCAGATTCTGTCAGAAGCATACTAGCAGTCAGGCCACCTAAAAACAGCAAAGATGGCAAAGTTTTCTTGAGGCTTAATTTGGAATGAACACTTTTTCCAGGGAACTTATTTCTTCTTTTAGAATCCTTCGCATCATAAAATTCTATTAGCAACCTATAAGCAGAGAAAAGGACATGGTCAAAGTCATACAGGAACACTTTAACCAACTTATTTTCATCCAGTAACTGCTTCTAATCAGACATTATTTAACAAATGATCTCACCATATGTAGCAGTTCATGTGTAACAAGTTTATACAATGAGTACACCTTATGAATATGTTGCATGTCAGAGTACTCAACCTGAACACTTGCAAGCAATAACCAATTTTAACAGTGAATATAAAAGTTAAAAAGAATCCTTTTAATTCAGCATTTAGCAGAAAAGCCCAGAGCACTGGGTAACATTGTAGGACAAAATAACACACAGCTGATCACTGAACACCAAAGGAGGAGGAAAAAGTATCTTCATAATATAAACTAATAAATAATGAGGGCTCACTAAACACTAAGTACACCGGAAGCTAAACGTGCAAGAGTAAGATGCTACGCCACTGGTTTAGTAGTAACTTTTTTCCTCCTGCTTTTGAAAACCAGTAATAAATTGATCTGGAAATTCTGGGGTTTTGTTTTAACTGTCTCTTAATTTGCCTGACAGACTGCTCTGGTCCCAGGAAAGACGTTTCAGTGAACAGGAGTCTACAGAATCAGGGTTCAGTTTCACTTGTTTTCACCAGATAACTAAAGGGATGGACACTGGACAGCCCTTTATTTTATGTATCAGTTCCTTGTCTATATAAATTAAATTCAGACTTTCTTCCTTTCAAAAGTGATGAAAAGAAAAAAATTTAGTGATCCTAAATGTCTAAGACACTTTAGTAACAGTGCCATGCTTACAGATAGTTATGTTAACTTTTACGTTAATTCAAAGTTCATAGGAGAAATGAATCCATTTTTTACTTCCATGGAGTCTGAGACTGGCAGAACAATTTAAAGCAGAACATAACTTAAGAACCAGGGAAATTTCTGTTTCACACAAAGTATTCAAGGATTTAGAAAGTAAACAGATACAGCTCCCTTAAGTGTGGCAAATTAAACCATCATCTCTCGAACAGTATTTAAATCCCACATTTAGGCACACAGTCCTTCCAGAGAACAAGGTCCTCCAGGATCTGCTGCATGTGCTCACTGGTGACCTTATCCAGAGATGCTGGAGGGAGCCAGGCACTTCAGTTCTGCCACAGTTCAAAAACGGACAATTGAAAATTCTACTTCATCTCATCTTCCAAGTGAAGGTAGGGATTTTGGCATTAGTTGTGTTTTTATCCAGTTGCTGTCTGGATGAAAGATGTGTAAACAATTTTGACAGAAGAGATTAGATCAAGACTTGCCCCTCTCTAACTCCACTTTAACACTAACTACAAGGACAGAATCACACTGCTTTTTTTTTGCCTGCCTGCCACAGGCATCTTACATTCTTGGCTGCACAGGACTGGACTACAAGCAGATAAATGGAGACTAGTCAGATGAACAGGAGTCTCGCCTGGAACATGGACTCACACCTCTTCAATTTAAGGAAGCTCAGCAATCTAAGGCTCCTGAGCAAAAGATTTAACCACAAGGTTATGATATTATATATGTACAGGAATGCCAACATCAGCTCTCTTCAGATAGCCTTACAGCTGATACTGTTGGTAACACAGAAATCATGGGTGTATCTGTTAATATAAAAGAAGTAAGACAGATTCTTGAAACAGAAAGTTCTACATATTTCTACTCACTTATCCTTTATTTCAAAACGTTCATGAAGCCACCTTCTCATATAGATCTGCTCTTCTGGAATGTCCTTCAGTTCAATTCGGTCAATGAAAATATGAACTCTTGGGCATTCCTTACAAAGAAACTCTAAAAAGAGAGTAAAACAACATGACTGAGTTACAAAAACACTGTAGGGCATTTATTTGTCTAAAATACACCAAAAAAAGATATGTGACTGTAAGTGCCTTGGAAGCCTAACTTCAGTGCTCAAAAGCCTCCCCTCCTTATACCCTGATCCTGAGCACTTCACTGAACTTAGAAACCACCCAGCTTTACACTTCAAACAGTGGACCATGATCACATGCAACATGGAAGAATTGTCCTAAAATGCACCCTGCTAACTGTAAAATGCTGTGCTTGAAAACATTATGCTCTGCCTCAGCAGCAATCTACACATTCAGCAGTGTGAGATGCGGCAACTTTGATGTTGCAAAGTTATCCTTCCTGCATTTTGTTTAAAGTTAGTAGTCTTCTTTGCTTGCCCTTTTTAAAATCTAAATTTTGTTTCCTCCTGGATTGGAAATACAGTGATTTCCCAAAGAATATCCAGGAGAAACTTTAAGCAATAATCTATAATTTAAAAGTATAATAGGGCAAAAGACTCAGAACAAAATGCTGCTTTCCATTTTGTATCCCTTCATTTTTCGTCTGTCTTAAAGTTTGAGAAAGCCCTACTGCAATCCCCCTCCCCCATTTCTGCAATTTGTATCTAGAAAAATTTACCAAGCAAGCATTAATTAAAAACAAAACTCCATTACTCAAATAGCCTTGTGGGATTTCTTACAACTAATAAGTGGTAAAAATACTGTGCATGACTATTGTGATACACTGCACATTGTAAAATACTGTGCTCATTGTAACCATTGGGAAATCTTGTAGAGAGTGCATTGGTAACCATCTGCATTTATCAGTAGCAGGGGGTGCTGCAGTAACCACAGCATCCCTGTACAGAGAGATGCATGATCTGAGGATGGAAGTCCTCAGGAATTTGGACAGTCTTCATATTTTGGAAAGGGACCAGAAGTCCCTTCCAGACAGGCAACAAATGTAACACAAAGAGGGTGGTCCCTTTAGGTTGTTGACATTTTTGGACAGCAGTGCAGATGTACAGAAGACTTTGACCCGTAACTGCTAGGGGTATCTTGAGGAATGAATGTGCAAAATAATTGCTGTGGCATGTACATCTTTATTGTTGTCTGCCAAAGAAGATATCCCTCTATTTATTTTTCATCTTTACCGGATTACTGATTTTTAAGGACTTTGCTGTAAAAGCAGTCCTTATCGTATGCTAGAAATTGCCTTAAGGAATTTTAAAAGCCTGTTCATGCAAATGTGTGTGTGCTTGCAGAGGGGGAGGGAAGGAGAAGAGATAAAGAGATCACTGAAGTCTTAGGGCACTTTGATGCAGAAATCTGTAAGGTGCTGTGTGTGGCTCTGTCCAGAGCTCACGCAAAAAGAGCCCTTCACCAAACCACACCGTGGCATAAAGGGAGCAACATGGGCACACACCGTCAGCTGGGGCAATGGCTGAGGGCTCCAAGCAGGCATGAGCCCACCACAGACGAGGAGCAGCACACACAGCTGGCCCCAAGGGGTTCCTGGTAGAACCTTCTAGCTACAGCTATTAGATGGCAGGAAAGTTAAGTATGTGGAGTCTGGAATGATGGTACATGTAGACATTTTCTTCAGGCTTATATGCAATGCTTGAACTAACCACAAAGAAATCAACGTTCATTTATCTAAAAGCAGTTTTTTCCTCTTGCTTTAATGGGAAGAAAGGATTTTCCCGGTCTGTTTCTCTGAGGATACTATCCAGGCCACTACATGAAGGTCATTGACTATATGAACACCTAAAAGCATACTATTAATATCTTAAAATGACAGATGTATTATCCATGTCTTAAACGCTTATGATGTTCATGATGTACAAATCCTCTTTGGAGTGACATTACTATTAAGTGGAACATTCTAACATGCAAAACTGTTATCTAGAAAACAAATGCCTGGAAGCCAAATGATATGGTCTTTTTTTGTACTAGACTCCTATAAAAAATATGTATGGTTTGCATATTCAGCTAGAGCTGAAGATCCAGTTTTAAAGGATATTTGAAACATTTTGTGCATTTTATAGTGTAGTGTAGTGTTTTGCTTCATAGCACATAGGTTATTCTGCATAGGAACAACCAAATTTTTACTGATGATACTTTATAACCTCAGTTATAAATTAAGGACTATTATAAGCCAATCAAAATTCAAGACACAAGTATTTAAAGAAAAACACCTTCTCTCCCCCAAGCTGAAATGGAGCAATTCTACAAATCCGCTTTGACAGCAAAAAACCCTCCACAAATATCTGAGAGTTGTTCTTTGCTTTCTACCTCATGTCCAAGTTCCAATGCAAGTTGATTCTTACCACTTCCCACTCTGGTCTTCTTCAAACAATCTAAATTGAGTCCCCATATGTGAAGATCCTAAAACTTTGTTGTAATTTCCCACCTTTGTAAATCCCAATGTTTTCTTCCACAGCCTTACTCTCCCTTGCAGTCTGAGCTCAGTACAGCCTCGCTGAGGGCTGTGGGATCTGCTACTGCAGGTGCTCTCCTGGAGAGGGTCATGATTCCCACAGATCCATTCAAAGCCCTTTTATCTAAAGTCTGGGCATCCAGGACATCTGCAGATAATATTGTGATGCATGCAATCAAGCACATCAGGGAATCTGACTAGTCGTTAATTATCCAATTCACGTCAGCGTTCAATGCAACTAATCCAACTTTTTTTCTCCCATTCTACAATGTCGCTGCAGTCACATAAGAACACCAGTGGATAAGGACAATATATTGAGACTGATTTTGAGAAGAAACAGCTGGATTTTATCACCACAGCCTCTAAAGGTTAGTGGTGGTCCCATGACCCTTAATTTCACATTAGCTTAACTCCCAAAAGACTTATGTAATTAAGCTAAGAAACAAAATCTTATTGAAGCAATTTATTACGTTCAAATTACATCCAACTTCAGGGACACTAGCCCTTAAGGCCAAGATCTGACAGGCTTTTCAGATTCCTAAACTTGCCAGAATTTGTTATAATTAACAGCAGGAACAAGCAAGCTTGAACTTTCCTTTAAGAGACAAAACATAAGTGCAAATCATGCATTACAAGCAAAATTATGTTGGGGATAGCATTAGCCAATCAAGAACCATGTACCAATTGAGTTAAATGAACATTAACAACTTGTGTGGGAGCCAAGTGGATTGACTTTTGTGTGGGAGATAATTTCCTAATAAAACTTTCTATCTGGCTAAATAACAGATACAAGCGCAGAATGTTTATGATACTTCTAGTGACCAACCACAGCAGAAGGAAGGAACTGAAAATAGTAAGGTGGATCAAGCATTTTTTTCTTAAACTGTGACACTGTGTCCTTCCTTCTGTGGGACAGGATTCATACTAATACAGGGCTGAAAGAGTCAGTGCAGAATTAGGATTAATGAATGAGGTGCAACAGCCTCCAGCAAAGGAATTGGATTCACAGGACTTTTAATTTAATTAAACCAACGTTTGGAGCTCCCATCAAAATTCTAACAGTTCTCAACTTCTCACCTTCAAAAGCCCATTAACTCTGTTTGGAATTACCAGGGAAAGTGAGGAAAGAGAGAAGTTCCAAAGCACAAACATATCTTCACTGAGAAGGGATATACAAAGGGCCTCAGATCACCTTCCCCTTAATGCTAACACAGAAGTTCATGCCACCATTCCAAACTATTTGCCTTGCCCCTTAAGAAAGTTGTGACAGTGGCACTACACTTAAGCAGACACTCCAGTTTGCAGTTACTAATGAAATCTATTTTTATATGCACTTTAAATATGACGGCAATAAAGTAGCTCAGATTTCAACCTCCTACATCGGCTCTTTTACTGCAATGTAATCATTGCCAAAGTCCTTCAAAATTAAGGAAGGACAAACTGAAGCTTGACATTGTTGTATTCACTTAAAGAGTCCACAATCCTCTCCTCTTTTAACTGATTTCAGGAGAGTTTCTGATATATTGATAGTGATATCGATGGAATCTGAAATTTGAATAATGTATATTTACTCTAACTAGCATTTCAAATGTTTAGAAGTGTGTCTCTTCAGTAAGAGGACATTGTGTGTTGCAGTGTGTACAGTTTTACAGGCAAAACCATGAAAGCAAAGACACTCCTCTCTGAACTGTGGATACTTTCTTCTCCACTTTTAAAATTTTCATTAGTCTGGACTTTAGTGTTCATCTGCCAAAACAGTTTGTAAACTATCTCCTCCTCAAAAAAGGAAATCCCATCTCTCCGCTTCCATTTACTTTGTATACCAAATTAACGATCAAACAGCAGAACAAACACAAATTTAAGTACTGTACTGTTTCTCAGCTTCATGTGTTCTATCACCTCAAGCTGAGTTGACAGGAAACTATTTCACAGCTTGCTCTAACAAAATAGAGCAGCAGTACAGCAAAGCGGCACCAGACAGGAAAGCAAACATCCAGGGCCAGAGAAGGTTGCTCAGAGGAGTTAACCTGGGCAGCTGTGGAGGAGCAGCAGCACCAGCACCTGCAGGTACTGGTGATGTAGGGAAACATGGAGGGGATGTTGTGCTGGCTAGACTGAAGCTCATGGCCAGGAGATAATCCTGGGACCTGAGGAATAGCCCTGTCAGGAATACTGTGAACCCTCTGTGCAAGGCCTGACATGCACGCAGAGATCAGAGCCCCCATGCATCTGGAAGGGGCACAGCATAAGAAGCAAGCGACTTAGGAGCTGGAAGATGTTTTGAGGTGAGAAATGGGATGCACCCAAATTACTATTTAGATGCAAAATCTGAAAAAATTTGAGACTGTTTCAGCTGGCAGTTAAGGCTGAAGGTCAGGGAAAGCAACCTGTTCATCTGGATGTAACATGAGGTGGATGTGGCTAAAATTCTATGCAAGGGCAAAACTCAGAAGTGCCTGTGTACCTACACAAGAAGCCTAAATATGAAGACAGAACAAGAATTACTAGCACCAAGAGATCACCCTCATAAGGCAGGTATCCCAGGGGCCCTGCAGGACCATGCAACATTACCAGGCTACCAGATTTCTAGGAATGACAGAAGATTTACAACTTAGGGAATGGTATTGTGTGTGAAAGATTATATAAATATAATAGCTTTCTATAAGGAGACAGAAGCACAATGAAATCCTTGTGGATGGAAATCCCAGACTCTAGTAAAATATATATTAAATAAATGTATCAAATTACTTCGTAGTAAGTGTGGTAATAATGAGCAGAAACTGTGAAGCCAGACTGAGACCTGCAAGTTCAGGACTGACAGGAGTGTGAGATTTCAGCTACCTCTATTGAACTGCATCGATACTTCATCTGAATGAGTGGGGAAAAAGAGAGTGTTTCCTGGAACAACCAGTAACAAAATCTGTAAGAAAAAAATGCCACTCCTGGTGTGGTCTTGAGTGGTGCACAGGGTTAGTAAGAAGTGCTCTGGAACCACAATACAATTAATTTCAGTGTTGTAGAGAAAGAATCCAGCACAGAAATGCAGAATATTTGTGGGTTGGCTTCTTCTCCCAGGCAACTAGCAATAGAACAAGGGGAAATGGCCTCAAGTTGCACCAGGGGACGTTCAGGTTGGATATTAGGGAAAACTTCTTCACTGAAAGAGTAGTTAAATATTGAAACAGGCTTGCCCAGGAAAGTGGTAAATCACTATCCCTGGAAGTCTTCAAAAAATGAGTAGATGTGGTGCTTTGTGATATGGTTGAGTGGGTGTAGTGGTATTTGGTCAAATGTTGGACTTTATCATCTTGGAGGTCTTTTCCAGATTTAACAATTCTATGAATTAAAGGAACTATGTAATGGGAGGGAAGGCAAAATGCCAAAATACCCTAAAAGAAACAGTCNTAATAACAAACCCCAGAAAAACTTGCAATAAAAACACGCATAAAAGATGTATAACACTGCAAAAGGAAAAGTCTGCATGGGTCTGAAAAACACCTGTATGGCTTAATGGGAAAATTAAGGAGGGTACTACTATATTAGTACTTCTTTTCCTCCTTGAGGAATGGAAAGCTTGTCCAAATGAGGAAAAGCCACGAAACCGCTCATGCCAAATGTAAGCCTGAACTTAAGAGGACCAAAAGGAAACTTGAAAAATGGAAAGACTGCTCTATTTTAACTTCTTTTAATATGTTAAAAGCAGTAAACCAACTAGGTGACTGGTGGTACTGCTGGGTGACAAAGCTGCAAAGAGCAGCACTCATGGGAAAGTATAAGCCCTTGCAAGAGAAGCCCAGATATTTGCTTGCATTATTCTTTCTTACTGAAAATGTTTGATTCCTACACCCATTGCACTCTTTGTACCAGATCACTCAAAGGAAATAGATCAATAAGTACACAGACAGAAAGTATTAGACTAAATAAACAAGTTAGATGTCAGGAAGTCACCAAGACCAGACAGCATTCATCCAAAAGCTCTCAAATGTGGACTTTGAAAACAAAGATGCGTAACCTACCATCAAAAACAACCATTGTGCCAGAAAAATGGGGAGTTTCCCTTCTACAAATGAGGGCTTTAAAGATGATGCTGGGAAATACAAACCAAAGAGTCTTAAAATCCCTGGATGAGATAGCAGGGTCTATAAGATCACTAAGCACAGAGATAATCACAGTCTGTTGAAAAACAGTTGGAGTTGATTCTGTAAAGGGAAATCCTGTCTTACCAATTCACTGGATTTCTAAAACAGTGTCAAGAAGCAGGCGGATAAAGGGGGCTCACTGGGCATGATATATTTCAATTTTCATAAAGTCTCTGACAGGGTTTCATTCTGAAGGCTATTACAGAAATTAAGCTACCATGGGATCAGAGGAAATGATGTTTTATAGACCTAAAGCTGCTTAAAGGACAGGAAGCAAATGGAAGGACTTAAGGATAGAAAAGATTTGGCAACTGGGGTCCTCCAGGGATTGACCATAGGACTGGTTTTACTCCATGTCATCACTGATGAGTTAAAGAAGGGAGCAAACAGTGAAGTCTCTAGTTTTTCACATTTCTTTCAGAAGACTCTAAGCTCTTTTGGGTAGTCAAATGCTGACTGAACTCCAAAAGGACCTCAAAGCTGAACAAACAGGGTGAAAATGGGACAGCCAAGCTTTAGTGTAAACAAACATGAAAAAAAAACCCCAAAAACCTGAAACCCTGATTACACGATTCTTAACTTGGAATTGGTGGTTACAATTTGGGAATTGCTGACCCTTCCCTGAAGCCATTCTCTCAATTGTGCAGCAGCAGTCCCAATCCCCCAAATACTGTGCAGCACCAGGAAGGACACTGAGAACAGGCAAAGAGAGTCACTCTGCAGATATAGAAAAAGATTCTGAATCCACATTTTAAATATTGTATGCAGTTCTGATCTCTGTAGCTGAAGGAGGATGTAGTGGACTCAGACAAGGCCACAAAAAGACCAACTAAAACATTTAAGGAGAAAAAGAAAGGATATGACAGCTTAAAAAACTCCAAACATTATCTATGTAATCCTGAAGATAGCAGTTAAGAACTACAGTTCCACAAATCCTGCAAATTCAAGGGTAAACGATCACTAGTCTGTACCTTCCTGAAGATGCCCAGATCTAAAGAAACTTTTAAAACTATTATTAGAATATGGTACATACAGTTTGCTATACAGATATTAGCACCAGAGAGCAGCAGTGTCACTGTAAGATGTCTTGCTGATCCAAGATGGTATTTGATGAAGACCCACACTACTTGCACATTACAGTTCACTGAAACAATCTTCGAGTGGCTCTAATCTGTTGTTCTAAGAGATGCACTCTGGCCTTTGTACTGCTCTATAACAATATGTGAATATTGTATGTTGGCCAAGTTAGCAGGAGGTTTCCCACAAAAGCCTCCCTGTTTTGATCAATAGGCTGCCAGGAACAGAGCCTGGATCAGGTTAGATCTGTGGATTACTTCTAAAGGGTATCCCACCACTGGTAACTGGAAATGGCCAAATTTAGGAGATACCTGTGTCTTCCTTGGAACATCTTTAAAGTTTCAGAAGTGGGGAGAAAAAAAACCAGTTGAACTATGCAATTTAAAAAAAAAAAAAAGGCAAGAAAAGATACAAGGAGCAGACCAGTTCAAAACAATGTTCTCTCTAGCAAAAAAACAGGATCTGTTAGGAACTATGCCAATACTCCTAGTATTGACGTTTTTGCCTTTCTTTCAGACAGTCTGTTTTGATAAACAGAGAACAGTACCACAAACAGAAGAAAAGGACTGTGATACACAAAAAAGTGAAAATAAACACAGGCTCTCAAAGCAGCAACATATTTTTGGCCAAACCTGACAGTGTGAAGAAACTGAAGTTGTTTTTTTTATCCGCAGGGTTCAGATGCACTTCTGCATAAAGATCAGGAGTTGCTCGAGCTGTTGTAAATAAGTGCTGCCTGGGGAGTGGAATGCTTCCTCTCACATGTGCATGAGGTCCAGGGTGCAAGGAAACTATGAATCTTCAGTGTAAATACTTTCAAGAGCCACTTTGTGTAGCAGAATTTTTCTGATGACTATGTGCATTGAGATCACAAATTCCCAAAAGAAAGCTACAGTTGCATACCTTCATTAGGAGCTGCTTGGGAATAACTGAGATACACAAGGTCCTGGTCTACAATCAGAGAACACCCACCTGGGGCTCAGAGGGATGTTGCAGGGGGTCATTATCCCCAGCACGGGGGTGTTATTAACACACATGCTTTGGGAAAAGGAAGAATCATTCAGGCTTGCCTTAATCTTGCATTCCTCCTTAGGTATCTGAGTTTGGTTGTTGGTAGAGACAAGAAACTGGGCTACAGTAACTCCAAATTCAGTCATTTTTGTGTCCTTGTTTTGAGATAGGTAAAGAAACGAAGGTGCTACTCATGCTCAGACTGATGCTGCTTTTCAGTGAAACACTGTTAGTTTTGAGCAGAAATACAATGTTTAACCCTTACAGTATGAAAATTGCATTTAGCCATACTGTCCTTATCTGCAGAATATTGATGTATATGCCCACATCTGTGTAGCAAGTGCCATTTCAAATAAGTCATCCACAAATTAACAGGCAGGTTTTCATCTTACTCAAACTACATCTAGTGGGGAATTACAGGGGGTCTAAAATGACAGATCGAGTCCTAGACAAGTGAAATGCATTCGGTTAAAACTGAATGACAGTTTACTTACTTTGTGGTACCTGGTGTTAGCATATTAAAAAAAAGTTTTATTTTAACCTTTTGCATAAAATAAACCTAAGGTTTTCCTTGAGAGAAAGAAAGTATGATAGAGTAACACAGAATTGCTAGGATTGAAAGGGACCTCTGGGGAGCATCTAGCCTGAACCCCACAGAACTATGTTGCCAACTAGCACTGTTATCAAAATTCCTCCAAAAATGTCAATGGAAATTTACATTTTGAAATATGAAAGGCAGTTATGCCTTAAATTCTGTTTGAACAGATGCAAAATGACAAGTTTTTGATGTGATAATTGCTGCACATACTAAAAAGCCATCATACACTTGATACAAATTTTACCAGTGCTGATGTCCAACCTCAGTTCTAATTTCCATGCTTTCTTTGGTTACTCTAAAACAAATGACGTTTACTTTTCAATACTCTTTCACACAGTAAGAACATGACAGCTAGCAGAGATCTGAACAGATTATTAGCTGCTTCATCACTACAAAACTTTCTCTGGACTGTTTTACATTCCTGTTACTGTTTATCAGTTTAATAATTTAGCTTTTTAATTCTTTCAACACATCTATAAGCAAGTGCTTGTTATCAGTCTTTGGACCTTGAAAGACAATAGATGTGATCAAATTTGGGCCACAGTCCAGACAAAAACTGTTTTCTATTGCTACAGTTTCTTTTCTATTGTCTTGTACTTCATTGTCTAGCTGGGTCCTAACAAAAGTGCAAGTTTTGGAAAAGTGTATTTTCCCCTAGGGAAGCTAGGCCAGTCTGACCTCCTCAAATTATACTGATCAAAGCGATGTACAGATTTTCAGAAATGCACACATACATATGCTTTCAAAGTGTTTGTTCTGGAACTGATATATAGCAGAGTCAATAATTCTCAGGAATTCCTCTGACTTCTTTAAGACACAGTCTATATGTACTTGCTATTTTTATTCAGTGTTTATCATTGTCACATGCTGCTATTTCACACACTCTTTCATCTGCAATGGCCAGATAAATACCATCTGGTTATGCTAAAGCCTTCAGGCAGAATAATAAAGATGTAGATGTGTATATATTGCTCTTTCAGGTGCAAGAATGATAACAGTTCCCACGTCCCACAAGACCTGCCCCTTAACACCAGACAAAGCTGGAGGTGAACGCTTAGGACATTTATTCAGCAGGGGGAAAACTAGGACCTCATTCTTTCTTCCCAAACTTACTCTACTTTCAACTTGATGACAGTGTAGTAAGACAGTATCAACAAATTCAGTGCAAGTTTCTTCTCCTCCTTCTCCCTTCAAAATAGTTCTTAGAAAATACAGTGCCTGAGATGCACTTCAGCTGTGCCACCGTGCCCATATCATTATTTCCATCTTATTCTAATGACCACAAATAAATACTTTCTAGCAGCATAGTCCTCCCCAAACAGGACCACGATGTTCTGTCATTAATGATCTGGAGAAGCCATCTTCAGTAGTGAGAGGGGAAAAATCTGTGGGAAATCACTATTCTGGGGAAAGGCTGCCATGTACTGGAAAAGCTTCCACTGGAAACATACCAAGATCCAAATTTGTTGTAATGAAGGGGAATGAATAATGAATAAATGGTAGGAAAAAAATTGCATCCATTAGTCACAACTGGATGTGAAGCAACAGCAGAAAACAACATCCCTGTCTAAAGCTAATCTAATCTTAGTCCCTGCCTAAAACAAATGAAATTTGATGTCTTCTAAAACAAGCAACTTGCAGCTGGAACGTGCCAACAAAACATTAAAATGCATAAATAGTGACAAAAAGTTCAACACAATTGAAAGGATATACTATAATAATTTGGCTGCTCTAAAATGGCACCATGTTATCAAGGATGTCTGGTATTCACTGTTGTTCTGATGGTGAATGTCTGTTTTCCAGTTCCTGGTATACCATGCTTTGTTTTAATCCTGTTGAGCAAATCAACATCATGATATTTAAGCTTGCTGGACTGAAAAAAAAAATCCAATTTTGCAAAGAAAGACTGCAAATTATGTAATTCAAAAT
The DNA here is from genome assembly GCA_013400415.1 of Scytalopus superciliaris. Lineage (NCBI taxonomy): Eukaryota > Metazoa > Chordata > Aves > Passeriformes > Rhinocryptidae > Scytalopus > Scytalopus superciliaris. The sequence goes on along the minus strand of VXBX01004746.1, from coordinate 198,144 downwards.
GCAATTCACTTTTTCTTCAGAGTATTTTTCCCCATTTGCAGTTTGCTAACACAATTTCTTACACAAAGCATGGTAGTGTTCCCCACAGTCACTAAAATGTTCCTTTTAACTTGCTCTGTTTACTGTTGAAGACAGCAGCCAAGAGCTGATTATGTCCTAGGTAAGTAAGGGTTCTTCTAGAAGTGACACAGGGCCTTCTGAGGAACTGAGATTTATAGAACTGAAATTAAAATGCATTTCAAGAAACACACTATATCTCTTCAGATTTCATTCACATGGGAAATATCACAGTATGGGAAATAAAGTCCTCAAGTGAAGTTGTGTTTATCAGAAGTTTGTTTTCCATGTAATAAATTTCAATCAGGGTTGATAGATTGAAAAAGACATGTCAACCTTATCTTTTAAAAATTATCAGGATTGCACTGCCATTTTATTCCAATGAGAATGAAAAAATTCTCAACAAGCACTGACACAAATATGAAATGTTCATATGAAACTGATGTTCTTTTCATGTGTGCATAACTCATTTTAGCACTGTAAAAGAGCAGTAATGCTAAAAAATGTCAAACGCATAACTACACCTAATTCAATTCTTGTTGTATTCCTGAACAGACCAGTTGTTGAACTTCTGGATGACAAATGGTGAAATGATCTTGGTCTCTTAGAACAGAAATTGTTTTTCTCCCACTTTGTGTCTGGAGGGCCTAAAAGAATGATAACTATGTTCCACACTGCAATTTATAAAGTGCTCTTAATCTACATAATTTATATTATATGGAATACATGTGAGTGCCACAATAGCATGGAATGCCCTGGATGGATGTATCATTTATCTGCTCTGTAATGGGTAACAACTGGTTGGCCGCACTTCATTCTGTACTCTTGCCTTGTTTTTGACCAAAGCTGAGAGAGTAATTCCCCCAGCCCTAACAGTAAGCCTGCCTGAAAGATACACCAGGACTGCCTGCCACAAAGGCTCCAAAAGGCTGGATGTGGAGGAGCCACTCCAAACTGTCTGATTACTGCTTGACTCCAGACACAAAAACCAGGGAACAGGGAAATTCAGATTGTTGGTTCCCTTTCCATAATTATATCATGCTTCAAGCAAACTGGAAGGTTCAATAGGTGAAGAGGTCTTATAAGGAATTTGAACATTTGCCATCTTATCATTAGGTAATGACATTTTAATAGTTTAATTAGCCATCAGGCAGTGAGAAGTCCAGTATGAGAATGGTTGAAACTGCATAATAATTAAGTCATGAAACAAGATACACTGCAGGGAAGGAGAAACAATCCTATTTGTATTGAAGGGGGGTCTTAAAAAGAGTTGGGTGATGGGACAACAGGGAGGCTGACCAGTCTTCAAAGCATACTGTAAAAGGGTCATAAGGCATTTAAAAAAATACTTAAAACTTTAAATAATTGAAAGCACTTTTAATATTTAGCATAAAAAAATGCCCAATCAGAGCAAAATGCACATAAAGCAAAACCATCCTAAAACCTTACAGTAAAATACAAGTGTTAATAATATACAGTGTTAACAGTTTATTGCTCACCTATGCAAAATAACTTTAAATAGGGTGAAAATGTAAAAATAGACAATTCCAGAACTTCTAATCAACTAGCACTTGGAAGTAGCTCATGTGACTCAAGGAGTTACACCTTCTAATGAAGTGACATGGAAACATCCACACTACAAACTATTTTTACCAGCAATAAGAACAAGTCCCAGTGACATTGGATGAGCCAAGAAGGGGGTGAGCTAAGAAATAGCCTGCAGGTCCCTCTGTCAACATTGATCTCTTGCTCAAAAGTTCCACTTTGATCCAACTAGCAACAGACAGGCACAGATATGGCTGAGTAATGCATCAGCTACAAATGGAAAGAAAGATGATGCCTGACCATCCACTCCACTAACAGTGCAGAAAAATCAGTTACTTAGAAAAAAAATTATCAATCTACCATCAATAATAAACAGCAAACCCAGAAGAGCACTGTTCCAGAGTTTTCCCCAACAGAAAACCCAGCACTTGTTTTCTCAAGGAACATAAAACTAATTTACCTGATTCTTTTGAGGTGCTGTAGGTTTAAAATACTACAGCAAGTGAAGCCCACTTCCATAAAATGCTGTTAAGTGTTTGTAAGGTCACTGGATATGTGTAGCAAATTGAAAAATTGCCAGTAAAATACTACTACTACACATTTTTCCCTTTAAAATACACATTTCAACAATTTGATGTACTTAGGTACCTGTACCTGCACAGCAGAGGGAGAGAGAGAGAATTTAGGATAATGCCAAATCCCTGTGCTAGAAGAAACATGATGGTAAATGGCCCTGGCTGCCCATGGCTCCAACCTCACTTTGACTCCAAAGAGCACTTGTATGCAGAATTGGAATAGGGAAGGAGAGGGCCAGAAAGTCTCAGGTATCTATAGTAAAGCCTAGAAGAATGATGCCCTATCAAAGTATGGTAAGATGGTTGAAGCACTATGGTGATTATCTTCAGAGCATTACAAAACACCCGAGGCTGGTTCTGTATAGTAAAAAAGCACATGGCTTTAGCCTGTCTAATAGATATCAACTCACCTGTCATAGATGGTGCCAGCTTTCTCTGCCCTTTGTGGTCCACAGTACCTTCATAAGCTACAGTCACATCATACACTGCATCCAGATAGTCTTTCATTGTGTCAATGGCTACATGAGTTGCCTTCACGCGTGGTGTCAGCACATGCTTTAATATTGCAAGGCCTAGAGGGGAAAAAAATTATAAATAATTACAGTGTTTGAAAGAAAAGTGGACTACATTCACAAAAGAACATCACACCAGGGAACTTCACCATCTCCACTCAGAATCACAAAAGGTTTATTTTCAATCTCAATTCTCAGTTAAGAGTGTGCATGTGTGCGCGCACTGTGTACGCTCTACTGAACACATGTCAAAGATGAAACAGAAATCCCAAAGGATACTAATGAGAGAAAGGCTGCTCAACAGAAGAGCCCCTTTTACAGCTCCTACTCTAGAAGCAGTCATTGTTTAGTGTGGCTTGTGAGTGAAAACCAGCACTTCTCTTTAGTGTTTATGTGTGTCCAACTGAGGCTAAAGAAAACAGCAAATTAGCTGAGAAATACTAAACATAGATGGCATCACCTCCTGCAATTCTGTTACCAGAAAGATTTGGCAGTGAGGCATAAGCACGGAGAATTTTCAGCACACCTAGTGCTCATCCAGTATTTTACTTCCCAAGGACAAAACAATTTAGTGAACATACTGAACCCTAATCTACATCCCAGCAGAAAACATAGCAGGAATTGGGGGAAAATACAGCACTGAGAACCAAAAACAAGAAGGATATCCTCCATGCTTCCCTGTGAACAACTTATTACAATTGACTAATTCACAGTGACAGAAATCAACTGTTGTCTTTAATAGATGATGTGGAAATTCTTCTAAACAAAAGTATTGTGATATTGCCTTTGATACCTTTCTGCTTGCAAAATCAGTACAAAAGATTATATATTATGTCCTGATTTTGTCCAGAATTCCCTTGCTGGGCAAAGCATACTTTGCTCTAAAATTCTGAAAATATCTACTGAACACTGTAAGACAGTGATAGTTTCTAAACTGCTCTAACAAGAGTTGAAAATTTCAATATAAATCATTATCTTGATTTCTTAATATTTGCTAAGAATCTCCTTGACTGAACACAGAGATAAAAGGGTATTTACTAGCACTCCTTCTGAAGTCATTGTTCTACGCTTTACCGACAATAGCGATAACTGTCTATGCAAAATGTTATGTGGATCATGTAAATATTTTGAAGCATAACACGGTGGTAGTGTTTTCTTAGCTTGTGAACTGTTACATCAAACAGCTAATTATGTTATGTTTCAAAATGTTTACTCTGTAAATGAAGCACCGAATATTCTAGTGTTGTGTCAGCAACTATAATAGTGTGGACATTACACTCAACACAACTCTTGTTGAGCCAAATTCCCAAACATACTCTAAAACCAGTGTCATTCCTTTCCTGCCCAACTCATCTACCCCTTAACCAAACTATTACTGTAAGGAATGAAAAGGCAGAACAGGCTTCAGTGAGAACTGAATCCTCTAGACAAATTATTAATTTAAATATCTATGACTATTCATTGCTGAGGTTTTTTTAATCCGTGGCCAATTTTGGTGATGAAGATAGTCAGTGACAATCTGTGAAGTGCAACTGGACAATAAGCCACTCTTACTCCACATGCTGCCAGTAAACCCTAGGGAGTTTAAGTACAAAATGAGCATGTATCTAAAGCAAATCAATAAAGGAAGTCCATAATTCATGATTCAGAAACACTGACAAACATGCAGCAAGTTCAGCACATCTTTTTAAACAATCTGTTTTATAAAAACATTACTACACATTCTTGCAATTACTTGATGATCTTTACTAAAATCAACATAACAGAATTTAAATCCAAGTAGTTACAGTATAGTTACCTTGGCCAGCTGCCTGCATCCAATTCACAAAACACACTGTGCTTAAACTGTTTTTAATGTTGTGCAATACTAAGTTAGAATCTCCATCAAAGTATTCAAGGTCATGAGATTTTACTTTAAATGCCAAAGAAAATGAACTAGATACTACTAAAAATGTAATACTCTACCTTAAAATGCTATGGCTTTGTGCTTCTAATTTTTGAATGATAAGAAGACATAAAACAAAACTGAGTATCTGAAGAAATATGGTGAGCAATTATACATCAAATATCATCCATTTACTACACTATATATACACTGTAAGATGCAGAATTACTTCAGGAAGTCTGCAAGAAAACTCAATGAAATAAAATAATTACTTTGGCAAGTACAACGGCACAAATAATTAACATCTATAGGACCGAATTTTTCATCTAAACACAAAAGAACAAAAAAACACCAAAACCAACATCATTTATCTAACCTCTCAGGGTGAAGTTACATATAATAAAAGCTAAGTGCAATTCTGTGGAGAAGACTGCTCTTCTTCTTCCCTTCATCCAGGCCAAGAAGTCACAGAGCAGTTCAGTACAGGCAGGCCACCTACATTTTCAGGCTTGGACTTCATTAGTCGTATTTGTACCTCTGACATGCACACACCACATTTTAAAATGTAAATAATAAAAACCTCCCAGTTCTAAATTAAGAATACCCTATGCATATTACATTAGCATGACCACATTTCGTCAAAAAAAGTTATGTGATCATTGCAAGTGGATGTCAGAATTAGTCTGAGGTTTTTCCCCTATACAAAACCATGTACTTGAAAAGTAACAGAAAAACCAAAACCAGGGTGAAAAACAGTAAATTGATTCCTATGCCAATTAGGTCTTTCCTTTTTCAAGTAAATGTGTATGCAGTGATATTAGACTGAAAGCTTTGCAGTTATATGTGGTGTCCCAAGTACTCACTCAACTCTGCGTTCCCACCAGTTTTCTGGAATGCCTCCAGTGATCGAAGCTTTACTTATTGAAACCAGAGTCCAGAGTTAGACGTATGAAATAACATATGGTGGGAGAGCTCATCCATTTATATTCCATCGACTTACATAAATAGGACTCAGCTGATGGCAGTATTAAAAAAACTGCATGCTCTTTAAAAAGTGTTTTTCTTTTACCATGAACTAAAGTACAGGATATGCAAGTAATCTCAGGAAGAGTATGACCACCCCACGGCAAGACATGGGAGACACCACATCTTGGTACACTTTCTTCTGTCATGGGTATCTACAGAAATAGTGCAGTTTCTTGTTTTCCTAAACTTAATTGCCTAAGGATGATTTCTAATAACAGAAATCCTTTCTTCATCCTAATGGTTGGTCTTGCAAGTGCTACCAAGGTCCATACTCCACTCTTTTCAAAAATTATATTCTCCTTTCCATATCTCACTGTGCACTTTTAGATCAAGCTTGCTTACATGAAAGTGTAGAAAAAAATACCACCAAAAGCTATTTTCTTTAGAGACAGTTCCAAATAACATTTACAGATATTAAATACTTTGTATTGCTTTAGAATGCAATCTAAAACTAATGCCAACTAGAAGGGGAAACATTTTCTATTACCTCAGTTGAAACACCTCTTTTTTTATATGACCTGTAAAAGCAATTCTGAGATAAGCATATCCTGCACAGAAAAACATCTTAGCAGAAAGCATGATATTTGTCAAGATAAACTCAGCATTAGAAAACATTTACATTTCTGCATAAAACCAAGGAAGATAATAAATGAATACCTGAAACTTTTGCTTAAGTGAAATTAAACAGAAATTAAACATTAATAAAAGAATTCCATAAATGCCTTTCAACAGGGAAGATTGTTTTGTCTTCATTCAGCAAAAAAAAAGTCAAGTTAAATTTAACAAGCTTCCAATCCCTTTGGCTTTGACTTTTCAGAGTTAGTAATGTTAGGAGTAGGAGGGCTTTGGATTATTCCTATTTATTTTCGATTTTTTAAAATGCCATTTCTTAACATTTGGATAACATTCACATTTTACAAAACCTAAGAAATTTGTGGTTGTTTGAGGTGTGTTGCACAGGGCCATGAGTAGGATACGATGGTCCTGATGGGTCCCTTCCAGCTTAGCATATTCTGTGATTCTATGACTTACTACTACAGAATGATGAGAATTCTACACATAGATATTTTGGGTATATATAAGCGAAGTAGATTTTATACCAGAAGCTCGTACAAAAAATAATAATCATGTATTTTGTGGGGTTTATAGATATTTTGTTATATAGTCTGATACTACTAAAAAGATCCAGGCTTAAAAGATTTACAGTTTGAATTAAATAGATACAATAAACATTACCACGTCTATCATTATGACAAGATCAGTTAAATCCCTATGAAAATATGAGTGCCACCTACATATTAATACTACCCAGATTCAGCAACTCAAGCCCACTGACTAGTGTGGAAGAATTCCTGCATTTTAAGATGCCTAAACTCATAGATCAGAGCCTAAAAGGGGTCACCGATATGTAAGTCAACTCCCACACAATGGAAAATGAAAGGCAACTCAGTTACTGTCTATATACTTAAATACTGGAATATAGAAAGCAGAAGCTCAGGAGACAAGGAGCAAAAACACACAACATCACCTTCTTAGTTGTTCAAGACAGTAGAGGAAAAAATATTTAATTTTATTATGGGAAGGTTGCAAGAGGCCCCATTACAAACACAGGAATTGCCAACCTGAAACACTCGTCCTAGGACCAACTGTAAAGGTCCAGTAACCGTGTCCAAAATTAGTGTTTACACAAAAAGACCACCAAGATATGAGATGCAGGTCATCAATTGGTCCTACTAAGAGCAGGTAATTAAGTTCCACCTAACAATTCTGCCTTAACTAATGAACCTCCTCTAGCTGAGGATCCAGCTCATGGAGAGTATAAGTAAACACAAATCCCACAAAACATTTTTATACTTCCGCTCTGCAAAACTACTAAAACATACACACAACTATGTCAAAACCAGTATTTCAGACAGCATGATAAACATGAGTTATGCTTGTGCTCTGTGCTCTAGGAATAGTTTTGTTATCTTTGGGTGTGATAACTCTGGTTCTATCATCAGTTTCAAGTTTAGGTCTTCTTAATTAATCCAGTTTTTCCAACAGTATACCTACACTATTTCTTCAACATAAAAATGATAAAAAATATAGGAAAAAAAAAATCATTGTAAAGCTTACCTTTCAAGGTACAAAAAAACAAACAAAAAAATCCCCCTACCTGTCTGTAAAGCCAGCAACTGAAGCACTGTGCTCTGTAACAAATATACTAACATGGCAAGACTAAATTATTAGACTTCATTATATCCCCAAGAAGAATGAAGTACAATTTTAAACTGTAAGTATGTTCTCATTCCTCTGACTGTCTGAACTGCTGGGCATTACTACTCTTTCTAAACTGTAGGAAATAAATAAGAAGCCTTCAGGATCTTTTAGACAAACATGGAATCATGTGTTTTTGCCTCAGCTCAGCACTGTCCCATAATAGTGCTCACCCGCTCACAGGGAGGACAGTCATTGCAGCCTGCATGTGACTGACTGCTGAGGAACTTGGTCACAGCTCCCAAGCTGCAGCCACAGCATCCAGCCAGGACCATGGTGGCACTGGGGCTGCTGCGTGGCAGCCACAGGCCAGGGCCAGCAGTGCTGCACAGCAGCATAGTGGGACCCTGGGGAGTTGTCATCATGTCCTGCCAGCTGTCACATGGAGTTCCCTGTCCTCACAGCTCCCCGGTGTCCTGCTGTGAGCCTTGTCCTGCTACAGGCCTCATGGCTCAGCCTTCAGAACAGTTTGGCAGCAGCTCTCAGTGTGGGCCATCCTGCTCCTCAGCGCACTTGTCCGAGGGATGTTCCAGTTCAAGGCAGTATCTACCTCTCTGTGAACACACAGGGGAACAGGGTCCCATGCAGACTGCTTCCCATGCTCTCCACATAAAAAGTGGGGTAGACACCACCAACAAAAGAATTTAGCAGTGAGGATAAGCAGATCAAGAAGATTCTGCACTAGAACTGGAGATGTTTTTTTCTTAATAACTGTCATGAAATTTTTAAAAGGAGCAATCCTTACAAAATAAAAGCAGACCAATACTGCAGAGAAGAGCAGTGGAAGAAACAAACAGGTGCTCTGAAAGCACAAAAGCAGTGTTTGACTGTTTTGCAGACTGCAGAGATATAATTAAGAGGTGAATTAAAATAATAGTAATAAAAATCAAAACTCTTTCTCTTCCCTGAGAAAGGAGGAGAGGAAAAAAAATCCCCATCAAACACCCCCCCTCCTCGACCTCTCAAAGAACTGCCAACCTAAATGAAACATTTGACTTTCATTTCTGACAGGAAACTGAAGCGATGAACAAATATATTATGACTTAAGCTCTCCTGCTCACACACGCAAACAAATTCCATTCTTCCCAAGAAGAAGAAGAAAAGCATATATCCTTTTGGACAAGAGCTAACAATACTTAATAGCTTGATGATATCAACAGGCTGATTCACAGACTTGCAAATTCATTTCAGTGTGTCACAGAAATGAATTTTCCAGACAGACCTATTTGTTATTCTTTGTTTACCTTCAGAGTGAATTATTTCACTTTTGGTCAACAGGAAAAAACAAAACCAGGAAACATGTTCACTGAACTGTCGGACTTAGAAGTTTACATGTATTGTGCATATGATGTGACAAAATAGGAAAAAGCTTGGGACCCTTGGATTTTTTGCAAGCCTTTCCAAAGATGAAGTAACTTTATCTGTGGTTATGGAGACAGTGACAACAACCAAAGTGACTTCAGAATAAAGTTCAACCAAGGAACAGTGAGACTGGAAGGTGAGAGAGGAACAACAAAAAAATGCCACAGGAGTACCAGCACCTAATTAAAAATGAAGTGATGGAAGACTTTGTTCTTTTAAGGTACAACAATCTGTATGCAAAATATTCTTTATATTGACTACCAACTGTAATTGGAGCTACAAAATCAACTTAGATGGAACAGCCCTGATTCAGTGTAGGTAATTTCTCTAACTTTGAAGGAGCAAGGAAAGAAGTAAATACACAGATATAGGCAGAAACTATGGAGAGCCTTCTCTAGTACTATTGTGAAATGCATGAAATGTCTGCATATAAACTACTACAATCTTACCTTCAGGTAAGAGAAACACTAGTTTATGCTATTCTAACCCTTCACATATCAATCAGACAGGCTTAATAGTTCAGTTAAAGTGAGATTATCTTCATATTGTAAAACAATTTTATATATGTTAACACCATAACTAAGAGTTACTTCAAAACCCTTTTTTCTTACCTTCCTTTTCAGCAAATGATTGACTATCTGCAATGACTTTTGGTATTTCTGGATTGTAACGAGTCCCCTCTGGAAAAATCACTAAATACATCTGTGGGATTAAAAAGAAACAAAACAGGTAAGTTCTTGTAATGAATGTAAACTGATTGCTTTTACAAAAATTAACAACACTGCATAGACCTATATTGTATTTAGCTCACACCATTGATTAATGTAAGGATCCAAAGAAAATCAGAATACTTGAGCTAAAATTTCTTAGCTTTAAGAAACTTACTGTTCGAGGTTCAAAATCATTTCCTTTGAAAAAACACCATAGAAAGTAGTCCAGGTGATTTAGGAAAGGAGACGGCATGTGTCAACAAAAGTCAGCAAGTCATGAGCAGCTGATATCAACAAGAGTATCAGTTTTAAGAGATTTTGAAAAGACAGGCAAATATGTCATAAATGACTGAATTTTTTTTCTTTAATACTGCTCTGTCCTCTAGTCTTTCTTAATACTGAAATATACATATAATTCCATTCATAAGCAGAAATCCTATTAACTGAAGTTATGATATATCAGCTACCTTATGTGCCTCTATGCCTATCACTGCATTGGATATTAAATACATTAGGAACTGAAACTCATAGTTTATCATAATTTGAACTTTAAAGTCACATTCTTTTAAGCATGCATGTCTGCAAGGTTAAATTTTCCAAGTAAATTAATTCACTTGCCTGTTCAGCAACAGTCTGTGGGTTCTCAAGTCATTACATAGGTAAAAGTTGCCTATGTATAAGTTGACTAGTTGCCTAAGTCTGCATATCTGAGTGTAAAATTATGCAGCCAAACAGGAACAGTCAAATTTGACGAATTTTTCATTTTCTTTTGAAACAGAACAGAGGTTTCTTTCTTTTTAGTCTTTTAGTCTCTGAATCTTGTATAATCTCCTACAAACAAAGCTGATGCAAAACATCACTTAAGCAGTGAGAATTTGAAATTGGAGGCTCACCTGCAGAAGTGACTATGGCCACAAATGGTAACTAGAGTGGAGTTGAACAGGACACATTCACAGTAAAATGCCTACTCTGTCTACACTAACTACTTAATTTATTACTTTGCAGAAATGAGTCTTGAGAAATATTTGAAAGAAAAAGAGATAGTGGATTTATAAAACAGTCCAAGGAGGATTATCAGTGAGCAGATGAAGACACTGACAAGTGTGAGTGCACATCATGTAAAGATACAACGTTAAATAAAAAGTGAGAATGAGAGACACAGGAATCTTAACTTTGTGCTTCTGGCCCTCAAAACATCAAAGTGTGTTGGGATTTGCACTTAATAGTTGCAGAACCACTAGAGAAAAGGCTGGATGCCAAAAGACAGGCCCCAGCAAGTGAGCTGTCCAGAATCACCCCCAGTGAGGAAGGTTGAAAGATGTGCTAAAATTTAGGGATGGGAAGAAATCTAGGAAATGTGCCAACAAATGAAGCCAGTGGGAGATGAAGAAGGAGAACTGAGTACATAGCCTAGAACCTGGCAGGGGAAAAATAAATAGAAGGATATTAAGAATGGTAAAATCAGTAGAGCAGCGTAAAGAGACTTCAGAAAAGGCTGCACTTGTCACGGCATATTTGGGGAAAAAATGGCAGACTGCAGAGGCAAGTGAAGTCCAAGAATGTTCAAGGACCAGCAGAAATCCATGATGTATACAAATTCCACGAGGAAGGAACAAAAGAAAATGGGTTTAAGGGTCAAGGTGCTTACTTTTTTATAACATAACAATAGCATAAGTACAGGGACAAGTACAGGAATCCTTAGATCCAGCTGTAGTCCACACTTTCCCCAGTCATCCATACATCTCATCTATGAAGTACACTGTTGAGATATTTAAGTGACTAAGTAAAACTTTTCTGAATTAGCTGGAAAGGACATAATATTCAAACCCAGATGCATTTTTTCCCTTTTATAAATGTGTTCATATTCAAATAACATAATTTGGATTCTTAAAATGATACTTCAAGATGAGGTGTTACATCCCCCACTCCTTCCCCATTAAAGACTATATGCTCAGTTCTCGGAAGGGTAATACAGTAATTGTAACAGGTAATAGAGCAAAGAAGTGAAGCACACAGGACAAGAACATCATTCTTGGTATAGAGGTCAGCACTTACAGGCATGCAACAACGTTACTGGTCTTCAAAGCAGGTAGTCACCACCAAAAGCTGATTACAAAACAAGGAACAATATCTACTTACTCCCGTCCTACATGTGTAATACAAAGCAGGGACTGAAATCATATTTTAATTATTCTTGGAAACCTTTAAAATACAAGCAGCCAAACAGGTTTGTTGACCAGAATCTGAGTATCTCTGAATTGAAATCATACCAATAAGACTAAGAAGTGACGTATAGTCCTGCACAAGGTAAAGATATTCTGCCAGTGCAATTCAGCCTACCAAACCTACTTGAATGACTGGCTTTTCTCCCACCATGGGCAGAAGTTAAATCCTTAAGCACTACTTCCAAAGACTGTAAATCTCTAAGATTTAAGTAACTAAATAAGCTCTCCTGGATTTGGAATAAGAACTGTGGAGGTGTCGAAGCATTTTAATTGCCTAGAAACACTAGCTGCAGCTAAGACCATTTTTTATACAGATTTTTTCCATTATGGCAATTAGCTAGATAAAAGTTACACTTTCTCACAATACTGCAAAATAAAAAATACAGTGCTTCTGTTCAAAATGGCATAGACAGTTTTGGATTACTGTAGTCCCTGGTTCATTGAGACACCAATTTTAACTCAAGTGGTAGGTCCCTATGTTCAATTAGGTGGTACTTGCAAGCCTGGTTCTGTTTAATGGGTGGGTGTCAATAAACTCAGTAGTTCTCATAAAATTGCCAACTTCAAGAAGTGGATCAAGATTCATTTAGTAGAACCCTACTGATTCTTGTTGGAATCAAAAAACTAGAAAATAGGTAGGGATTACCTGCAGAGTCCCCAGTATAATGTCAGTGCACTTGGCACAATCCAAAATGAAATGAATGAAAGATGATAACTGCATTCACCCAAACAGCAACTCTATTCACTCCCCCAGCGTTGTCAAGGTAAAACCAAACACCAATGGCACCAAGAGGGGGGGTAGGGTAGCTGAGGAACTCCCTCCCATAGATCAGTGCGCCACAAAAGGAGCTGGGTGGAGCAGGGAAAAGCAGCACTAGTCCCCGGAATACAGAACAGCCACAAACATACAGCAAGGAAAGGTGATAGAGAGAAGCTGGCCAAGGACAGGCTTTGGAGGGTGTCCTGGAGGGAGCAGCTGCCACTCTGTAGAAGAACACAGGGGATCAATAAGTAGTAACTACTGACTAAAGGTATCTTGCATTTACTGTGCTGTTCCCAGGTGACAAGAGGAAAACAACTAAATATTTTTATTTAAAAAAATCAAAATTGTCTTAAAAAATGCATTTACTTAGTTGTAATATTACTATTATTGCATCCTGAGAGCTAGACAGACCCGTATGTGTTTAGACCACTGCCTAGAAGGTATGCTTCTGGTGAATTGGATGAGAAACACTATCACTCAGCAACAACTGAAAAACATGGTATGAGAAAGCCTATGTGGTATAATTAGAACAACATACAAAAGGTGATGTGGGGAAAGCACGTGAGAACATTCAGGATTTACAAATAAATTGTTAGGGATTTGCAAATTATTAACTTATAACAAAATAATTACACTAAGCCTTATAGAAGTTGTATTAATGTATCTGTCCCCTGCACATTTTTATGGTTTGATTGGCATTGCTTCACATGACTGTGACTGAATGACAAAACCAAAACACATAGTAATCAGCTAAATACTGGTTGTACTGAGTTAAATCTCACCTCTCAGAATGCAGACTTCCTACTCTTGGTGCATGATAAAAATAAATACAAATTACATTTTCGGTTATCAAACTGAGTAATTTGCTGTTCAGAAGAGTTAATTTTCTTTATAAATCAAGTAGATTGAGTGTATCAAGTGTCAGCTGGATATATTGCTACATTGAGAAAGTTATTCATCTTGTTATCGCTTACATTAACACAACATTAACACAGAAGTGTTCTTTAAACAATGTGACAGTCTCTGCTCTCCTAACAAGACATAAGATTGCAATTTGTTAGCCATTAGTCAGATTTTATGGGATCTTAAACAAAATCACATAGTTTCAAGTGAGTTTTACCAACAAAAGATCCAACTATGCACCATTTCAGTGTATAATTCAACAACAGGTTGGGAAGCAAAGTAATTGCCAGAAATAAATAAGAAAATTTATTAGTTCAAGATACCCACTAGGAAAACACAGGTGCAACAGTGTTTCAGTCTAGCATCAAAGTTTTGTGAGTGTCTGATACTGCTGAGCTGCATTTGTGAAGAAAGGTGGACCAGCTGCAAACTGGAGGAAAACGGGCTGTTTAAGGTAGGCAGGTGGGTGGAAGTTATAAGACAAGGTGGGCAAGGAGCATCATGTGGTGCCACTGTTCCTTCACAAAAGGAGGATGATCAGGTCAGTAATCCAGTCCTACTGTGAATGTGAGAGGCCAAGAGACAGCCTTACTTTTCCTGTCAGTTTTAACTCCAATTTACTTGTAATTCATAAAAAACCAAAACAAAACAAAACCCCAAACAAACAAAAAATCCCACACCAAAAACAACAACAACAAAAGAATCCACAGCAAAACAGAAAAGGGATTGCTACACTGAAGAGAACAGAAGACTGGTTCTGTCTTCCTATACATCTTCAGTTTCTTAATGGGAATAGGGCTGGCTCCAGACAGACTGAACATTAATCATCTGGATTCTTTTGTTTAAATTGTATGTGGAGAGGAAACTGTAAACAACAACATGACCCTTAACACAGATTCCCGTCCATCTCTACTCTATTGGTATATAAATCTTTCCTTAGCAGTTGAAAGGCCAGCCCTTCTCTAACACTACAATAAAGAAAGAACTCCATCACGTACACACAGAATGACTAAGCTACACCAGCTGCCCTCTAAACTGAGGCAAAGCCCACCTTGAGCTACAGCACACAGTGCACAAAAATTCCAGAGTAGTACATCAGTTATTTTTGCATGAAGCTGATGAGTTCAGGGCATACTTGCCTTACTGATCAAAATGTCTTTATTTTTAAAGCAATATGGTTGCCCTTGAATGTCATGCTAAGCTGCAGAATTGCAAAGTATCTTCATGAATAATGGAGTAAGGACACAGGTTATCATGTTCTTCTCAGAGTAGTAACTGCAGGTTAAAGGCCATTTAATAGCATCTACATTTAAATTCTCAGATAAAGTGGATTATAGAAAGTTTAGTCTTCCCTCAAATGACAACTCAATGGCCTGTGTCTTTTACTCCAGCAGATGCAAATATTTGCCTCAGTAAACAGGTTTTTGACAGCTTTGGTTTTGTAAAACTTGCCATTCCCTATATGGTTTCACTGAGAGATTTTAAACAGAATGAATTTCTGCGGCAGTTACATTTATTTCGCTTCTATACTACAACCCTAGATAGTATGAGAAAAATGGTAAAACAACTGCCTGGCATACATGTCCAGGTTCTGGGCCTATTTCCAACAGCACCAAACTTCCAGAGAGTTAAAATACATCAAAACCCAAATGTACCCGAGTGGTCCCATATTTATTTGGCATTACCTTTGATAGGTTAGGTATAGGCTTTCAATCTACACTAAACTTAGGAGGGAGACAAAAGATGATTCCAGAAAAAAAGACTTCTGGATTTATTTCATTTATTAACCACATGTAGATGTCCACCGTGGAAAGCATAACTCATATCAGGTGTAGCTTTAAAGAACAGCTTTATGCTTAAACCTCTCAACGCTCCAATTTTGCTAAAATCACACACTGCAGCAAGACTGATCATCATTTGCAGGTTTTCAAAGACATCCAGAATTAGACAATTTTCTAGGTACATCTTCCCAAGATTATATATAATATATAAAGGAGACCAATTTAATGCAGAGTTCAAATCAAGACTCTTCTCACAATCAAAACCTTACAATAACAACAAACAATTGCTTTTTAGGGTGTGCAGAGGAAAGCCAGACTCACACAGAAGTTGTCTCTTTTGCTAGTAAGAAGTCCATGGGCCTATGCAGGAAAGCACCCTGCTGGGTTATTTCATCCAGACTAACTGAAATGAACTTAGCCAGCACTCTGCAGGAGGAAGATCTGCTTAGGGGGATGACTACAAATATGTTTAATACAATCTGCAAGTTGTCTTTGCTTATTTCATTACATGGCAAGTTTTACAGAAAGCAGACTCTGCTTCTGACCTACAGGAAATAATGACCCAGTGCAACCTCTTTACATCCCAGGACCCTCCCTGTTAATGGGGCACAGGTTACCCCCACTGAACACGACTATCTTCTCCATGGACATCATTAATTAGATACAGGACAGCAAAAGTTTTGTTGTTGTAATGTATTTCTGGCCTAACTTATGCTAAGAACTGAAAATAGATCCACTTTCTTAACTTGATTAAAAACAAAAAACCTTGTTGATGGTAAATCTTAGTTCAAGACAAAATTAGTTTGAGTACTGTCTGAAAGAGGGACACTTTACTCATTTAAGCCTCTCAGTAAGCATAAGGCCAGTTTACTTTTTCAACAAAGACACATGCACAAACATAAACTCTCTCTCTCCAAACAAGAAAAAAATAGACTATTATGAATGTCAAAACAACCCATGCACTCCTTTTACCCAAGCCTCACCTTTTATAAGCTTTGACAACATATGGAGTCTAAGTCCTAATCACACAGTTGGAAATAAAATGAAAAGTGTAACTGTTCTACATCAAGGTTTGTTTAGTTGATTTTCTTAAGTTTAGCCAAAAAGGCAGAAAAAAATTTTATACATAGCAAGTAATGGAAGCAAAAAGCACAGTGATTCTAACCACTGAGCCACAAACCATACACGGAGTCATGAGAAAAGTCACTTGGCAGTAACAATCATTCTTCAAATAGAAAATTATCAAGAGTTTATTTTGGTAATTTTTTTCCTCCTCCAGGCGTAGCAGACGAAGTTATTCAATTCTTAAGATGCCACTGCCATTAAAAATTATAGACCACTGTGATGACTAATTAACATTTGGTAAGAATGGTTCTTGACTTTCAGAAGTAAAGAATATTAGTCTCTGACAAGCACACAGTAGTCAAAATGTTGTCGTTTGAAAAAGAGTGTTTCTCTTTTGAAACAGTGGTTTCTCAAGGAAGATGCTCTATTTCATGTCCCCCTTGCCCTCTACAGAGAGGATCATGAAGTTCCTATCATTCATAAAGAACTAGTCAAATTTCCCTCAATTTAATTAGAGGTTTCACTCTAATCATAGAAAGCAACTGTGAAAACACAAAAAAAAAAGCAAATCCATGATTACCATCTTGTAGTTTGTGGGTATCGGGCATGGCTCTTTTCTCCAATAGCCTTTGCCATTAAAAAAGTCAAAGAAATGAGAAGGAAGGTATAAGCTTACTGGAGTCTCAGCTTTCATCTGGGCCCGCAACTTCTCTCTCATTTCTTTCTCATTGAATTTGGCACTTCTTTTTACATAGACTCCTCCATGCTATCAGAGAGAAAAAAAAAGAAGAAAAGCATTAAATATTTAAGTAGTTTAATGTAATGTAGTTGATAGAAGAACAAACAAGATGACAATGACAAGTCACCTTTATGACTCATGCTGCAAATTACCCACAGGACATTTTCTCGTAGGATGAAAGCACCTGAAACTAATTTTATATTTGCATGTACTTTAGTTCACAAAATCTGTTTAAATAAAAAAAACACCCCAGTGCATAAGACATTTGAAGTGTCTTGTTTAAAGGTGTTAAATAATTAACTGGACGATGGCATTGGAAGTGACCCCAGGGATCTATCTATCCTTGATAACAGTGACATGCGGTGTAATTTGTACATAAGGGGAAAATCACACAACTGAAGTTACTCACATACAAGTACTTACAGGTCAAAGCTTTCAATTTTGTGCACCTGCTCTTAAATAGTGACTTATGCAAATACTAGAAATGAAAGTATGCTACCTTTACATACAAAATTTATGAATAGCACAACAGTAACTAGAATAGATCTTGAAGACTTTCATGAAGTTCTTAGAGAATCAAACTCTCAAAAAAGAAGTTACAGACAGAAGATAATAACTGAATAAGTAAATCAAAATCTTTAGAAGACAAAAGAATTTTATAGAAGTACTTTTACCACAAACTATTATTAAAAGTTAGACTTTGTCCAGGAAAATATTTACTTTATAACTTGTTGCACACAATTTATCACAAAATTTCAGTAAAAGGACTATGGCAAAGTACACACAGAGAAATCTGCCTTATTGTTTCCCTCTTCCACCACTTTATCTACAGAGTAAGAGGATGTAAACAAACGCACGCCAATAAGAACCAGTGATACAATACAGTCTGGAAAAAACAAAATTAGCCTCCAAGTAACAGAATTTCAGTTTTAAGGTACATTGCTTTCATGGGTTTTCTAATAGACTCCATAACTTGGTAATATTCTTTTCTGTCCACCCTGACTATTAGTATTAGGTTTTGTCAGACAACTTCTGTCCATTTATGGTTTTACACACTCTTAAAACAGAAAGGTGACAGTAATATTAAAAGTACTAAGAGCTGAGCCTCATTCAAATGTCTGATCTCAGGAAAAGATTCATTACACACTGTAGAAACAGGGGTGGTGGGCTGTGTGTGGAACTGGCATAGCATGGCATGGCCAGGAATAAAGTTTGAGGGGGTAGGAGGAGGTCATGCAAACTGCTTTCAGACTTTGCTTTTCATGGAATGGAGATGGCAGTGCAGCTGCTTAGCTAGTGGTATTTGATGGGACTTTTAAGTTGTTCTCCAAAAACTGCAGTGAAAAGGAACATAAAGTCAATGGTGCATTAAGTCCCTATTAAATATTCTGTCTTAACATTATTGTCCATGGTTCTCTGCCAAGATGAAGTAGCCAGGTCTAACACTCAGTTGTGCTGCTGTGGCTGGCAGGGGACCAAAACCATAAACAGAATTCCCCAATCCACTGAGCATGGCCTTTAGCAGGCAGGAGCATGGTATTGGGACCATCCCATAAGCATTATTAACAGTTCCAGACAGATAATGGCACGAACAGAAAAATGTTCCAAAGCTGTGTAGTAAACAGAGAGCTACATGTTATCTCCACATTCCATTTATAAGACCGTTTTTAAGATCTGACACTATTAAAAGGAAGCAGAATTCTTAAGTAGACTTAAATATAGTTGTATTCTGACACTCGCCACAGCCCCTCCTTTCAAGAAGGGCAAACTCAGTTTGGTATCAGAAATAATGTATCTACTATACAAGGCTTCCATGTAATTGGTAAGTCATCATTTTGTGTGAGCTTAGCTAGGTCAAGCTTTGATAAAACAGCTGAAGGCTGGAATCAAGGTCTTCCCTTATTATCAAATTACTAACCAGCTGCAGTTAATCAGAAAAATACTGAACTAACTTTTTCTTGTTTAATTTGTTAACTTGGAGAAATGAAGTTACTATTGTACAGTCTGCTCAGGGACATCATAACACCAAAGACTTGTCTGGTGTCCCACCTCAGAAGCAGATTTGTACTTCTGAAGCAAACGAGCATACAGTCATGTAAGAACAAAGTATGTAGCATGGGATCAGCATTCACTGCATACAACCCAAATACATCACTATGTCAGGTCCCCTATGGCTCAGGGTTACAAAGCTGAAGAGAGGCAGCATACCATACTAACTATGTCACTAAAATTCAGTAAGAAGCAAAAGGGTGCACAAGCTGATGCTGAATAACAGAAAAGACAAAGAGATATTTCTTATGTTAAAAACTCAGGAAAGCTCTGGGATATCAAACATATTTACAAAAATTACATCCCAGCCTCATTGAATAGGTACTATCTAATAAATCAGACCCAGAACATAACAGGTTAATTTAAGTGTTTCTTTTCTTTCCTTGCTATTAGATAGCTGCCCCCAAAGAAGAATGCTAGCTATGCCATTGTATATAGCTTGAATTCCCCAATTTGTATTGCATTTCCTTTTCAGTAAGAGATCAAATATATGAACTCTTTTCAAAACAGATTTCTGGAAGTACTGTTTTTAAGGTTATAATTTTTTTCCGCTGTACTTTAAAAGCCCCTCTCTCAGTCAACAATGGATTATGTTTACAAATATACTTCCTTTGTGCCTGATTTTCACTCTCCTGGACATCCAGACCACGTTTATTTCCAAACAGGATGTTTACCTGAGGTAGGGAATATGAATTCCGTGAGCATGGCGTAATTATGTGGCTCTGGAAACTTTTAGTGGAGTGTAAGTGACATCACTGACAGAACATCAACAGGAAAGGCAGGAAGTGTTTTATGTTTTTGCACTGTTTGGTGTGATAAAAACAATAAAAATACCTATTAGCTTGCACTGCAGGCCTTCTGCATCCCGTCTCAGTCATTTAAGCACACATGCATCACCACTGNACACACACACACATATATAATCACCTCCCACTACATCTTGTAGAAGCTTTATTTTTTGAGGAATCCAAAGCTGAATAGATTTTATTTAATATATATGTTTTGATTAAAAATGTGAGCTACACTCATCTGATTAATTTCCACAGGAACCTTCTTTTAACAGTCAATATACCAGTCAGGAAACTGAGCACCGGATATTCCGGATAGTAAAACTGATTTTCCAAAATCTTGAAAAAAATATGTACTGGACACATAGTGATAGTGGATGGAATATATATCCTGTCTGTATTTTAATTAAAGTAGACTTAAATCACCACCAATGGAATGACTACAGGCAAGGACAAAGAGTGAAATATTTCCATGCAGTAGACTGGTCATTTCAGTGGATGACAAGTGTAGAGAATGACCAGAGACAATCACTAGACAACTGAGAAGTACATTTTCCCCCAGTGGATATCCTTAGTGAGGTATGGCAGGATCTGACAGTTTGTACTTATTTAGGGGACTGGGATGGAGAACCTACCAATACAATAAATTGTGAACAGTTTTCTTACTTTCTCTGCAGCATACCAATTTTTGCAGAAATTATGGCAACAACCCATGCCTGAGCCTAGATCTATAACCTACTTTCTGTGTAAGACACTCACCCAGAATTCAACAAAGACTTTCAACCATCAAGCTGAAAACATTGAATGTGCTGCCAAAGATGAGGGAAAGAGTAAATTCTCCTATTGAGACATATATCTGTAGTTGCCTACTCTTCATATATTCCTTTACAAACTAATATATAGTTCTAATCATACCCTGCATAATAGTTCTCTCAATATTTCCCACCCTCTTGGACAGGGCTGACGGTCAATTCAATCAGTCTAATTCTATTAGAAGTATTTTTCTTTTTTGCTTTCCTTTGCCTGGGTAGTGGGGTGGGGGCACAGAAAGCAGATTAATGTTCAGCAAACAAGTAAAGATCAAACAGAAAAGACAAAGGAGAAAAATTTCATTGAACAAGCACTTTGGAGCAGTTATCCACTTCTATTCTAACAACTAAGCACCCATCTAAATCCTGAAATAAGTACCATGAAACCATTTCTGATCACTTAGAAAAACATAGCAGTACTTCTAAAAACATCCCTCTCTACATTTTACTTTGTTTGTATATAAAAACAGTCCTGCTTTCAGAGAAAGCAAAGAACAGACATGACAAATTCAGAGGAGGTAAGTCATCTACACTGGCCTTCACCATTTTGGAGAACGAAGACCACATCCACTCATGTTGGCTGTACAGTGACCATGGCCCACTGTTCATCAGTAATTGTGTAATTTTGAGCTACATCAGGCTGAGATCTCAAACCAAAAGGGACAAGAGGACCATTATGCAGAAAAAAGAGATAGAAAAAGGTAGTAATAGGAATACTGTTAGACTCAGGGTTTTTACTTAATTAAAGTCAAAGCAAAACCATCAACACTTTCAGGGGCCACCTTTCCTCTGCTAAGATCCCATTTTTCTTTTTTATATTGTGCTAAATCCAAACAACTGAAAAATAAATAAGTACTTCACAGAAATACCAATTTATTCCCAATCTGTAGCATGATACATTAAAAATAAAGAAGTCTGTTTACACCTACTAAGTGGAGTTTTGAATTGGAAAAAGAACAAAGCTGTGGAATATTCTCAAATGCTTCTAACAGACTCTACAGTTTTAATTCCAGTAATAAACACCATCCATTAGAAGTATTCATTTACTGAGTCTTTAATAACTTTCTCTCAACTAAGATACACATCTAACTACACTGAGTGAAACCAGCTATTTTCATGTTCAAATAAATAAATGACTGCCAGCTCAGAACTGCACCTTCCCAGCATGCATAACAAACAGAGGGAAGGTACTACAACTTACATATTGGCCCTGCAAGCAGCGAGGAAAAGGAGAATGGGCTTACCTGTGAAAAATACCACCCGTAGAGTGGAAGCCATTTTAAGCCATCTTTCAGGACATACCGGACATGCCCGAGAGCATTCTGCCTAATTGCCAGCATGTCCGCAATAATCCAATCAACTGCAAAGACAAAAGCCCAAAATACTTAGTTAAATTAGTTCTTAGTTGCTACTGATGAAACACAAAGCACATGTTACACGTATAAATGTCATTAAAGGTTTTTGAACTAGAAGTTCTTGCTTATTAGGGCAAGGCTGGAAAGAGACAGTAAAGAGACAAGCAGATTTTTTAAACCTATAGAAGTGCCAAGACAAGCAAAAAAATACAAACCTGTACACTGATGATTTGATAAATATATTACATTTTCTTTATTTTTTGGCAAATCCCCGTAGATTATTACCTAAAAAAATTAAAAAAATATGTAGTATTACTTTATTATTTATTTTCATTGCATTAGGCAGTGACGACATCCAATGCAGTAATTGGTTATTTACTAGGAAAACTGTCAGCAAGTTAGCACCATTAACAAACACCCTATCCCTGCATCAGGACCCATTATGCAGACAACTGACTCATCAATAAAGCTGTAAATATTAATTAATGAGGGCTTAAGAAAGCTATTCTGTTTTTGTGCCTCAGCCCTAGAACTGGATCCATGGAAGCTGACCTTCATCCCCAAGATCACTACATTAATATAATTAAACCTAATAGACATGTACAAAATCATCATTTCACTTTATGCATCTCATGAATAAGACATGCTTCAGCCAGACACTCTTTATCATTCGATCTGTAATGTTAAGTTTTCCTGGGATAGATCAAGAACAAAATCTCAACCATTTGTCATTATTTTACCCATGAAGAATGAAGAAAAAAGCATGAGGTTGAGGGGTGTCTTTAAACTGGCCTGTGGCTTCCAGCCAGAATGTTTACCTATGTTTTTTTCTCCGTTACATTAAAGATACCCTTTAACCTTGTAGTTTCTCACCCCTGAAAGGCAATGTCCTACTAGTGAAATAACCTTCTGGGAGCAGGACTACAAAGCAAGACGCTAACGCAGAAATCCCAGTAACCCTTGTAAAATGGATTAATCTTATTTCTTTTATAGTAAATATAAAATGAGAAATGAATTAAACAATGTTAATTCTGAAGTATCAATGCATCTGTTTAATTATCTTTAATTAAATAATTTCATTATTTAATGAAGCTTAGTTTTTCCAA
This sequence comes from Scytalopus superciliaris, assembly GCA_013400415.1. Taxonomy (NCBI): domain Eukaryota; kingdom Metazoa; phylum Chordata; class Aves; order Passeriformes; family Rhinocryptidae; genus Scytalopus; species Scytalopus superciliaris. The sequence continues at coordinate 174,630 of VXBX01004746.1, read as the reverse complement.
TGAGTACATTCTTGGTAGAATTTAGCCCTTGCTCTGCCCATACCAATGGGTGTACTCCTCATTTCTAGAGGTCAGCTGTATCAGATATACACACTAATGCAAAATTACTCTATTCACAAAAAACCCCAAAATGCTATTTGGAAGGTTTCCCCACTTATTATCACCACTTCCTTGGTCTGGACAATCTTGGAATTTTATCAGGCAGCTCTAGTAACATGCAGATCCTGACTGGTATAATTTAGTATGCCAAGTCTCATATTGATCCTTACAGAAGGTCTCCACCAGCACCTCTGGAAAATCTGCCCACCTCTTAGTGAACCTGTGATACTGGATGGGTAATGCCTTGTATTGTTAACACTAGGCAACCCCTCCCACACCCCCCAAAAGCTGTATGTTTTACATTCATGCTGTTTCCTCTTTGAAAATGCAACCGCACCGTTGATCAAATTTTGTTTTCAAGGCAGAAACCACACACTGACAAACTGAGATATTCAGTAAACATATGAACAAGAGATCATTCAGCATACAGTAAAGAGGACACTACTTACTTCAATTAATTAAAAAAAAGGCATGCAATAATAAATAAAATCCAACTGAACATTATTTGTAATAAGTCAGTTGAGTCAGTTGACAAGTATATTCTGAACAGTCTCCAAGAAATTCAAACAAGATTTTGCTATAGGAGTAGTCTTCTCACTGAAGTTCCAGAATTTATAACCTTACTGCTGACACTAAGTACCACTGTTTAGTGCAAGGTAGTAAACTAAGTGTTGACCTTACAGTTGAGGTACAAAAATTTCGCTGAAATAAATCTTCCTGTTATCATTTACAGAGTTAAAGCTTCATTTTCCAAGTGTACACTTTCCCAGCACTGTTACATGCAAGGTCCATAAATACTGTTTTCTTTAATTTCAAGTTAAGACTCCACTCTGCAGTTTCTGGCAAAGACTGTTTCAGAGTAAGGGAAAAAGCCCAATAAAACAAATCACTAAACCAGAAGGTCCTGAATGCTATCTGGGCTTTTCTAAAATATAAGAAAAAAATAAGAACAAGAGAAAAACAAAATCTGCCCTTGACCCCAAGATCTGCCCCACACAAAAAACAGGGTTTGAAATATTCAGTTTATAACTTCAACTTGTAAACATTTCCACTTTAAAGTACAAAGTCAAAATCTCAGTGTAATCAGAGCCACATTGTAAAGCATTCACTTGTGACTATTGCATGAGTAAAAACAAATATAAAGGATCATTCCCGTAAAAAAACATGTCTGATGGTATCTGCCAACTATAACAGTTAATCTGTATTATTTTTTATTTCAATAAGATTGGACCTAGTTCACTTTTTAATCACAGAGGAACATTTAATCATTGTTACTGTAAGCAATTTCTGTGTACAGCATTATGTTTTACCATAATGGTCACATGTGTTTATGTGCAATGGATCAAAATCCTTTACTCATGATAAAACATAGCCACAATGCTGTGCAGAATTAAAAAAGAAAAATTATTTTCCTTAGTTCTCATTAAACACACAAAAACTGGATGTTTCATTTCAAAGCAAACCAAAGAATGAGAAAATCTGAAAGCTCTGTTTTGTTTGCTCAGATGGCTCAGCCTAAGAGGATGCAACAGCTTTAACTGCAGCATCATCCACTTCAGCATTGCCTATTCCACTGATCTCGAGAAAAGGCTTATACAGTTCATTAAAGGCCAGCGATTCATGTTAGCCACTCTCAGCTAAGAACTGAGCTACCAACTTACGACTGTTACTACAACCAGATAAGAATGGCAACTTCCAGCCTGCAATACCAGGAGACACCTACTCTGTGGGCACCCACGGGGCGCTCCTTCTGAGACCCAAGCATTTTTGCTTTATTTGGTTTCTGAAAATTTTCATCATACCCAACAGAGGGGTAATAGTTAGAGCTTTAAATCCTGCAGAAATGTTATCCTTTTCCCTTTGAGATGTCTAAAGAGTTCACCTGCAGGGGGAAGAGTCCTCTTGGGACAAGCCTCCAATTTCTGGCAAGCTGATGCACTTAGGTGAACACAGCATTGAATATATATTATAGCTGCAGAAGGAAATGATACAATACTCTTCTTCATGGTCACCAGAAAACCTCTGACTCCTTGCCTTTTTTCATAGCTAACTTTGCAGAATTCCTTGTTGCAGAGGCTATGCAGTCTGGCTCCTCAGTCTGATGGTATAGAAGATATCTGGGGGGCACAGTGAATCAATCACAGAATTACAGAATAGTCCGAGTTGGAAGGGATCCACAAGGATCATCGAGTCCAACTCTTAAGTAAATGGCCTGTATGGGGATCAAACCCACAACCTTGGCTTTATCAGCACCATACTCCAAAGCAAACACTTGAGTGATTTACCAGGGACAGCAGTGCAGAAACAAGTGTCCACAGTGCCAGGCTGTATGCGAGATCCTTTTGAAGCAGTCTGAAGAAATCAGAGTGGCTAAAAGACTCCTAGCTCTCCTCAGAAGAACAGTGCTTTTCCCAGGGCATGTAAAGCACAAGAGGGGATAATTTTCCCCTCTGCAGCCAGCACACCAGAGAAGTGGCACAGGCCATGCCTGAGAGGCAACTTTCAGTCTCAGAAGCTAAGTACCTAATGTTTCATATATTTTATGCACAGTTCTCTAAATGCCACAGTATATATACATTTATCTATCAGCTGAAAGAACTGATATATGTCCTGTTTGCCACAATGCAGAAAGCGAGGAACATATTAACTTGGAATAGAATCAGCTGTGTTAAAAAAAAGGCACAATGAAGTCAAGCAAAGAAAACAAGTTAAAAGGAAGAGCAACACAGAAAGTCAAAGTAAGCAGAGATTTGAGGAAGAATGTTTAAGATGCAGATTTACAGCCTAACATTGCAAATATTACTTATGTACACAACATTAAAATGTGTGCTTTTAGCCATGTTTTGGTTGTTTGACATCCCAGTTCACAGTAATGGGTAATACAGTTAGTGTTAATGTGGGTCTTTCACATCTGTTTACACTGCAGTGCTGTCAAACTCTATTCAGTGAGGTCTCACATAAAGGAAACCGGATGCTCTTAGGTCCCCTCTTGTGGGAAGGTTGGTACCCAGCTTCCATGGATGCAATACACCAAGCTGCTCAGTGGGCACAAGACACACCTCAGAGTGTCAAGTCCAGATGAAGCTCTGATTCACTGGCAGTAGGTTACAACAAGTTGTCCTGATGAGAGAATTTACTAATTTAGCGATAGGCTCATCTAGGCATGCAAATGGGAGCTCCTGAGTAATCTGGTGACACCTGTTTCAGCTTCCCTACCAGCCTCTGCTTCTTTCACTGCAACATATTCAACTATGGCTGTGCTAATGTGGTAAGTCACATAGCAATGTAAAATTGTCCTGCATGGCAGCCACACATCAATAACTCATAATTTGGAGAGGTTTTCACTGCAAAAAGGTCGCCACTCCTAATTTCGAGTTAAGAGTTTTACTTCTTGCTTATGAAATCCGTACAAACCAAAGAAAATTAAAGAGATCAATCATTTAATCACCTCCTACATATATCAGCTCAGTAAACAGCGCCAATGACAAAAATAACTCAAGAGGTAAAAGTAATAACACCATCTGAAGACCTGTTTGCAGGTCAACTGGTGATCACATGAAACTCCTAAGATGATTACCTAAATATGATAATTGGATGTGGCTGATAATGGGAGCAGTTGGAAGTTGATCTGCAAGCCGATCTGGCACTTCTGCTTCTGCAGCAGCAAGGCAACACAAGTGGTGGTTGCTGGTAAAAATTTGGGCCATCTCATCTGACATCCTATCACATCTACCAGCACAATCACTCTTGGTTCCTCAGACTTCTTAACCCTCCTCCCTTCTCTATTCAAAGAAACTAGGTGTGAACTGCAGAACGATACTCCCTTCTTTCCTGTTACTTTCACAAAACTGATGCGCAGTGGGGCACTTTGTGAAGGTGGAGTATTGTGATCAGAAAAAACATCCACTTCAAGGTCAGGCAAGAAGGATAAAAGTAGCTGGACAACAGGGGAAGAACATTCCTTCCCTCTTCTGGAGCAAGAGAGGAGAAACAGAACATTCAAGACATCAACATTTAAAAACAACCATACAGACTTCATATACTCATCTGTGCTATCCTCACAACATGCACTTCACTCTTTTTTCCCAAGTAATAGTTAGGACTGCGTGGTCTTTGGGACTAAAGCATTTTTGTTATCGGGCACCTCTACTACTGAGCGTTTATTAAAATACATAATATCTTAGGGCGTACTTGCCATCTGTTTGTTACAAACTCTGGATGCAATTTTGTGGTGAAAAGGTGGAGCTTGCATCAACCAACCACCAAAACAACTACCGACAGTTTCTCAGGTCAGTGTGGAAGCTGCAGGCATCTTGAGCCAAGTTCTTTAAACTCTCTTAGACGAAAAACCTGCCTGATGACACACGCCCTTTGATCTTGTAGAGAAAGTACCTCAGACCACAGAACCTATTTATCCTGTCTGACAAGAAGCAGGCTCCAGACGGGATACAAACAGGGAACTGGTACTTGGTGCTGACACATCTCTCAGGTTTTCACATGTCCTACTATAAGAATTTCAAATGTTTATTTTTAATGCACTTTTATTCTAAAAATACCTTTAGGGCACATACAGCTTGTAGGTATTGGCTATATTATTGCTACATCTCAATCTTTTTAGGTACTATCTGCTCAGTACATAATTGTACAAGTCTTAAGTCTTGCTCAGGCTCAGCAGCAAACCATAAAATCACAATGTGATCCATTTTATGGAAGCAGAGTTCACTCAAACATTCTGCAGCTATGTATTTTACTAGGCTTCAGTGAAGAAAACCATTGCTAAGGGACTAAGCTCTGGGTAACATGGAAAAGATTCCTCTATGTAATGTAACGCAGCATTTTTAAATACATCCTTCATCTGACTGAACCAGAGACCACAGAACTTCTGAAAATACACTTACTGCCATTTTATTTCCTCTTTATAAGAAAACTATATTAGCAACCTAAATGGATTATGTAGGAATGAATTGTGATGTTAAACATGAAGTCTGCACATTTTGACTTTCATACTAACTTTTAGTCTCATGGTCTAAATTGACAAACTGTTACCAGCACGGGTGGTTACATTTCATTCAGTGATAGTAACCACATGTACAGAAGTCATTTATTTCTGATCTGACTGCAAAGACTTTGCAGTTTCTGAACTGAATTGACTCTTGGAATCCCTAAAAAAAAAATTTAAAAAGGCATCTGGGTAACTTAGATGTTCCAGTCTTGCTAATGGAAAAAGAAAAAAAAGCAAGATTTATGAATAAAACCTATTTTCAGCACCCAAATAATCTACTTACTGATGCTTCTCAAAATGACTTGCCTTTGATTACAATGCAGTGCTATGGCAACGACACATAACTACAATCAGTGACCACTTGGGAAAGTCAGTATTAGAGCACCTAAATAACTTCTATCATAAATCACCAGTCATCACATTTCTTTAACAATAACTGCACATATTTCAGACATATATAACACATATGAAAGGAGATTATTTATAAATTGAGATTGCAACAGGAGCGTTTTTCTGACCATCTGGCATCTTGGTATTACACAAAACCTAAACATGCCTTCCAGCACAAGAATGGAAGTATTCCACCTGTTGCAATAGGAGGAAGTTTTCCTTTATAAGCCTCTGGCATCTCTGAAGATTTCTTCCCACAGATTTTTGTAAGTTCCTTAAAAGAAAAGCAAAAGCAACCCACACTTAATGTAACTATTGTTTATTACTTTTCTGTAGCGGAAAATACATAATGTCCATGTCCTGTCCCATCCCATCCATTCATCCCAAACAGCAGCTACAGTACTTTGGTACATTAAGCTCACTCTGGAAATATCCTTTGTGCACCACACATCAGCCAGAAGCAAGAAACCTTGTGACAGTTTACACTGTTCTAGCCAGAACTACTTATAATAGGAACTTCGCTTCTAAATGTCTAGGACTCCAAGGAGGACTTGTATCTTTATTTGTAATACTCATAACAAGTGTTTGTATCAAGTACAGACTGAACTGGTGTGGAACTATCAATAAGTTGACATTAATGGGAAAGGGGATGATTAAGAAACATCTACATTTTCTGCTTGTGATTGTGGAATAAGATTTTTGAAAGCTTTTCCACACATAATTTTCAGAAACTATTTACCACAATACAGTTCAAATTAACTAGAAGGGAAAAAAATATTAATTTGTATTATGTGCTAAAATACAGATTTGACCAAATCACGTGTAGCTAATTTTACATTTAAAAGCAAACAAGCATAAATGCTATGATTTCCTGCTCCCACACTGAGGATCTAGTTGTAACAGGGAAGATGACAAGTAATAGGTGACAGAACTAAAAAGAACAAAAGAAAATAATTTCCCTAGGTTTTTTATACCAAATCCCTTCATAGGATAAAGTCAAAGTGACAGAAGACAGATTAAAGAGTATTTTTCCCCTGAAAAGATATGCTTCCTCATAATTGTAATGTCAAAATCCCTGACATATGAGCCTACTTTACCTAACACAACTAAAACTGAGGGGGAAAAAAAAGGATACTCTGTAAGCCTGAGGTAAAAAGTTTGAAATAACTGCACTCGATTGTTTAACTATGAATAGAATCTTCTCGTAGCAAGAACAGTGTCCAGTGGTAGAGTACCTGGAGAAAAAAACTGCCTCAATTAACAACCATCCTTACATAAAGTACCTGGACACATTATGTAAGCAGAAGGAAAGGGCATGGAAGAGCACTGCAGAACTCCATGGCACAGTATCTACCAAAACACAGTAAAATGCAAAAAGAGGAAANAAATTAAAATATATTCAGATAATTTCAAAATCAAGCCATGAGATTGCAAAATTTACTAGCCAAAGGAATCAGAATTTCTAAGTGTGTTCAAACTTGCCCTTTCACTCCTTAGCTTTTCCTACCTGACACATACTTTTTAATATTTTCATAAATACATGTAGCTAACTTAAAAATGTAAACACACATACTGATTTTTTTTAAATTGTGGACTGCAATAGAGAAAGCTGATATAAAATTCAGACACAGTTGTGACTTGTGAATCAGAAAACATATGCTAGGCAAATCTCCACACAAAGCTGCTAATTTATGAACCCAGTTTTGATCCAGGTAGCTGATACTTGATTTCTAAAAACTGCTAACAGATCTCAGTTTTAATTTATTTATTTTTCATACATCACAAAGTAAGTGGAGGATGATAAGGATGATCTACTCAATGTGGAATCTCCCCATACTAAATTCTTTCCAGACTGCCCCAAAGCTGAATCTACAGCACACTGGGACCCAAGCCGGTATCTTGTTGAACTAGAGTCCTGAAGGACATAATTTTCACTTTCAGAACTATAGTCAAAGGCAGACAGAATAAAAAGTAATATATACGCAATATGTGGTTTACAATATCTAAAACAGAAAGAGCCCAAATTTTACATACCTAACATATCTAGTTTTGCTGCCTCATACCACAGTTGAACATAAGGGTCTAAAATTAGGCATGCATCTCAAATTGAAAGCTGCATCCCTTGAGCTTAGCAGGTATCACATAATTTCTGCTCTAATAACACAGAGGACTTTGTTGTATCCTATACAAAACATGTATGCCTGGAGACAGCTGTGCACTGAAATCTCTAATGAAAAGCGGCAGGGTAAACCCTCTAAATGGAGCCAGCATCACAGCAGAAAAATTTCACTTCTTTCAAAAGTTTACCACACAAACATGATACACTTCACTACATTCTCCAGTTTCTTTGCAGCCTTTGCACTGCACCAATCCCCAAATTTCTATTGCTCCCCCATGACCTTTACTTCATTATTTCTACCATCACAATTAAATTACAAGTAAAGATTATTTTAACCTCTCAGTGTGCCTCACAACAGCTAACATGGTTTCACAAAGCAGCAACGTGAGCAGGTGCTAACTAACTGGGGTTACTGCTGCAAACTACATGACCTAATGAAGCTCAAGACCTCGGAGGCTGCTCAGCTTCCACCTGAGTTTAGAGGTTTGCCTTGACGGCAGCTCTGTGCCTTCTTGCTCAGCTCCCACAGCCGCCCCAGTGCCCTCCCATCCTGAGCTGCCCCGCAGGGAGGAGGGCTCAGGGAACTCAAGCACGGCTTCATAAAACAGGCTCATGCCAAAACGCAACTGCCAGCACTTTCATTGCAAACACAACTGAAGAAAGGTGAAAAGTGATGTTTCCTTTGGACCTTTCGGTTATGGCATTTGCCTGGGAAATGAGCCTTCATCTCAAGAGTAGTCAGACCCTGTCACTCACACATCTACTGACAGAAGGCAATTAGAAGGCAAACCTTCACCCTTTCATTATGAAGTCTGGTTATGATGCCTCCCTGACCATGGACAGGGAAGAACCACGTTCCTAAGAGATGGCAAACCACCTCACCAACAGCAACCACAAGCACCTCCCTGTATTATGCTGCAACTCAGCCACTAAATTTGTGCTGCCCCTTGCCTTCCCATCTACACCTTGAACCCTCACGAATTACCTGTTGGACAGCTGAACAGCTTCAAAAGGAAAAGCAAGGAGTAAATCAAGATAATCTTGTCTGGGAAGGTTGCTGTCCTGGGAATAGAGATGGGTGCAGACAGTCACTTCCACTAAGCATCTAGCCCAGTCTCAGACACCAAGCTCTCCTCACAGATTTCCTAGGAAGCCAAGACATGAAAAAAAGCCCCAGGCTCTACTCCATTGGAAAGCATCATCAAGACTTCAACAGCACAATGTGTTCACAAAGTTTTAGTTTGTTCTAATCCTAAGCAGGTTTCAGCTTTGTTGAAACCCAGCTTAATATCAATCCAGGAAACACACTGCATTTTCTAACAGGGATATCTCATATTTTGTAAATAACTGTTAGAAATACTACAGCTCTGCTAAACAAGACTGAGGTAGCATCTGATTCTCACAGCCCTTCCGGAGTCCCATAATGACAACAACCCCCACCATTTTAAAATGTCTTTAATGAAAACACTACTTCCAAAAAATTCTATTCATCAGAAAGTGGGGGTGGGGAAGACAGCTGACACAAGTACTGAACAAAATCCATGCGCATTAATTCAATTATGGATTTCATTCAATTGTCAAAACCCTTCAGAAAAAACGATCCTTTAGGAAGCTGAGTGATAATTTCTTTATTATTTCTTCACTGGCATTCAATACAAAAAATCAAACACAATCACAACAAAAAAGTTAAAGAACATTTAGTCCTTGTCTGATCTGAAACATGTGCACAAACACAATAGGCATTAATTTAATCACCCTGACAACAATCAGGATAAGATGTTAAGAGTCAAGAGAAAGATGAGAGCATTCATCATAATCAGTCACTAGTCCTTTCAGCCCTTCAAACATCCTAATCACAGGCATATTTGCAGCCACTCTGGTTTTCCCATTCTAGGCTACAATTTAACTGTTTATTGTCTGTACAAAATGTAAAAGACCAGACTTGCCTAATACAACAAAGACAAAAGCAGTAACACCACCATAGTTCATTGGTTACTTGATGATTTAGAAACTTAGGGCCATATTAACTACTAGCAAATGCAAGCCCTCCTAAGTGCATGAAATGCACCTGTTTTTACCAGTTACTGCTTGGCTCATCACAGATGCTCTCCAAGACTCTCTTTACATAGCATTTGATTCACTTTACACAGTGGTCAAGCACCACGTATATATCCTTCGTAAAAACCAGTATTGTAGGGACTCTCCTGCTTACAGCAGGACAGGTGGGAAGCAACACAACTGCATTTGCCCCAAAAGCAACACAGGGCCAAAGCAGGGCCATCCTCTCTATGCCACTTTCCAAGAGATCACATTTACACATTTTCATTACTACAAATTTATAATCTTAGAGATTATTGAAGAGCCACTGTCACAATGCCACATATTAGTTAATTTTGTGCATTTGTAACTCCTTAATAAAATTCATGGATACCTGCTAAACTGTAATTGCATTGACAAATTTACACAGCATTATAGGATTGCACTTTATAATCATAATGGCTTTGTCCAGTTCACCTCACTTACAGCACTGGGATATTCTGGTTGCTTTTTGTATTCTAAATACTGGTTCTTTAATTTTCTACAGCCAACTCTTGCATGATAGTCAGCAAAAAGGACTATTTTTGGCAATTCATTAATGAATTCTAACATTATTGGAAAACCTAAACTGATGCCAACTTAGCTTGGGTTCTCTCAGGCTTTGTAAAACAAATCATTTTGGTGGGAAAAAAATGAGTCTGACCCAAAATTTAAAAAGGGAAAGTATTTACAGTATGAGCAAGTAAGAAACTCATACAGTTACTTCATGAGCTACTCTCTAGAACATAAATAGTCAGGGCTCATAGCAAGTATAGCTCTGCAATTATCTTAGGTCTCAAGTCAAATAGTTAAGAGAAAGGGAAATACCAGTATTTCAAGATTTTCTGTCATGCAGATCAGGTTATCACCTTATTTAGTTACATTTCACAGCTGAAAAGCTTTTCCTGCCAAGATAAAAAGCCTAGCATGAACTAGAGTTTTTGCGTTAACAAACTTGGCTAAAAACATCCAAGTCAAGAAGGATAAAAAAAAGAAGAAAAACACACTTGTGCATAGAGTCATGAGGAGGAGAGAGATTTATATACTTGATGAACTAAAAGCAGATGATAGACAGAAACATCCCTTCCTGACAGATAAATAAATAGAAAGTAAATATCATGATACACTAGTATTTCATTCAGTCAAAAAAATAATCAATGTTTATGATCCAAACCAACTTTGCTCTGTTAACACTCACATTACCGGGAACTTTGGCAAATTATTTTAAGATCAGACACCTCAAAATATCCACAACCACCTTAAAGTGTTCCTGTATAGAAAAACCACAAATATTCTAAATGTAAAACCAAATAATGCTAAACAGTACATAAATAAAGACTTTTTTTGTACAGTAAGATGGCAACACTAACAAAAAATCACTTAAGGATCTGTAGAAACCCAATGACTTCAGTGAGACTATGCAACAAGTTCCAGTATTCCGATGGACAAGGCTGTTGGCCTCCCATTTATCCAGTTACAAAAAAAAAATATTCCAAAACACTTCCATCCCTTGAATAAATTAATAAACCTGAAAGACATGTGAAATTCCTCCCTCCCATGGCTATCATGGGGCCTTAATGCTGGTAAAGCCCTACAGCTGCCTTTATGAAGCCACTATTCTTGCTAGTTTACTGCAATTAAGTTTAATGATGCTACACTTCTGCATCTAATTACATGCCTTAAAACAGCCAGTCCACAGCTCTCAGGTTACCAACCCAACCTCAAACACTCAGACACATGGTTAACTTTCCACTGTGAGTTTCAAGTTAAGCGTGTACAGTGTTTGGAAGAGAGGGTCTGAAAGGACACACTGTTTCTCCTCCTTAAACAAAGGGGGGCTATCTTCCAATAAACGATACATGAATTTTAAGTCTTACACCTCTTACCTCCCTACATATGTACATATTTTCCAAGTTTTTATTTACTTTCTAGTCTCAGTTACTATTGTGTTTATCCTATGACATATGCCCCCTCTTCTACCATCTCCTCTCTTAACATTACCTGTTGCTTACCATGACAAAGCATCTCTATTTTAATATTGTCCTAATTGATCACCTGTATAGCCTTCCACCATTTTTGTGCGTGTATGAAGTTTATCAGTGCAATCAGATATCAACAGATTATGGCTGCCTTTTTGTTTCTTTTGGTTACCACTTTCCTTTCTTTATGTCATACACACTTTTTGGATGAAAGTTCTTATCAAAAATTCAAAGTGTGTGCTACTCTCTGCACACCAATCGTAGGAAATCTGAGTAGCTTCCCCATTACAATTTATACATTCATTCTTAGAATGGGTTGAATTAAACTACTATACTGCTACTTTCAGCAGCTAATGACCAAAGTGTGTTACTACACATCCAGGTATCTGCACTAAAGACACTACATAACACAGAAGGCAAATAAAACTGTAAGTACTTAATCTGTGAACTACTGCTCCCTCTTCCTCTTTTTCTTCTCTTAAAAANNNACTTCTTCTCCCCCTTTCTTTTTTTTTTTTCTTAAAAAAAAAAAAAAAAAGAAAAAAGATATGTAAGGCACAACATAAGTCAGCTAATTCAGACAAGACAGAAGGGTGAAGTTACATGAGTTACAAGCTGAATCAAAAAACACCACTAAAACAAGATCTCACTTCAGTTTTTTATCTGTTCTATTTACCCTGATGTCAAAACCCGCTACTCTTGTATCTTTAGTTGGCTTTGGATGTTTCCATGAGAGTAAGTAGGAAGCAAGGCCTACAACTGCACTCAAGAGTGGAAATTAGGGGAGATCTAGCCCGATTCTGAAATAAATGCCTCGTTAGAGAATGGACCTTAGCTGTAAACATGAAGAAGGCCTTACTTGTATGAGCTCCATCACCTGTCAGCATGTATTGCTATCTTTATTCTCAAGCATCTTTACTTAAAGCTGACACTAACTTCAAACAGACTTTGCTATATTCAAATAATTCTGAAAGTCAGGTTTAGGAGCAGGAAGCACCTGTCATTTATGCAATCAGTTTTTATATGCAGAGTTAGAAGTCTCCTTGCTTACTTTTCAAATTACAGACAAATATGTAACCTCTCAAACACAGCACTTGCTGAGGTATTATGACTCGAATGCAAATACCCCTCTGGTCACACAAGAGAGGCCTCTAATTGCAACTTATTCACCTGAAACTCAGATCCTGAATAATCACAATCCATGGCTGATCCAAAATTTAAGGGCCAAAGACTGATACGAGGTAGACTGCACAAAAACTGAAAAGCTATAGTAATTTAGAGGTTAAGTAATCTATTTATTTAAAAAATTTGTACGTGTGTTATGCACGATTATGGTGACAGCTTTCTCATCTGCTGCCAGTTTAATACTACAGATGTGCAACACAGGCCACGGGGGGTTCGAGTGTGCAAAGGCGGCTGCCATTCAAGTGCTGACAGAGCACGGCCGCTGTCGCATCCCTTCCGTTCTCCCGACCTGCAAAACGAACACAACACCGACACTCCGTGAAAAGCATCCCCGGCGGGGCCGGGCACTCTGCGGGCCGGGCCGGGCCCCGAGAGCCCACAGCACCCCCGGGCCCGCCGGACCCCCGCCCGGCCCGGCCCGGCCCGGCTCACCTGCACGCCCGTGTAGTTCTCGAAGAAGAAGAGCACCATGCTCTGGTAGATGGTGTACAGCCGGTCGTCCACCTCGCGGTAGAAGCGGGCGGGCAGCACGGCGGAGAGCAGGCGCCAGGCGCCCCAGGCCAGCACGTAGGTGGGCGCCGTGCCCATCATGACGGCGGCGGGCAGCACGTAGCGCATGGAGTAGGTGTGCAGCACCAGCGACAGCAGCATCTTCCCCGGCCCCGGCCTCACCGGGACACACACATGGGCG
>VXBX01004746.1:10176-160989 GCA_013400415.1 Scytalopus superciliaris | reverse complement strand
GGCGGGCGGGGCGAGCGGGGCTGGGGGAGGCACCGGGGGTGTCCTGGGCTGTGCCCCCGGGCCTCGGCCGCTCTCCCGGCCCCGGGCCGTTCCCCCTCTCCGTGTCCCCTCTCCGTGTTCCCTTTCCCGGCCCCGTCCCTCCCTGCCAGACGAGCCCCCCGCGCTTGCTGCCGGCCTGCCTGCGGGTCCGAGCGGCCCCCCCGGGCGGGCCAAGGCCCTGCCGTGCGGCCCCGGGCCCAGCAGCGATGCTCGGGGGGCCCTCCCCGGGCCCAGAGTCCTCCCAGTGACCCGGCGACGGCAGCTCCCGCCTGCACCGCTTCTCAAGAAAATACAACAAGGCCTGCAGAAAACACTCATAATCTTCCCAGAAGGAATTTCTTACTAAGCTGTAGGCCACAGAGAGGCATTTATTCCTTCTCTTTAAGAAATAAGTTTTATGCTGGAGCTTATAAAGGTCTCGGTTTTTTGAAAGAAGTGGATGCTCAATGCCTTCTGCTAAGATCTGTTTCCTTTGCCAGGTTTTAACTGGGACAACCTTTGTCCTCGGCTGTTGTTGACCTCGTGCTAGCCAGTTTTTAATGTGTGTTGGAAATGGCATCCTAAATAGTTCTGCAAAATAAGACTGGGGAAATGATCCTAGGTTGAAGTCTGTGGCAGTGTTCTCTTCGAACTACCTTCTGAGTCCCGAGCTCTGTAATGAGAACTCGTGCTGGACATTTACCATAGCATCTGTGTCCCGAACAAGACTAAAGGAGCTTTATTTCCTTCCTCCATCCAGAAAGCAGGGGAGGCAGGAGGGGTCATGGCAGCTTTTCTGTCAGGACTCCCCATCCGGATTAGTGCATGCATTTCTCTCCTCATTGAATAACTGCATACACTTCCCTCAGATCAGGACTACCAGGGTATAGGCACTTTCTCCATCACAGCCTCTTTTGGCAGGGAATTTTTCTGCTCTAAACCAAGCAAAGATAGGTTAGACAGAAAAGTGAGGAGGAAGCTTCTATTTTGTGACTTGTGATTTGTCTGTATCGTGGCCACATGGAAGAGAAAGTAATTCACTATAATCCAGAGAGACAAAGTAATCCAACACAACATAGAGGAGGTAAAGCGGATTCCAGCAGAGCAGCACCAGATACGGAGGAACAAGTATTGTGGTGTGGATGGAACAGTGGGATGGGTTGGAGAGTGGAGCCAGACCTGCTGCTTCACAAAGGTGATGGCAGAGAGAGACTCCAAGCAACTAGGTGTGTTTGGCTAATGAGATTATGATCAGGAGTGGAAAATGTAGATTAGCAATCTGAACTGTGATTGGGAAATCGCAGAGGATTGGGAAAAATATGGTGAAATTAAGATGGCTAGGATTAAAGGCAGAGAGAAGAGGGTAGAAACTCAGTGCACAGTCTGAAGAGATGACTTGCAGTGAAACGAATGTGAAGGGAACTAAAATAATCTTCATATCAAGGAATGAACTTGAAGCCTCTGATTCCATGTATATAAAACCATACCTTTTCTTATAGGACTCTAAATTCAATCATACTTCTGAAGAATATGCATATTATATGTTTACAAAATCTGCAGAAATGGACAATTCTGCCTCTGGAGAACAGTTTATCATGTAATAACTAGGAACTGAAGATGCAATGTGCTCTAAGATGAGACTCCTTGAGCAGGGAGGTTGGACCAGATGACACTCTGTGGTCCCATCCAATCCTACCTGTGAAGACACCTTGAACAAAAAGGGAAGTAAAATACCAGGCTCATCAAGAAATAATACTCATTCTGTGCACCAAAGGCAGTACAGGTCTGGTGGAAAAGTAGCACACAGTTGAACTCAAACAGTCTTAATCTGGTATTTCATGATGTATCTAAGTGTTGGACTTTGCAACCTTAATAATACTCTTTCAATTTAAGTTTTGTGGGACCCTATTGTATTTATTTACATTTCTGTTCTCCTTATCTTGAATCTACTCAGTCATTTGCCGAAGGTCTGAAAATGAGCACTGAGATCCTTCAGTTCATTAGGCTTGGATATAAAAAAATGTCTTTACCAGTTCTAGAATGTTTCCTTTTGATTCCTTTGAACATTTTCCCCCTGTATTACAAAGACTGCCTGCATTTTCTTTGCTGCAGTTTACAAGTTTTTAGCATGCTCCCTCTTTTTCCCATTTTTTGTGTTACACTAATGTTTGAATTTTATTTTTGACTTCCATTTTATGCTTTTTCCCACCATTCCACACCACACACATATGCCCATGCTCATACACTTCATTTCTGCTTTCATAATTTGCTATTTTCAACAGGTTCTTTAAATCTATTTTGTCTCCTAGTCAAGTATATGTTATCAAATGTGTATATATAATTTTAGTTACATAGAATTATAAAGTACTATGGCTTAGGGCTTAATTTACTGGTATAATTAGGTCAGCATGATGTGATAATATGGTGTTGAAATATCTGCAACTGAATGAAGCTCAAACTTTTCCATTCAAGAAATAAATACACCACAGTGGTTAGATACGGGATACTGCCACCAAGTCCTTGCTTCTCCTGATTTGTAGACACTTTTTATCCTTGATCCCTCTGCACTGTGCTGCAGCAATTTGAATACTGGTCTTTCACCTTCTAGACCACAGAGGCAAAATAAGAAAATTGTTTTGATCTTTGCTACAATTTGTCATTTCTAGTCCTATGAAAGTATAGGCCCTAATTACACCTCTTTTAACCAAATTGCTTTCTAAGCATTTTACTTTCAGCTGGGAGAAGCAAAATCAGCACATTTAGGGTGATTAGATCTCTATTCAGGATATGAAGACTTCAAACCTGTTAAGGTATTATTTTCTTCTGTTTAGCAACCTTGAAATTTAGAAGAATAAACAAGCCTTCAATTTTGAAAAAAAGCATTGGTCTGCCATGCAAAAGGAGCTCAGTCTGTTTGGTGTGAACATAATTTTTGGTATGACCCTCATTATTTTCGTGTTAGGTTCTTCTGCCAGTGATTGTCACACCTAAAGTGGCCAAACACACCAAGCTCTGGAAAAAGTGTCAGATGTTAATCTTATAGTGAAAAGTACCCGTGACTGTGCCTCTAGAAGGTAGCACAGACTGCCACTAAGCACCAACTCCAAATGTTCAGGAGTTTTCTCATACTGCTAGTTACAAAATTGTGTTTCACAATTCTGTCACTCACTCACTGCAATTATCAAATAGATTAAGCAAAAGTCATATAATGTTAGATACAAATCAAATTGCCTTGAGGTTTAGAATTTAAACCTTTACAGATGTTCTTATCTTTAACAATATCCTGGGAGATGATTTCTTGGTATTAGCTCTGTTTTTAAATGTTGAAAAACAAGACACAGATATTAAGGTCAGAGATCTAGTTCCAAATAAGAATTTAAGCACCTGAATTCTTGGCGTCCAGGACTCTTGACTGCGAACTTAGGCTTGCTATGCAGAGAGCTAAGCAGCACAGAATAGGATCCACAGGCATCATCAGTCTGTGCAGGAAGTTGATTAAAATTAGCAGGCTCAATGTTTATTTGTGTAAGGTCAGGTAAAATCAAATACTGAGGACAGTGTTGTGGCCTAAGTATGGTCTCACAAGTTCTCATTCTGTATTTCAGAAGTACATCTGTCAACTTGAGATCCACAACCCACAGATCTCTCTCAAAAAGTTTGGTAACACACGTTTTAAAATGTGGCCAGAGAAGACACCAATATCACCTCCTATTTCAGAGAACTGGATTAGACATGGATTCAGTTTGTTGAGCATATCAAACTTATACCTCCCATCACTGAGGTGGATGACCTGCAGGGTAAGAGTAAGGAGAGTCTCTCATGTTGAAGATGCATTTCTATAGCAATTGTTTAATGTAACATATAAAAATAATTAGATTATAGTTAGACTAGTTTAGACAAGTAGACAGGTCCTCTAGCTGTGTGCTTTTTTTCTAACAATGGCCATGACCTTCTGCATCTCTCTGCATTTGCTCAAGGGAATGAAGGCTTCCTTGAATCCTGCAATCCTCTCCAACCTCAGGCAAGAATTGTAGTGTTTCTGTCCATTCCTGACTCTGGCCTTGTAGGGCTCCTTGTGCCTCTGTCCTATTGGACTCCATGGCTGTCCCTCACACAGAACATAGGGCAAAACTCCTATGTACCTTAGAACTTATATTGAAAGAGACAAAAACCCCCATTCCACTCTCTTATTTGTGAGACTCATGGTTTTTACAGATCAGCATAATATCCCCTCTACACTGTTTTCAGACTAAATTTTACTCAGTTTTGCCCAAAAAGAAAACGGTTCTATAACTTCTGTCTTGAAAGCCAGAATTACTTATGACATTTGCTAAGTTGTAAAGTTTCATTTTGCAAGTGATTCTTCTTTTACCAAAAATAAATCCCAGATCTTCATGTGAGACATTACTTTCACTCTCTTAGGATTTACCCATAAAAATAACCTGCAGATTCTCCGATACAGGTCTAGTATAATATGTCACCATTTAATAAACAAAGCCAGTAAATGAGGAGAAGCACACTTTTCCAACGGTTCTAAAACATATCTGACAACAATAGAGATATGGTGATTTTCAAGGCTCTACAGATTGTGGAGGAAAGAGTTTTAATGAACACAGATTCTTTTGCATCAAGCTGGATGACTATCACCTTTCATCTGCCTCCAAGTTTTCTCCTTCCTCTGTTTCCAGCCTTCACCCATCAAACTCTTAGTCTGCCTTACAAAATGCATCCTTTGTTGCCAGCTATGCTCTGTCTCTACATATTTTTTTCCTATCTCCTTCCCAGGCAAACCTAGCTAATTCTACTCCCATGATTCTGTACATCCCATTCACATTTCTCACACAATGTCAGTCTCTTTTTTTTCCTAGTGAATCCTAGTTTGCTCTTAACTTCCCTCGAGAGCTCCTAATCCTGTTATCCACTCTTATTTATGTCAAAGTCCCTGCTCAAGCGATTCTAATTTTTGCTTCCTGCCTACTTGGTCACAGTCCAGTCTTTCCTCAACAATTCTCAGCCACAGCTTCATCCTCGACCAGTAGTTCTAGCTTTGCCTTTTCCCCCTCCTTTGGTCAAGCTCTCAGTCCCTTTGTATGTAACTTGGGTGGCTTCTGTTTCTGTGGCACTTGGGTGTAGGCAGGGAGAGCACTGAGAGAATGACAGAAATAAGGTACCACAGCCCTCCAACTTGTCCTTGGACAGCCCGAAGGGTCAAAGCGTACTGTCTCTCTGAAAGGACAGCATCTATAAAGCCTGATCAGTGAGCCAGGATTCATGCATTTTAGCTAGTAAACTTAGGTTCTCTATTATGCACTTGCAAACAGGTTTATCATAGGACTTTGCCAAATTTGAGATGATTTTCATAGTAGGGGCAGAAGTCATGTCCATAGTTCAAATGCTACTCACAACCTTATCACAAGCAAATGCCTGTTCAAAGGCCAAAAGTAGTAAAACATAAAAGGGTTATGAGCAGCATAGCAGAGTAGCAGATTTTACATAGCTGTTCCCTAAAAGAATGCAGTTTAGGAAATTTCAAACATAAATTTTACAATAAGCAAAGACAAGACAGAAAAGAAAAGATCTCTGACATCTGAAATTAAAATCTACTAGTTGAAACTGAACTGACTGTAATACCAGGTGATGCTACAGTTCTTCCCTACAATTAGAGCTGTCTTCAAAGTGGGAACCCAGCTGAAGGATGAAACCTGAGATCATGAAAGACCTGGGAAAAGAACTTATGTGGTGTGCCTAGATACAGATACAGCTGCTTGTGTTTAGCAGAACCAGGAAAACCAGTTGAACTGTATATACAAGTGTTTAGGGAAGCATTAGTTACCTCCTTCTGTCTAAAGGTTTAGTTCTGTACTACTTACAAGCATGTATGAGGGTTTTAGTCATAGGAAACTAACATTTTTGCAGGGACAGTATGACTTCAGTATAAGAAGACTGTAGCACAGAAATATTTTGCTGTAGGAATCTATTACCATTGCTGCAATTAGTATGGTTAGATAAGTTAGGTTGAGTAAGGTTGTCTGAGACTGTATCGTGTCTGTGTTCCTTGTTCATGAAAAAAAACCAGACTACTAAAGCTCAGCAGCTTTAGAAACATTGGGCTCAAGTCCTGGCTCAGACACAGGCTTCCCATCCGCTGTTGTACAAGTTATTTTGGTTTCCCATTTATAAAATGAAAGTAATGCTTATCTCACAAATTCATTGTAATGGCAAATTAAGTTTAGAGTGAGGAGACTTACATGTTTACGGGATGGCACGAAATCTAAGTTTGCCTCCTGATTGTGAACTTTCTTCAGCACCTGACATAAGTTACTTCATATCTCTGTGCCTCAGTGCCCTTGGTGTAAAATAAGGATAGTATTTCCTCCCCACACCCTTTATTTGTTTAGCTTATCAGTAGAGTCTGTTGGAAAAATTCTGGCATGTTTTTCATTGAACGTTTGCTGACTCATCAAAATCTAGCATTTCAATGAGAACCCTACCCAGCTTCCTGACAGCTTGCTGACCTGGATCCTTGGCAGAGATCTGGGAAGTGCTGCGAGCTGTGGCTCTCAGGGTTTCCAGGCTCATTCTTCCTTGGTAGC
Organism: Scytalopus superciliaris; assembly: GCA_013400415.1. Taxonomy (NCBI): domain Eukaryota; kingdom Metazoa; phylum Chordata; class Aves; order Passeriformes; family Rhinocryptidae; genus Scytalopus; species Scytalopus superciliaris. Next base: position 154,378 of record VXBX01004746.1, on the reverse strand, counting down.
TGGAGCTCTCAGTGTCCACAGCTGTGGGACAGCCTGCTGCGTGGGGACTCCTGTTGCTCATGGCTCTGGGGCAGTCCACCTCCAGGTCCTGAAGCTGCACTTTCACACCTTTTTTTTTCTAAATGGGGTATTGTTCCCAAAGGAAAGGCACTATATTATGAAATAACAGTCTTCTGCGAAACAAAGTTATCCTTTATTGAACTTTTCAGAGCAGGACTGTCTTTTTCTTTAATGCTGGCACATTGCATAAGACAAAGAGTATAGCCCTCTGCTTAAAAGACAATAAACCATGTAGACGGAATGGTGATACAGCAGTTAGTTAGTCCTGTCACTGCCTCCCACAATAATTTTGTCACAGTTTCCAGTCTCAGAACACTGGACACATTGCTTAAGCCCTTTGCCTGCAGATAAGATGCCCATGTAAGAACACAGCTGGAAGTAGCTGGCTGATCTTAACTCTACCTACTCCCTCTTCCTGTAAAGGGTAGATGATATCCTTACCCTGTAAAGGAAAGGTGATGTCCTTACCTGACACTGTAACACCAAAGAAAAAGGGTAATTTCTATAATGTTTTAATAATAAATTCAGCATCAGCAAAACTAGTCTCTGTCTCCAAAGGAATAATCTGAGACCTAAAGCAGTCAACGACTTCATAGAAAATGAACACATGCAAAGTCACAATTCTATGTATGTTCATCTGTAATTTGCGAATGAACAGACATAACAGGATAGAGGGTTGCCCACTTCTCAGCTATAGGCTATCTTTGTCTCCTGCAAAGAACTAGTCAAGGAAAGAATAATAAAATATGCAGATATATCCATGAAAATAACCATCTCCATGCTCAACGGCACTGATGGTGAAATTGTGAGGCCCAAAATGTCTGTTGGGGACATTGGCAATGACTTTCTGTCTTGAGACAAAAGCACAGAAATGCAAAACGTGACACATTTCAAGATATTATGAATGCCAGGCCCCATGCATTAAGGAAAGCTCAAGCATCTGGGGTGCATTAGGAATTATGTTGAGGGAGGTGATTGTCCCACTCTGCACTGGTGTGGCCTCACCTCAAGTTCTGTGTGCAGTTTTGGGCACCACAGTGTAAGAAAGATATTAAGTTATTAGAGAGTGTCCAAAGGAGGGCAACAAAGATGGTGAAGGGCCTGAGGAGAAGCTGTGTGAGGAGTGGCTGAGGTCACTTGGTCTGTTCAGCCTGGAGAAGACTGAGGGGAGACCTCACTGCAGTTACAGCTTCCTTGTGAGGGGAAGAGGAAGGGCAGGCACTGATCTCTTCTCTGTGGTGACCAGTGACAGGACTCAAGGGAATGGCCTGATGTTGTGTCAGGGAAGGTTTTTAGGGTAGATATTAGAAAGAGGTTCTTCACCCAGAGGCTGGTTGGGCTCTGGAACAGGCTCCCCAGGGAAGTGGCCACAGCACCAAGCCTGACAGAGTACGTGAAACATTTGGACAATGCTCTCAGGCACATGTGGTGATTCTTGGGATGGTCTTATTCAGGGCCAGGAGCTGGACTTCAATCATCCTTGTGCGTTCCTTTACAACTCAGGATATTCTACGATTCCATGATTCATACCTAGTTAGTCTTTTACATATTTTATGAATATTATTACCAGACTTCTTCCCTGAAGTGTCTTCAAGTCTTCTTCATCCAGGAGCAAATAAACCTAAAACTTTTTCAATCTCTTGTTTCTGTGTCAGAATTTCTAAATGTCTTCTCATGTTACTTGTGGTTATTGACTCACCCTGTTGTGTAAACTGGTTGTTAAAGCCCAAGTTCTAAAACCTCCCCTAAATAGAATGGAACACAACAAAATAATTATACTTTTCTTAGAGAGATAAGAACCAAGCAGACAGAAAGGGAGTATCAAAATGATAAAACGTGTGTGAACAACTAAAACCACTGGAATCAAAGCAATAAATAATGTGTGAACACCCAGCACCACCAGTATTTTACCAGAGTAGACATTTTGAATAGAACAGTATGCAAAAAAAAAAAAAGAAGAAAGAGCAATGTTGTTGTCTCAAAGGTGGCTGCAGTATCCTAAGGAAGGAATTTCCCATATACCCTGTGGACTGTAAAACTAAGGACATAATATGCTGTAGATTTACTCTTTGTGGGATACACTTAGCTCCTCCAGGATTCCAAGTGTCTGTTCAGAGTTTTGGAGGGGAGAAGTTAGAAATAATAGCTAGGAATCAACATTACAGGCTGCAGAAATTATGTTCTCACTCCAAAGGGACCTGCAGAGAGCTGCCCCACTGGTACTACAGGGATTGCTAATATAATCCAGAGTAAATGCAACTTATCCAGTTTTACCTTGGGCAGTAAAAAAATGTATTAATTTTGCATTATTGAAATGCCTGATGGAGGAATTTATTGACTTTTTAAATTGCTGCTCATCTACCAGCAGTGCTTTCATGGTCTACTGAGGGTAGGCAGAATGTGCTGTGTGCACGAAGAAAACAGATAACATTGATTCTGCAGCCTGCAAGGTTTCAATTATATCAATACATAGTCCTATATTTAGGAAGAATATTCTGAATACTGTTTCAGTTTGACTTCACAGAACTTAAAAATCTATTTTTGATGGAAGAAATTACCAAAGAAACTAAAGTTGCTATAAAAGAGGATAAAATGCAAATTGCATTTACTTTGATAAGGTAACTGAAAAATTGCAATAAGAGTTATCAGCTTCTCTAGAGCACCTGATACAGTGTCAAGTGGGGAGTTAGTAATTAAGCTGGAGAACCTGAAGATGGGCATTAGAACTGGAGGCAAGGTGAGGAACTGGCTAAGAGAAAAGGGAACTAGTGTGAAGGCAGAGTTTCTCCAAGAGTGGTCTTGAGCCTGATACTGTTATATGTTTTCTATAATGACATTACCACAAAAAGTAGGTCTGTGCTCTCTTTTTTTTTCTGAATGGTACAAAGTTGAGTAGCTGGTGAGGACAGAGGAAGTAGGAACACCTACCAGCAATGGCAGTGGCCCCTCAGGCTAGTGTGGACACAGTGAAACTATTATCAAAGCTACAGGTTTAAACTTAAAGAGAAATAAAGTTATCATTTCTGTTCAGTTGCTTATCTTGTTTATTTTGACATGGGTGACAGTGAAGCCAGAGTTTACAAAAACATGGCTGAGGGAAAGCTGCAGAAAATTAGCCTTACTTATGTTTTTATGTTGTTATCTGCTTTGTCAGTGCTTTTTCTAAATATTTAATAACTATACTGATTCTTATATTAATATATTGGGTAATAATTATGCTGGTTGATATAGTGGAATTCTTTTTGGCTACACAATTACATTTGTAAAAATTACCTCAACACTCCTTTTTCATAATCCTGTGTTGATGTATTATTGTGATTTAACTTTGCACTTAATTTCTAGCAGAAGATGTCAGCACACTCATGCATGGAATGTGTGTGCATATTTTTCCTTTTGAACTAACAAGCAAGGTCACTCTAACCTTGCTAGGATAGTAGAGCATTTTCTGTTTATCAGCACAATGATAATGCAGATCTCATGTATCAAACACATTTCTTAAAATTACACCATTCCTGATGCAGCTCTGTAAAGGCAAAACACCAAAGGTTAACAGGGTAGATGGGAACTGGAGAAATGGAAGTGCGACTAAATGTAATTGTTCCAAATGCAAGTCAATGCACTGGAAGATTAATATTAGGTAATTCTGTTAGATGACAGAAGCTTATAGCTTGGAAATGAGAGCTTCCTAACTGCTGCAGAGAGGCAAAAATCCCAAGTAGTTTTAAGATGGAGCTTGATAACTTTATAAATGGATTATATGACATGGTTCTGAGAGAGCAGATGACTGGGATTTGATGACTCAGATAGTCGTTTCCTAGTCTATGTTCCTTTTTTGGGTGGTGGTGCTGCTGGGGGAAGAGCCACTTGTCTCTGGTCTGATGGAGAGGTGCATGTGAGTAGCTGTGAATCATTTTAGCAAATACAAGTTTCACATGTTACTTTAAATGTCTGTAGACTACTCAAAACCTCAAAGAAATAACGTTTTCATACATATGTGAAAGAGAAGGTTTCTGGTCTCATACAATAAGTCTATGTTGTCCTTGTCACCCATGCCAAGGAGTTACAAAACAGGAAATGGTCTTGGTTGCTAGGCCAGACTATCTGGGAAACCAAATTAGGGATACCTAGTGAAGAGCTGCTGGTGTGGTGTGTGGTGAGGAGCAGAAAAGCTGAGTAGGTAGCGGGAGAAGGGTATTTTACATCTGTGTGGGATAGGGGTGTGCACCCTAAAAGGTTTTTCTAAATCAAGATTTTGCAAAATCAGGCTCTCCTTATGTATAAGGAACAATCAGACAAAAACCCAAAAATCAGACAAAACCCAGAAGATTTCAGAGATTCACAGGTTGTTGAAAAATGTCTGGCTGATAACCAAGGGTTGAAAATGTCTGAGTCACAGGGATGGGATTTGTATGGGGCACATATATATGCTTTTAAAAAACCACAAACTTGATCTCCGAATTACTTGGGGCAAATAGGAGAAAGAAGTCATGAATAATTTTCAGAATTAGAAAATCCTTAGATTATACAAACAGAAAAGTAGGATTAAGATTTGCTTTCTGAAGCATAACTACCAATTATCCAAATTTATTCTAGGACATTTGCTAGTAGGCTATGCTAGCCAATTACAGTATCAACAAAAATACACACATTTCCTGTTTTGTAACATTTTTGTTGTAAAAAAATAAGGGGCAGTATTACATTAATAGATATTTGAAGCCATGCATTTATTTCCATATAAATTCACTTTATTTTAGTCAAGTAATTGTTTAAATAGCTTGTGTATCCTTTTAAAGTAAGAATCAAAATATTCTGCCCAAAACTGAGGAATACCAGTACTCTCATTACTCTCCCATTTGAAAGTGAATAATATTATATATCATTTTACAGACAGAACTTGTAGGAGAATATGTTGCCTAACATTCACAAATGTAAAACATTTAAAGGAAGAAAAGAATGAATGGAATTCCTTTCACACAATTATAGCACCATAATTAAAGACAGAATATATATTAATCATTTCCTTTAAAACCAAAAAGGAACTTTGAAATCCCACAGGTCATTAAGTTGGCAACTCATTAAAAACAAGACATTTCCCATGCAGCAGCATAAGTGTACTCCTTAGTTTCACAGAATCCAGTCCTGTAAAACTAATGTTAGATTCATAAGGAAAAAAAAAAAAGCTATGAAAGTGCTGAATACAGTTAAATTCCCATCCTTCTGTTATAACAACTATATATAGGTGTATGAACAGATAATTTCCAAAATGTTTCATCAGTCAGTACCAGCACAGAAAATAGATAACATTCATCTAACTTTGCTTTGAAAATATAAAGAAACAAATATTAGCAGATCACAGAGCATCATATTTCCAGCTCAAAGGGTTCCATTTCCAGCATTATCTTGTGGTTTTTTCCTTTCCGTCACTGTAAGGAATATTGTAATCATATTCTAGCCTGAGCAATTTACCAGAGGTTTCATCAGTCAGTACCAGCACAGAAAATAGATAACATTCATCTAACTTTGCTTTGAAAATATAAAGAAACAAATATTAGCAGATCACAGAGCATCATATTTCCAGCTCAAAGGGTTCCATTTCCAGCATTATCTTGTGGTTTTTTCCTTTCCGTCACTGTAAGGAATATTGTAATCATATTCTAGCCTGAGCAATTTACCAGAGTTCTGAAACCATACCCAGAAACTTTTCTCATGGGAACTTGTTTAGGGAATCTCCAAAGTCCTAATTATTCCAATACAAAGAGTTTCCGTGGTTACACTACCTACAAGAGAATTACAAAGGCTGTTAATGTATCGTTGGCCAAATCCCAGGTACAATCAGGAAGGCATTTCTACTTGTTCATACGATTGCAGGAATTTATGTCAGTGAAGGCCTTTTCTCGGATGTGTTTGGCATCGGTCAAAGACAAAAATGGTGAATCGAACTACATGTTCACTGGGTTATTCTGGGGCTTTTTCCTTGCAGGCACTTCTACAGAAGCAATCATTTTAAGCAGGATTTAATTAGAAGTACCGTGACATGTTTTGATTGTATTCACACTGGGTGAGGAATGTCCCTCTTCCCCTTGTTGGGTTGAAGCTCTGAGTGCCTGGCTCAACAGGGAAGGAGTTGTGGGAAGTGATGACATTTGCTGTAGTTCGGTTATGATTAGTGCTCCCCTGCCAGTGACACTGTGAGTTGGATGGCAATGATATAGCAGGCAGAGTCAAACCCTTGGAAAACTGAGGACAGAACAACCCTTCCATGGGGTTTGTGGCATCGGGGAGATCATCAAGCTGCCTGCTTATCTCAGGGCTTCCCTCACCTCCCTGCCTCATCTACCCAGTCTAGCAGGTTTAAAGGACTTAGCAGCTCCAGGGCAGCACACATCCCTTCCCCACAGTCTTGTATGAAGACTTTCTCACTGCCAGCGTGAGGTGGGAGGATAAATGCACTCTGAAGCATTCCAAATCTCCAAGAAATTGTATTGATTTTCCCTATGCAGTTTTCAATGGCAGGCTTGCCATTTAGGAAAATGGATGCTCACTCATCTCATTAATTGCACTGTGTAGAAACTCTCATCTTAGTCCTTCACAGTCTAGCGCTGAGAATTCTGATCATACTTTTCTTATGGGGCAATTTCACAGTATACCTGGGAGTTGGCCTGCTTCCTGCAGCCCTGTGCTCACACACTGCTTTCCTGAGCCAGGATTTAGTTGCCATGTAACCACAAGTTGATCAAGCAGATGATTCCACAGAAAACTAGCCCATCAGCATAACATTGGGTCCCCTGCAGAGCAGGCAGTGGGACCACCCTTTTTGGTGACAGCCTACAATCACACCAGCTTAGTGTGATCTCCATGCTTTGGCTAATGATTTGCTTAGAAGTGGCAAAAGGTTTAGGTTCCTTCCCACTTGCTGCAGATTTTTCAAGGAGGCTGGTGTCCATGTTCCCATTTTACTGAAATCATCAGCAAAAGCCCCATTGGTGCCAACAGGAGAGAATTTAAGTTCTTAGACAGAATTTGTTATAAAAAGGTGGATATGGAAGAAGCAACTGACCTTCCTCCCTTGGAGTCTGAAACAGAGGAGAGTGAGATATGACAGAAATAACTACAAACTAAAAGCAGCTTTAAAAATAGCCTATGAAATGGCTGGGATTTTACCTTAACTGTATTATATGATGAGATTTTTGACTGTGGCCCTGCTGAAATTTATAGAGATTCTCCTTGTATTGAGGGAGATTTGTATTCTGTCAGTTTGCGATCACCCAGATACATTTTCCTTGTTCCTTTTTGCCAATTTTAGTTTCCCTTTTGCATTCAAACAAAGATTTCTTTCTCTCTAAACATCGCTTTTACTGCCTTAGGAGCATTGCCAAGCTTGTGCCCTTTTTAATTCTTTGCAGCTAGGCTGAAGCTTTTAATTCATGATATTTAAATAACGTTTCAGCTTGATCATTTAACTCTTTCCTCTCTCAGCTTACTAACACATTCTTATCTAGAATAGTGTTAAGGCTTAAACCTTGACATATACCTCTCAGCATATTACTTCTGTTTGGAAAACATGTGTTTGGCTTTTGGGTTCTGTAAGAACTTGCTCCATGCCAAATGGGAGCAGCATTTTGAGTTAGATCCATTAGAGTGAATTGCATTATACCCTACAGAGATAGGGAAATGCAGTAGAGAAACACTGCACAGAAGGGAGATGAATGGAATTACCAGTCCAGAGCCTGTGGCTCATACTATGACTATTTAAATGAATGCTTAGTAGTAAAGGAGCTCCACTGGAAAAACAAGATTGGAAGGAAAAGAAACTGGGCCAAGGAGCACGAGTGCTTACAGAGTACTTAGTAACAATGAGACAGAAGCTGCAATTTTTTTTTTTTCAACTTCACAGAAGTTTCTGGGATTATCCCACATAACTTCAATTTACTGCTCGGTGCATTCTCACTACTCTTTCCAAGGAGGAAGGAGTGTTGTATAGCAAAGCTGTGGTTAATTCCCTAGCTTTGTTTGGAGCTTTTGTTCCTACTGTCATAACAGTAGAATACTTTCACTAGTCTGCTGGTACAGGCATCTCAATTCTCATTCGAAAATACCCTGAATGAGAGTACATGCTGGCGACTACATACTCTCCTGATCAAGAGATGAGGCTTGTCTTGTATCATTAGCCGTGGAGCCATTGCTTCTCTTTCCTCACAACTAGCTTAATACAGAGATAATCTGTGATGAGTAGAGTATTTTAAAGTAATTATTTTTAAGTATTTTTAAGAGCACTCACTGAGTGGATAATTTGGTTTTACTTGAGCAGCTGTGTTATGTTCCCACATTTTGTCTGCAAGGGATTCAAGACAAAAAAGTAAAAAATCTAGTCCCCTCCTCAAGGTGAGGCTACCAAACTCTTCCATGATGTTGTGAGAGGTGGCTGTGCAGAGACCTCTTTGTTCCTGTGCACAGTCAGATTTTCTCTGTGATGAGGAATTTTCTATTATCTCAACAGCTTTTTTTATCTGGACCAACTGAAATTGAGACAATGTGAAAAGGAGGTACTTTTGAAGAGAGCCATACTTCGTTCAGTGTTCAAGCATTTAAGTGGATGCAGAATTTGCATACCATGTAACAAATATGTGAACAGACTGTGATAGTAATACTTGTGGAAATGTTGGCTTTGTTTAAGGAATCAGCATCTTGGTATTGCATACATCACAGACAATTTACATTAATTTTGTATACAAATTTCCCACTGCATAGATACAAATTTAAAGCTATTTTGATTTAAAGCATCAAAGGAAAGCAAATATGAATTCCTGCAGGCATCTCAGCTCAGTTCTATGTATGCTAAACCATTTCACTGTGCTCTTAGGCATCACACACTTTACACCTTACACTATGGAGTCTCTCTGAGTTGCCAGAGTCCTATGGGTTAGGACTTTATCTTCTCATGCTCCTTGTTTACAGAAAATCATTGCCATCTAATATTAGGAACTCAACATCCCTGCCAGTTCCTGGGCCCAATTTAAAAATGTTTATTTTGAAACTGGTCTTTCATTACTGCTCATCTAGATTTCTGTAGACATGAAGCCATGCATAAAATGGTCTCATCAAACTGCTCTGTGCTTTTAAAAGATAAAATGGCATTTTGGATTTTCTGTTTTCACATGAACATTTTTCTGGACCATATAGAATAAATGGTCTGGTTCTCTCAACCAAGCTGTTGTACTCTCTGTGCTTCCTCGATTTTTGTGTGAAGCCATTCCCTGTACCTGCACCTTGCAAATGCCTGTTTATTAGGAGGTGCGTGGCCTGCCGTTCCTGAGAAAGTAATTTATGGTCTTCTGTAGTGATAAATCCCAGTCTTTTCTGATCAACAACTTAAAACATCTTCACATTGAGGGTAAAATAAATATCAGAGGTTTTAGACCTTTTAAGTGAAAGTACTGCGAATCTTTGCTGAATGCAGTGCCCTAAGGAATGCGGTGCCCTGAAGAATGCAGTGCCTTAAAGGGACGTGGTGCCCTAAGGAATGGGGTGCCCCAAGGAATGCGGTGCGTTGCAGGATGCGGTGCCCTAAGGAGTGCGGTGCCCCAAGGAATGCGGTGCCCTAAGGAATGCGGTGCCCCAAGGAATGCGGTGCCCTAAGGAATGCGGTGCCCTAAGGACAGCAGTGCCCTAAGGAGTGCGGTGCCCCAAGGAATGCAGTGCCCTAAGGAATATGGTGCCCTAAGGAGTGCGGTGCCCTAAGGAATGCGGTGCCCCAGGGAATGCGGTGCTTTGCGGGACGAGGTGCCAGCGGCCCCGAGGGCGGGCGGCCGGCAGAGGGCGGTCCCTGCCCGGCCGGGCCATTCCCGACGGGGCCATTCCCAGCCGTACCATTCCCGGCCGCGCCGTTCCCGGAGCCTTCGGCGGGAGCGGCGGCTCCGAGTCGGGGCCGCCGAAGTCCGTGGGTAAATGTGAGCCGAGGGCCGTGTCCCGCCCTGGTGTTCAGAACAGCGGCTGCCGAGCACACGCGTCCCGCCCGTATCCGCAGCCAAGCGCCGCGGGCTGGGGGAATCGGGAGCAGCGCCCGCCTGCGGAACAGGCAGCGCCCCCGCACCCCCGCGGGCTCAGCGGGCACGGACGGACCGCAGCCGGCTGGCGAGACCTGCCCGGGGGCATCACGGACGTGAACTCCTGGCGAAGCATGCCTGACCCTTTCCTGACGTGAAATTAGCCCGAGAGCTGCTGTAGCTCCGTCTTGCTAAACTCCCCTAATATACATATTTTTCTGAGCTATGATCTAGCCTTTATTCCCAGGGGTTCTCCAAGAAAGGAAGTGGAGAATGTTCTTTTCAAAAGCATGAAGTGGGAAAATGTTTAGAACTATTTATAGCTGCACTTAGGCTGTGGAAATCCCAGACATTATAAACTATTTATAGTTATTCTCTGGGTTAAAAGGGTGAAGTCAGAAATCTTACTGAAAAAGTTGCATATGCTTCTTATCCATCAGTTAGATTAAATGAGACTTCTGAGCACAGGATGGGGCCAGCTGAGACTGATGAAAACTAGAAGGAATCAAAGACGAGCTAAAGATACTAATTTGATGAAACACACGCATCACGTTGTGGAAACTGGAAGGGGCTCCTGCGTGGGGCCCACAGTGGCCTCCACTGCCCCTGAGCACCTGTCGACTTCACCCAGTGCCAAAGGGTGGTCAGGACATGCACACTTGCTCTGTAGCTGTGGCTGTTGACAGAAAGTTGGTCTTCCACTGCCACAGGCTTCTCCATTATGGCTGTTAGGGGAATCCCAGGCCAGCTGCCACTGTGTTACAGCCACTGTTTCTATCTGCTTTGGTGTATCACATCTATGCTTTAAATCCTTGGAAGTCTGTGCATGAGCTCTTTCTTCAGTGAGCTCCCTCAGGCATCAGAAGGCACCAGGTATCACAAGGTGCAGTATCTGTATGTTCCCAGCTGTGCTCCCTCTGAAGCTCCAGCAGCCAGGATTGCCTGCATGTGGATGGCAGCAGGCTGGACTGCAGGGGTGGTTCCTTGGCCTTGCTGGGGCTGTCTGTCATCATGGCACCTTGGTGACTGACTGCATTTCAAAAATAAATAATCTCTAACGCTTTTCATGCTTTTGTCAAAATTGTCTGGAACAAGCCTGAATTTGCCATAATGGAAGAACTCAGTAGGAATATCTCTTTACCAGTCTACTGACAGTGAAGCACAACCAGCAGATGCTGTTTCAGATGCTGTCTAAACAAACATGTTCTGTACAACCTGAGAAAATTGCTGAAATGCTGCTCATTAATACAGAAATATCATATAAGCAACACTGTTAGTGTAACCAAACGTTTAAGGGGAAGCTTTTCGTACTGTAACCAGCACAATGTCAAACATGAAATTACAGTGGTGCATACTTCTCACTGCTATGCTCCACTGAAGTTAGCATGCAAAAAATCCACTCTGTCTTTAAAAATCCTCAAACCCAAACACCATAAAGCGTTACTATTATTATTTAAAGAACCTCTCCTATTATCCAACACTTTTTATTCTGCCTGACTGGAGTGTCTTTCAATTAGTATCACTGATTAATGGATTATTTCAAGTATTAAAAGAAAAATATTTTAGTGTCTTCACAAATCTCACTTTTTGTTCTTTGCTAATGGATTTAAATGTCCATTTCAAATGAGAGTTGTTTTTATTTTTGCTCTAAATCATTTTTCTCCTTGGTCTTGCTTAATGCTGAAATTTGTGCAAGTGTCTTTAAACCTTGTATCACTTGTATTTTGCTTTCAGGGTCACCAAAGAGCTGCTGCGAGGTGATATCACTAATCAGGTAGACAGTAACTTCTTACTTAAAATGGATTTTTACTTGCTAGTGCTTTTATTGGTCCTTCCAGCATTTTGGACAAGCATGTTTCCATTTGGTGTTCAGTTATTGTCCTACCTTGTGCCTGTAGTCTCTGTGAATAGAAGCATGGGTTGGATATGTGTGTGTGCAAACTGCCTGCCTGTCCTTCTGTTATCTTACCATACTTCCCCAACTTGACTATATTTCTGTGGCGACACAGAGTCGACAAAGAGGTTTCTTGGGGTAAAAAACCCCTTTGAAACAAGGTGTCTTTTCCCCCTCCTACCTCCCCCTTCAAGTATTACAGATTTCACAGATGACACTGGAACCATGTGCTGGTGTACACGTAGAATGATGCCCCTAGGTCAGACCTCAGCCTTCACTGTCGAAAGAAAAAAGCCACAGAGATTGACTTCAACAAATTAGAGGACTGGTAGTTCAATCGCCAGCCATATGAAGTTCAACAAGGAAAAGTGCCAGATTCTGCACCTAGGATTGGGCAGCCCTGGATGTTTGTACAGACTGGAGAATGAGATGCTGGAAAGCAGTGCCACAGAAAGGGACCCAGGGGTCCTGGTCAATGGCAAGTTGACTATGAGTCAGCAGTGCTCTGGCAGCCAAGAGGGCCAACACTGTCCTGGGGGGCATCAGGCAAAGCATCACCAGCCAAGGGAGGGAGGGGATTGTCCCACTCTGCTCTGCACTGGGGTGGCCTCACCTTGAATATTGTGTGTAGTTTTGGACACCACAATATAAGAAAGATATTAAGCTCTTAGAGAGTGTCCAAAGGAGGGCAACAACAGTGGTGAAGGGCCTTGAGGGGAAGCTGTACAAGGAACGGCTGAGGTCACTTATTCTGTTCAGCCTAGAGAAGAGGAGACTGAGGGGAGACCTCACTGCAGTTACAACTTCCTTGTGAGGGGAAGAGGGGCAGGCACTGATCTTACCTCTGTGGTGACCAGTGACAGGACCCAAGGGAATGGCCTGACAGAGTTCAAGAAGCATTTGGATGATACTCTCAGGCACATGATGTGAATCTTGGGGATGGTCCTGTGCAGGGCTAAGAGTTGGACTTGATGGTGCTTGTGGGTCCCTTCCAATCTGGCATATTCTGTGGTTCTGTGACTTGATGCACTTGTGCTTTTACTACCCTTCATGGTATGAAGGGCTGATGACCAAAGTTGAGATGAAGTTGGTTTGACAAAGTCAAAGTCCAGTTTAGGAGTGCCTTGAGTTTAGGATCTAATTTATCACAACTAGCATTTTGATAACTTCATAAATCATTTTATTAACACTGCCATGATTATCTTAATGATTCAGCAACATCCCACAGCCAAAAAACCCCCAAAAAACAAACAAAACAAACAAACAAAAAACAACCCACCACCAAACCAACCAACCAACCAACCAACCAACCAACCAAAACAACAAACACCCAATCAAACAAAAAACCCCCACCAGACTTAAAAGGTTTCAGATAAACCTCTGGTTTAGTAGGCAAACGTACCAGATGGCATCTTTTACTGGCAGCAATGCAGGCATTTACAGCCTTATTCAAAGTCACCTGTACATTACTCAAGAATTCTCTATGACAATGCTGGGTATTTCTAAAGGGTATTTTCAAACTTATCTCTCCTATTGCAGTGTGTCTCCTTTTTTCCAAACCTTAAATTCATCAAAAGTTGAGCCCATTTCTTTCCCTAGAAGATAGAAAAATGTTTTACAGGAACGTATTTTGAAAAACCCAGCATGTAAAATAAATAGCATCATTTTCCCATAAACCAGACCACCATACTGTTCTGCATGAGCAGTGGACAGGCAAAGCTTGTGCTGATTCAGTTCAAATTTTGTTCTTCCCCCATATTAAGGACACCACAGGCAATGTCCAAGGAGGAGCTGAAGCATCCACTTTGGTGAAGCAGAAATAAAGCATGGAGATGAGCCACTTCACTAGTTTCTCTTAGAATTTTCTAACTTGCAAAATGTAGCTATCAGTTTTCAGGTATTCAGTTGCTTGAATCATGGATAATACTAATGGGATGGAAATCCCTTGTGAAAGGCAGATACTAGTACTTCCCTTGTGCAGGTCATGTGAAAAAGCACAACTCTGCAAGTTAAAAAGAAACACTGCTTCTAGGTACCCATATTGATATTCTGCAGAAAGAGTTTATTAAGTCTGTAAATATAGCTGTGTTCAGTGGCTCGTTGTACAGATTATCTCAATATCAAACCCAGTGCAAAGCAGTGTTTTACGTCACTAACTACCAGTAATAGCAATGCAGAAGCAGAGGTGTTGAGTTTAAATGTCAGCCATGACCTGAAGCTCTCAGCATTTTCCCACACTCGATTTGCACCATCCAGTTTTCCTGAGAGACCCCTGTATTTGTACTTTCCTTGTATAACTTGGGATTGGACATTTGTACGCAATTTTTTTTTTCTCTGTGCTGGAAGCTGGAAGTCTGCATTTGGGAGGTAGCTCAAGAATATTTAGTCTCACTAAGGAGTAAAGTAGTAACTTACTGAATTGCTGGTTTTACAGAGTCCAGCAACTAAGATAGAATTGGAAAACAATAAGGCCTGTGGTGTAAGTAAATTGTATTAGTTACAACAAAACAGAGCACTTGTTCCTTATTTGAAAAAAGCAGAGATTTTCTTACCTCAGCAACTGAAGCTAATTTTGCCAAACATACTAAAGCAAAAAGTTACTAAGTTGAGATTGAGTATAGCTTTGGTTATTTATTGATAAGTTCACTGCAACACTATTCTTTGATTAATTGCAAAGAATTCTGGTATTATTTTAGATATAAGGAGTAGTATTAGTCAGTAGCTACTATTAGCTACTAAGTAAATGGCTCCAGGGTAAAAAAATCAGAAAAAGTATAGTTATTTCAAGTACTGAACAATTCCTAGCCATTACAGAAATATATAAATAACTAAGAAGCAGTCAGGAAAACTTTTTAAAGCTGGTTCAGTGGGGTGAGATACCATCCTCAGTAGCACTGAATCTGAGCACTTGGCAGTACAAGCTCAGCTATAGGGAACACACTTCCAGTGAACACCAACAAATAAAAAAAGCACTCAATAGCCATTTCTCAGCCAAATGCTCATTGGTTGTACTGCAGGACTGTCCTGTGCCCAGCCTGCCTCTGCCTAAGCCCATGTGCTGTGGGATGGTTTACACTGCAGGTTAGTTTGGGTAGCTCCTGAAAAAAGATGTTTCTCAAATCAGCCACCAAGGAACAGCATTGCAGAAGGTGCCATGGCATGTCACTGACAAGCCAGGCTGCTGCTTGCATCTCAGCATGATGAGATGCCATTTTCAGCTTTCCCTGGTACAGCAGCACAGATCTCTTTCTGAATGCAGACACGGAGATGGTTGGCAACTGTATTGGGAGCCCTTGTAAGTGAGCAAGTTCTCCCACTCTCTGCATGCCACGAAGAACAGCTCATGCCAGCTGTGTCAGGAGAGTTAGAGTAGGCAGAGCTGAGCACTTTGCTACTAATTTCATGTGGTTATGTATCCATTTCATAGTCTCTGGTCCACGAGGAGAAACAGGTTTGTGTTGTTGATATTGGAAGGCATGGTCTTTCAGCAGTGTAGGAAGAACATAAAAGTGGGAAAATACCTCTTACTTGGTACAGTGGTGGTGGGACCACAAAGCTGGATTGCTAGGATTATTTGGATGCAGACTTCCACCTGCAGGGTTGGAAAGATGATGGTTAATTAGTATAGGTATTCTTAAGATTCAGCTCACACTATCTCAGGGTGACGGTCACAAATGAAGCCATATCAGACTTTGTAGTCATTAGCCTCCTTCAACTGTCACAGACACAGATGCAACACACATCTTATCTGCTGCCCTGACCGGACGTAATGGGTCATCATCGGGATGTTTTGTCTCTGCAGTATTGCAAACTGTTGTAGATCATCATATTCATCACTTCTAACTAGTTTTGGAAGGTGCTTGTGTAACTGTTGCCT
Organism: Scytalopus superciliaris; assembly: GCA_013400415.1. Classification (NCBI taxonomy): domain Eukaryota; kingdom Metazoa; phylum Chordata; class Aves; order Passeriformes; family Rhinocryptidae; genus Scytalopus; species Scytalopus superciliaris. The sequence goes on along the minus strand of VXBX01004746.1, from coordinate 138,504 downwards.
GGCAGCAAAAAAAGGCCAGTAAGCACCTGGAATTGGTCCCATCAAGAGAGCTACCATACCATTCAGCAGAATTGTCCAGCCTCCAACAGTTTCTAGATCAGTTGGTTTTAAATACATACAAATTTTTACCGTCCACTAAATTCCATAGCTCAATTTTGTTTTGTGTGAAGAAAAACATTGCTCTCTCAGCCATCTCTTTTGTAGACAGAATCACAGTTTGTGCAATCACTTCTCACACAGACACCACTTTGTAGGTTTGACTTTTCTGCCCCTTTCTAAACCTCTTCAACATGTACCATGTCTGTTTAGATAGATGGAGAACAGAACTGCATACCTGTGTGCTTGGAAATGCAAAGGAAGATGTTGCTAGTCTGGCAGGAAGCACAGAACCTTTCTTGAATTCAATAGGCAGTTACCTTTTGGATTACTTGCCTTTAGCTCTCTAAGCATGAGAGGAAGCTTTCAGAGATACAAACCTATCCTTATGAATGATATAATCTCCTGGAAAACTTCGGTTGGATATTCATTGGATATTCATCCTTTTTACTAGGAGTTTTCATGCTTCTGCAGTCTGTGTGTTTACCTGTGCTTTTAACTTAGATGCTGTCAGATAGCAAAGTTGTATGAGTAACCCTCATAAAGGTATCCAGAGAACTGAAGAACTGGCTACAAAGCCCTTGTTAGCCTGGGCAGATTCAGGCTTGTATCTTCCACGAGATTTCTATAGCTTCATAGTTTGTGTGTGTTGCTCACCACTGCTCTTCTAGGTATGCAAAAGATTTCAAATGGAAAGGCAGAAGAGGAGGTCTGATTCTATAACATAGTGGCTATGATACTGTACAGGAGACTAGTGTTTAGAGGCTATAGGTTTCTGTCTCTCATACAACACTCTAAATATAATATATATGAAATATCCCTACTAAGATGAGAGGCAGAGAAAAGGCAAGAAAGCACAGAAGGACGAAAGGCTGGATTAAATCAGGGCAAAGTGAATTGCCATTTGGATAATTCTGTAACTTCAAATTCTTTTCTTTGTAACTTCATGCCCTTTAATATCTTCTATATGGGTCATCAAAATATGTTCGACATCCCTGGACTTATGAAGGACATTCTTTTCTTCATCAAGTAGGATACTGAATGTAGCTGGGAATAAAATAACAGTGTTGATTCCCAGACTGGAGAACTCTGCTTTTAGCGTCAATTTTTTATTCAAGTCTGTGTTGCCTGGGCAATGTCAGGGAAAATATAAATTCTCTTCTGTAGGAGGAAATGCTCTGCCTCCAAACTTCTAAAATGCTTATCTTTGTGTACAGCTGAAATATGATGAAGCATGTGTCCAAAAAAGTGTATTCCCAAGTCAGCATTTCAAGTGGGTGTGAATTTCAAGTTATTCAGAAATATTCAGTCATCAGTGGGGGAAAGGAGGAGCACCAGATTTCTTTAAGTGCACATTAAAAGTGGCAGGGGAACCAGTCAAGCTCTTCACAGAGGTCAAGTATCTGTACTTGTATTTGTAGCAGGTTCCCAAGTGTCTTGATTTTCATATGAATTGACACATTAGCCTGTAATCAGAGCAGGTCCATACTTGTTCATTTCTTGAATTAAGACCTTTACCCTCTCCACAGCTGCTAAGATAAAACATCCTGGGTTTGCTCAACCTAACATTTACATAATATAATGCAGAATTTTAGATGCTGGTTTAGTTTTATCCACATGTGTTGCACAGAACATTTAAAGTCATGACATCTTCTGCACTTCATGCATACAATTCATCTTGGATTTAGGCTTATCTCTAGATCCTGGGGACTGCTTACTTGGCAAAACTTCCCCTGAACAAACTTCTGATTTGAAGTGAATGAGCTGGAATACTTCACTCCAGAGCAGAAAATCTGGAAAAAGCTTTCCCTTTACTTTCCCCCATACTTGTAGCCAAGTCAGCAACTAAAAAAGATCTAATGAAAAAACAGCCTTAGCTGAGTTGGAAAAAAGGCCTGAAAAGCAATTTTTAAGGCTCAAGCATATCATGTGTCTTGCATAACATTTGAGTCTAGAGTCCTTCTGAAATAATATGCTACAGCACTTACTGTATGCTGAAAATAGGCACAGGATTATGCCAAGTATATATTCCATGTCTTACCTTGCTGTGATGGGAACCTCTTCTGTTATGAATCTTCCTCCAATTTTATGGCAAGGTAGAGTCTGATGGTCCCAGGCCCTTGTTTTCTCACAAATACGACTGCTGGAGAGCTTTCTGTGGGAACACGTGAAGGAGGCAGATGAACCGGAGGGATGGATTAGATAGAACAGAGTAATGTCACCTAAGTACAACAGGAGATAAACAGGCCTTGGCCCATCAGAAGCTCAGAGTACGGCTTTCTACCTGCCTAGCCCTAACCAGGTAGTTGCACTGTACTACAACTGGTATAGAAGTGGAGACCTTTAAGTAGGACATGGAGAGAATGAAGAACTGCACAACAGATTTCTACAGTAACTTTTAAAAATCGAAGTCTGAAAAGGAAAGCATGAAAATTATTAACCATCCCATCCCATTCCTTCCTCACAAGATTTAATGCTTAGGACTGGTATCCTTTAATGAAACAAAAGTGAGAAGCAAAACATAGGTACATGTCAGAGCTGATAGAGAAGGTGGGACTACAGTTATGAGAGCTCAGAAGAGAAAGGAAGTTTCTGTTTGATGAACTAAAAGAGTGAAACAAATTGTGGCTAAAATAGGGAAGATGGCAAAGAACAGCAGAGGGAATGATACATCTTGGAAGTGTATGTTAGACAGACTATGTTTTATGAACATGTTTGACATGAGACTAAGGAATCTCTAGGCACTATCAAGAAATAGTTATTTTTGAAGAACATGAAGGAGGAAAAGATGATGCCCAGTCACTGTATAATATAAAAGGTGTGCTGCTTCTTGATTTGAGTGAAAAGAGTTACCTGTTTCTGTTCCTCTGCAGATAGTGCTTCACTACCTAGTAACAAGGTCTCGGTTATTCTTATCAAGGAAATATTTTGGTCTTTGGCAAACACATTTCATCCTTACTTACACCACACTCTAGGCTGCTTTTGTTTGATTTGTGTGTGTAAATGTCTTGCACTGTAATTCAGAGATGAGATCATCTCCCTAACAGTTCTCAATCATAAAACTATCTCCTCTTGCAATTTTTAAAGTGTATTTCTTTAATTATTCAAAGTTTTGTAAAAGCAGGGTCTTAAGAGAGATTTAGTGTGCATAAAGTAACTTCTTGAAGCAGAGTTTCCAAGTTTCAGCTTCACCTGCCTTGACTGTCACATGCACATGTCAAAGCAGTAATATTGTGAAACCACCTCCCAGTGCACACTCCTCCTTAAAGACCTAGTTTTTCTCTCTTAAAAGTCACAAATACTCCATAAAATCTGTCATGATGAAGAAGGAAAAAGCAAAGGCCAAGCAAACCCTAAACTTGCCTGGACTGGTAATACCAATCCTTTTCACCACCTCACATGTAGCTGCACCATTTTTTGGTTTTTTTTTTTCTTAATAATATCTCTAAGAACAGTGTGAAAGACATTGTGAGCATTGATAAATTCCCTTGAAAAATAAACACCCCAGGGCAGTTCTGTCTCTAGTGACAGTTCAGGTGCCTTCCAGACAACAGAAGCTACTAGGCAAACAACACAAGCTGGCACGGAAGAGGTTGCATGAAGGTTCAGCAAGTGTGACCTTGAGATTCCCAGGGGTGAGGAGGGTGTGGATGTGTTGGAAGGCTGGGAGGGCTGTGCCTCCAGCACTGTGCCACAATCACCCTCTGAAGGATGCTGACTCCAGCAGTTCAAGGAAACGTGCAGTCCTGCATCACACCTGGCTGCTTCTTATCAACACCTCAGCCCTGTGCAGGAGTTTGAGCCGCTCCTGGGTGCTTAGAGGGCTGTTTCACATCTGTATCAACAGAAGAAAAACTCTGCTTTGCAAAGGCCCAGCAAAAGCTCTCAGCAGACACCTGTCACCTGTGCTGATAACAACACCATCTGTTATTTTTTACCACAGTCAGTTTTAAACCACCCTATTATCAGCTGCTGCTCAATGCTGTAGGAAAGGTGATTCTCTTCCAGAGCCTGCTCTTTGGTCATTACTTGCAAAGAGCTAATTCTGAAATAAAACAATAGAAGGAGATCAGAAATAAAACTGATAAATGCAATAGGACTACACACATTCGATTTTATGTTATTAGATCTGCCATTAAAGGCGACTGCTGGCACAGACACAGACTTTTTAGTGCTTTTCAGTTTTCGGTGTGAGCAAATAATTCAATTTTTCCCCAGGGTTGCGTGTTGTTTTTGAGGAAAAAAAATCAGCTTTCTAGATAGAGTTCCTGAGATACCTCAGTTTTATGCTCTAGAAGTGTCAGAAACACAGCTCCACACAGCCACAGTTCCTGCTCAGAAATACTAATTTAAAGCTCCTTTGCCTTACAGTCCCTAAGCTGATTATAGGCTTCACCAAAAAAATGCATGTGTGTACTAGCAGCTTCCTAGTACTGAATATGCTGATAACACTTCACCACATAAAGCAGTTGTGCCTAAATTACAGTCTATACAGATCAATGCAGATAACACAAGTTTATTTTAGTGGACGTATAAACAGAAGATCAAGTCATGCAATAGTTTTTATTAGTTATTTGTATTTAAAAAGTAACAATTTCAAAAAAGTTGAGTGAGGAAAATATCCAGAAACATAAAACCAGCTCAACAAATCTATAGTATAGCAAGTCAATACCAGATGGTTCATATACCAGGATTTGTGTGAATATTTAGAGACTTTTAACTCAATTGATATATACACCACAAACGCAATTGCAATCTAAAACTGATTACAAAGCAGAGAAAATTTTAAGATGAGATATAAGAGCCATCCACCTTATAAGTTTCTGTCAATTTGCTTTCAAACACATCCTTAGCTGATCTCACATCATGAGTCAGTAAAACTAAGAAATGGTTTTAGATCCTAGTTTATTTTTAGGGATATACTGTCTGAAGAGGACACCAATTTTGCTGCCATTCTGATACAGCTAAAGCAACACATTCTTCAAGGCCATGCCTATGTTTGTCCTTAGTATTTCTGTATTTGCCAGTGTAAGTCTCCACAAAATATGCAAAGTGTGGTAAAACCATGTCTTATCTCTGTAAGAGGAAGGATGGGAGGGATATCGGTGTCCTGTGCATCTAAGTGATAGTTAAAAAAAAAAAAAAAATTGAGAGAAATAAAGGAAATTAAAAAACATAAAGTAGATTCCTTATAAGGAGAGCCCGATACCAGGTTTGTGCTGTGACAGAGTGTTCACAAACCACCGTACCTTGCAGAGATCTTAGCACTGACCAACTCGAAACTATTCATGAATCACTGATGCTTCTTATTGCTGGGTGTTCTGCCTTTTCTTCTCAGTGTTACAGTCCTTAGGACCTTAGTATCAACTACCAGTGTTTTTTTTTGGTTGGTGGATTTATTCTGACAATTTGTTTTACTGCCTGTACAGCATGCCAGTCTTTGGCTTTATTTCTAACCTCTCCTGTATTGGCTGTGTACTGTTACAAAGGAGCAGCCAGTCAGGATGGACAGCACTCCTATTGCACACAGTGAGACCAAAATTAGGCACTGAATTTCCTACTGGCTGTATCTGCGTGTCTGCTACAGATTTTGCAAGAACAGCCAATAGATAGGGATTTCTATCAAACCATATAGTTCAAGATGAAATTATCTGAATTGACAGATTGTTCTTTCTGAAATATTTCTGTTTAGAAAGAAAGGATATTAGACTTTTCATTGTCAAATTTGTTACATGTGTGACTAATAAAGACCAACAAGTTGATCAAGAATTTACAATTGAAATAGCTGAGAGTAGTCTCAAGAAGATTTATGAGAAAGCTGATTTGGAATGTTATATTACATAAATTAATAGTGACAGATTTTTATGGGTAGTACACTTAGGAAATTGATACAGAATAAAACTAGGAGGCCATTATATTCAAAGTTGAGCAGTATAATTCAAACAAATTATTCTGTTATTTACTGGGAATCATATGTTCACGTACCACAACCTATTTAGGTATTTGCATTTTAGTCTATAGTACTTTGCAACTAGTTTCTTAATAAAGGGACTCATAAGGTCAAGGATGAAGAGTGATAACATAACATGTTGCCAGTGCTCTGCAGTGAATAGGTAAATGGTTTTGATGATAAACAGTACAATTTGTAGACAGACCTGATTATCAATTTTTGTATCAAACATACTTTTCCTAGATAAGATGCTGTTAAAAATGTGCATGTCAGAAAACTAATCGAGGAAAAGACCTCAATAAATTTTATTTTCTGGTTTATGTACTAAAGCCAGCTACACAGAGCATTTGAAAATGAGATCTTAACCTTTTGAATTACAAGTGCTCAGTATTTCTGAAAATAAAATCAGTTTAATTTTTCATAAAAGAATCATAACTTGGAGCTTTTCCATTATGAAGTAGTTTTTTACAGAGCAACAATACAAATACAGTTTGTACCTGAAACAGCCTGCCACCCACATACTGCTGACCTTGTTTTGAAGAAAAAAAATTATGTAATCCTTGTTTACAGAACTTCTATATTCAAACCTCTTTAAAAGCCCAAGAAGTTAGAACAATGCAATAGAATGGCAATGTTTACAAACCATTGTACTTTAACCGTTCCATAGTATTAACTTGAAAAAAAATTTTTTTTTTTGACAGTTTCCTTTTCCTTATGCTGAGAGAACTCTGAGTGGAACACTGAGTTTGGAAAGTGAGTTATGACCTGCCATTAAGTTACATGATAGCACATTATTCTCTATGATGATATACCATTTTTATAGAACTTGGAAATATTTAAAGGAGTTTGTACATTTATAGATAAACAGGTGTTATGCAAGATACTTTACATACAAACATTACTTTGTACTTGCTAAAAGAATCCACAGACTGAAGAGGAATTTAAGACATTTGCATACACTTCTCAAGGATACCCAAACGATTTCATAGTATGGTCCATTTCTAACAGGTTTTAGCATTGGAATGATATGCTGCATTTTACTCAGAGTCGGCAACTGTAGTTTCAGGCCAGGCATAAGGTATGCAGAGTCTGAGATTCAATTAAGGGCATTGAAATATAAAATAATACCTTAATTACACATCTGAGCATAATTACTGAGTTTCAGTTAGTTTTGAAAACCCAGTTTAGAAATGCAAGTTTACACCAGCAGATGAGTTGAGCACCATGGGCAACCTTGTCCTTTTACCAAAGAAATGTGTTTAGCAAAGGTCATGAGGATGTGGCAACGTGGGCCTTCAGATCTGTCTGCAGAGGCACCTGGATCAGAGGAGCCTGCGGGGTTGGTGCCTCTGCCTGGCAGCACAGCTCCTGCTGGTGACACCAGATCCAGGTCAGGCACGCTCACCCACACTGAGTGCACATCTTTTAATTACACTGTAACATGATCAGCTTCACTTAAAGATTAGAAAATATCTTTCCGCTTCCTCCCAGTGCATCATTCATTTACTGTAAGTCCAAAGGTCTTAAATAAATAAAAGCAAGATGACTTTTATTAGGGAAGTACTTTATTTCAAAACTTAAAGATTTCACAAGATGAACTCTTGTACAAGTATTAAAAATGTAGAAATAATTTTCCTGTATTTATGAATATGTAATGTGCATTTTCTTAGAAATTTGGTTTACAGTTTATTTTTTGGTTGAATCCAAACTAGGCATGTTTCCTTAACAACCATATGGAACCTCTTGAGTTAGCTCACAGCTGAAAAATGTAGTTTTCCATGGGACATACTGTATACTGAGTGATTGAATCTAAAATAAATTAAAAAAAAAACCCAAAAAAGCAGGATTATTGAAGATAAAATACAAAAGAAAAGAGGATAAAACAACTATGCAGTTTCTGGTGTAAAACAGTTTGGCCAAGATGAGAACCTAGAGAGAGAAAATAAATGCAAACAGCAAAATTATAATAGTTACCATTTATTAAGTTTTAAAAAGGGCCTGCATTATTGACCTATATGCTTTTATTCTGGTTCACCTGAGTGAATTAATTGGCAGCTGGTGTTAACAGCAGAAAGCAGATAGTCACAAACCAACTGGATTGCAACAGTGACATGAGAAAGATTAGAAAAAACTTGTGATCTGATTTATTTGATTGACAACAATTTATAGGTGACAGTGTTCATACTATTACGTACACAAGTGGTGAGCAAGGGGCAGAGCTTCAAAGGCCTTTATCATTCCTTTAAAGCATCATACAGAAGTACTTCTTTCTTCTGAGTTTTGATGATTTGTCATTTAAAGCCCATTAGCGGGAGCTTGTGTAACTGCGCCTTGTGAGCAGGACACAGCAACCAGAAAGGGCACCAGCAGATTGCAGAAGTGAACTGAGAAATTTGTAAAGGGCACAAAAAAGTCAGAGTCCTTTTTCTTCAGCAGCTGGATGTGCAATTCCTTCAGTCCACTGATGGGCTGAAGGTGGCCTGTCCAGCTGCAGGTAGCTCATGAGATCCTGGACATGGGGGGAGGCAGAACTCCTTGAGACCAGTAGAAGAGTGGAAGAGTGAGATGTACCACATGAATTGCATGTTGCTTCAGATAATTACATTTGTCCATCTGGAATTTATGACTGAAGTACTCCTATAGGAAATTTTGTATTTAATTTGCTCTTATTTTAAGTCCTGCAGAAACCTCTGGGTTCCTCATCTGTTTTTTGTTTTTTTTTTTTTTTTTGCCACACTTGCTCTTAAAGTCTTTGGAACTGGAGAAAGGCACAATAAGTGAGAGTGCCATCTCCTTATTCCTCTGCTGCCAATCTTCACAATTTTATCTTATACCTTAAGTAAGTATGAAATAAAATTTGCATTTAGATGAGTGATTTTTCTCTTATAGCTCACTTTTCCTTTCTTTTTTAGTGGTATTTTCTTTCAAGTTTTGAGTCATTATGATCTGACAGCATTAATGGTTAAGGACTTGCTTGGTATGAGTGAGACACTTGCTAGAAGAGATTGACACAGTGTATGACAAAAATTAAATCTTATTTTTTCTAGTATGAAGGAAGTCCCCTTTTGGAAAATACCTGTGTTTGAAAAAGAGAGACTGTCAGACTGTGGTGTGAATGAGTTGGAAAAGCGATAGACTCACGACTCTCAGAAACTTAATAGCAGAATTTAAAAAGAAATTTTTGCAAGTGAAATAGAGTGCAGAAAATTGTCTTTTAGATGCACAATACAGAATTCAGAACAGATTATCAGAAGGTGCTAGTTACCATATTTCTATGCCAATTTATACCAGTTAAAAATCTTTTTTACTACATCAAAAATTTAAATACATGCCATTTTAGAAAGCAATTATCATATAGTGGCTTCCTCTTAATTTAATTCTCTCCAAATGAACTTACCATACAAAAGATAAATTTGAAAATATTTGTATGATATTTGTTATTGGTAAAATTAAAATGGTGAGTACCAGGACCCTCATAAAGTACTCTTAGCTATAAAAGAAAGTCCTCACCATGGGGACAACTTTCCTGAAAGTCTAGCTGTAGCACTTGGTTCCATTTTCTTCCCTCCATAACCTCAGTTTAGTGTTGACTTACTTATGATAAATTTTTGAATACATTTTCTGCAATACTGTATATAAGTTGAAATTCAGAGTCTTACCTAATATCCATTTTTATTATAAAGATATTAGTTCCTGATACTTCTTTCCTTGTTTTTTTCCTATACAGATCTTTACCTGATGTAAGGCTTTACATATGTTCCCTCCTGACATTTGTATAAGTTCAATGAGCTTTTTGCAGGGTGGCTGACTGGTAAGAGCTACAAACATGACAGGCTGGTTTAAAAAAAGATTCTGCTGGTATTTTCCTGTTGATAGGTAACGCTGAAGTCCGCAGATCTATATTTGAGGAAACAAGAAAACTAATTAGCCAATGTGTTACATTTCCATTCAAAGTAAAACTTGTTGTTTTCTTTAATTTAGAAAAAAAAGAAATATAGGAGTAGGAATGTTACTTTCTCAGGTGCATCAGAAATTCTTGTGTAAAATATACAAAGAATTTTCTCTACTTGATCAATACAATTCGGAAACCAGAGTTTGAGATTATTTCATTATAGGTCAGATAGTTTAACTCTAAAACTTCTTAAAGCACTTGACAGTATTATTTTTCACTATAGTTTTACATTTTTATGTTTATAACACTGGTCATGACGCAGAAATATTGAAGGATATTATAAATAATTATAGTCTTGCAGCACAAATACAAACTGTGATAACCTTTATAATACATAATGTTCATCGGTTCATACTGGGGAGCTTTACAGACTTATCTAATTCAGAGTTTAAACTAATTTAGGACCTCTTTTCCCCCTTTGTGCTCCACAGATACAAACTGGAAGGTTAAATTTGCTTCCTGGCCCACGAACCTGAAAGAAACACCTCCAGCCAGTTGCTGAAAGGGCAGCCAGCTGACCACACAGGGTTTTGGCAGTGGGATGAGAGGGCACAATCAAGCTCTTAGCCCTGAATTGACTCAGCTGCCTTTGCAACATCAAAGCCTTTGCGGCACTCCAGGGGTGCTCCCAGCCCTTTGAAACCACACACATTTTGTGTAAGCTTTTACAAATAAATAAATAATTCCTTAGCAGAGACCAAGCCTGGGAAAATATCAGACCCCAAAAGTGACTATTTCCACAAATTGTGTATCTCTAAGTCAGTAGTTATGGTTACAGTTGTGTCAGTCCCTATTATAACAGACAGCAGCAATTCTCCTTTCCAACTATATTCTTTAGCAGATGGACAACCCCCCAAAATATTATAAAACCACCTATTTAATTTTTTTGGTAAGATTCTAAGCATTAACCTTATTCTTTCATTACTTGGATGAACAGCAGGAGGACTCCTGTATGCATGCATTTCTCATAAATGTATCATTAATTTAGTTGTTTGTTTGAACATAGGTTTTAAAAGGAAAAAAAAATCACTGTTAACAGAAGTAAAACTTAAGGAGAATTTATGAAAAATAAATAAACCCTTTCTTCACTATAAAGAAAAAAAACCCCCACAAAAACCATTTCACCAATTATTGTCCCTCCTATACGCTATAAAAAACCCCAAACTTTGCAGTTTTGTCTAGAACTTTATGAAAATAGCTCATGTTGGGTGAATTGCCAGAACAAACACAAAACTCCATAAAAGTTCAAGGGTGTGATCTTTTCATGAGGCTCAGGAGATAGCTATCAAGTGCCACACAGGTACTATCTCTTAATAAATACCTGAATTCATTCAATATGTAAGAAAATAATTATTCTGACTGTAACCGGAAATTTTTAAGCATTGAAACTGCTGATTTCCTACATACAGCAAGCAATTTTCAGTGTCCACTTACATAAAATAGCACATGAAGAAATTTTCAGCCTAAATTGCTATTAGAATAATAATACTTCACAAAAACTAAATGTAGACTATGGTTGTGAATTATTAAAATTAATAGAAACAGTGTTTGTAGGCTAGAATTGATAATGTAAAGTATTAGCATAAAAATATATACAATGTAGCCATCTTTAATGATTATACACATCTGAAAATTTGTGCATGCATTATGTGATGTACATATTATTAATCTTTATTCTTAGTTTCAGTTATTCACCAGAGAGAAATAAATCAACAAAAATAAACTTTTGATTTCTTTTGTCATTACTATTTGAGCTTTTAATATAGCATTTACTGAACTTATGGAAAGTTGTAATTATAATAAATATGTTCTATTAAGTGCAAACAGAAGAAGATAAAAGTGCAGACACAAGTTTGAAGAGAGAAGGTTGTATATTTCGTGGTATGTATCTATCCAAAGACCAAGTATTATTTCATTTGAAATTGATGAGAAATTGCTCATTTTCACTAAAAAGAAAACAATCTGACTGTTGAAGTCATACAGATTAGTTCATCACTCTGCAACTATTAAATGAAAGAAAACCATAAAACTGATAAACACCAAAGACCCACAGGCTTTATGGTTTCATAATGTACACGTTTATCAAAAAGAGACATATAAACAGCATATTCATTTAATATAGTTGAGTGGTGTTGCTGGGGAAATATTAAGCTCTGAGATTTTAATATTCATATGATTTCAGTATGGATCATTATATTGGCCAAGTAATGTTTACATTTTCAGTTACTGTAATTCTTTATGAAGCCCTTGTGAAGACTGAAATCAAAATTACAGCTCTGTTAGGAAACATTACACTTGCATGGTGATATGCATTTTCAGACAGTCCGTCATTTAGTAAAAATTTAAAAGAAAAACACGTATATGGAATCCCATGTACATGTAAGGATCAAGGGCTCACACGCATCCACACAAGTGGAGCATCAGCTTGCTTCTGATAAAGAGGAGAGTATTGCAGTGTGCAGACTTCTGAAAGTGCAGTTATCCTGCAGTGAGGAATTTGCAGAATCTGCAGGACCCTACAGGGATCAAGGAGGTTTGTGTTAACAATGCAATATTGCTGCAGACAAAGAAGAAATGCTCTCTTTTTCATTTTTCTAAATATCAGGTTTAATAGGATATGAGCAATTAAGCAAACAACAACTCTATTTTTGTAGGAACAATGTGTACCATACACTTCCTACTTACATTAGAAGCTCATCATTTTAGTTTGCTTTCTCTTGTTTTAGCAGTTTGCTGATTTTTTTAACATGTTGAGAACACTAAAATTGAAATAGTATTCACTAAAATCTTTAAAAATTACATTGAAATGTTGCACTAGGAAAATAAATTGGTGCTCTTTGGTATAAAAAGTGCATGTTAAGTGCTGGAAACAACTTTCTTCAGGAAGCTACTTCACAAAGAAGTAGATCCTCAGCTTTGAAGAATCTTATCTAAGTTCATGGAACATCACACAGATGCAGGACCCCAGCTGGTTCAGGACATACTACATCTCAAGAGCACCCAGAACCTTATTCCACTCTTGATATGACATGCATTTATTATTGCTAGTGATGTTTTCCATTCTCAGAGCAAAACTCAACACACAGCATTCACACAAATTATTTACAAATATTGCATCCTTATTTCTGGCTATTTACTGAAACGATGCTTTCTCATTAGTTATCAATATCCTTTGGCTAAAATAAAAGCTCCCTTTCTGCCAAGTTAGAGAGGCAGAGAGAGACAGAAGTGAAAACATACTTTTTGAATGCTTGATAAGGCTGCATCAGCACCCCAGCACATGCACACACATGGAAATTATGCACAGGCAAACTGGGTGTAGGTTTCTGTGGTAGAAGATGACTGGTGGCCTGAGCCAGGAGCCAGAAGTGGAGGCAGATACAGTAGAAACTTTGGTCCAGAGAAAAGAAACCTTCAAAGTCTAGTCTTGAAAAACAAAAAGGAAAGTAAAAGAAGAAATGGCATACAGCCAAGACTGTATTATCTGGAAAGTTCTTCAAAACACAGTTTCTTCCCCTCCTCTGATAGTCCCTCATGTAAGTGTTTCCTGGCCAAGGCAAGGGCGAAGGAAAGAACACTTGAATCCAGACAATTCAGCTGATATTGTTTCTTTCTACTGCATTTTGGCAGACAACTTTGCTTCTCTCAAATCCCACAGACTGATAAGAAAAGTTAATTTCACCAATTTATTCTCTGAAAGACCAAGTCCCAGTGGGAATACTGTATGAAAACGTTTGGCAAATAAATCTACTGTTTGGCGGATATTCAAAATTATACTGGAAGATGTTTGAACACTTTTTTTTCCGGCATAGCAAATTTTTGCAGGAAAAAAGATAACAAATTTACTTATTTTTAGTTTAATTTCCTTGTTTTCCAGAGGTAGAACTATTTTTAAATACTATGTAATATCAATGTAATGAACTATAGATTAATAAAAAACAAACCAGGGTGAAACAGTAAGTCTTTTCCCTTTTGAGGATAAGTATAACCTCTAAATCAAGGAGCTGTATTCCCAATATATATAATTAAAAACCACTCTGATAATATTGTAAGATGTGGTCACTTTACTATAACTATTTGTTTAGAACTTCAGAAGTATTCTGAAATAAGTATATTTGCATTTGGTTTCAACACAAACTAATTCTTTCTGAAATTAAAAAAAATCCTTCCACGACAAATTAACTAAAAAAGGAAGTACTTTTCAGGGTTAGAAGTTTAAACCTTTCTTCAGAGATACCTCAAAACTTGTCCATCTTTGGTTTTATCTTATTTCAAGAGAACATAAGTGACTACCAGAGAGTGATAGAGATGCAAATTGCAATTGCAAACTTATGTCAAAATTCTGCATATAATTACCAGTTCTAATTGGGGAGATGTTTTCCTCACCCGAATATCAGTGAAGCAGCACTGTGCCATGCATGATGCCAAAGTGCTGTATGAGTGTGGCACATACGACTCTGAGTCCTGCACCACTGGCATACCATGAGGGTTGCATACACTACACGTGACAAGCCCTCAAGAATCCCAGTAAAGTTCAAAGAGAGAAATCTTCCACCTCCACACACAATCTAGTCCAATGCTTATCTTCTCTCACAGTTAGAAAGCTTTCCTTAGTAATACAGCCTAAATTGCCTCTGCTGCATTTTCAGCCCATTATTTCTTGTCCTAGTGCCAAGGGACATGGAGAACAATTTCTTCTTTTCCTATTCGCAACAACCTTTTAAATATTTGAAGTCAGTTATCATGTCTCCACTCAGTCTTCTCTAGACTAAACAAACACAGTTCTTTCAGTCTTTGCTCCTGGGTCATATTTTGTAGACCTCTGATCATTTTGTTATTCTCCCCTGGATTCTTGCCAATGGATCCACAACTTTCCTGAAGTGCAGTGCCCAAAGCTAGACATGGTATTCCAGCTCGGGCCCCACCACTGCTCTCTGCACACTGCAAACAATGCATGTCTCTTATGCTTCGCATTCCTGTTAACACATCCTAGTATGCCTGCTTCCTTTATCGGAGTATGACCGAGGTTACATAGAGTAGTTTGGATCTACTGAGGTGCTCTTTGTGCAGAAATATTGCATTGTCAATCTGCAAGTGATTATTTCTCCCTCTTTGCACTGATTCTCACTGAACTTCATACTTACTTCTGATCATTCCTTCTGTATCTCAAGGTAATTATAATTCCAACCAGCTGTAGTTAACCCTCATGGTAGCTAAGCACCACACAGCCACTCGCTTCCCCACTCTGTGTGATGGGGGGGTATGGAAATTCAGAAGGGTTAGAGTGAAAAAAACTCATGAGATGAGACAAAGACAGTTTAGTAATTAAAGAACTTGCAGAGTCAGTCTCCAGTTCTACTACTTTAGGTCATGATTAATCAAATTTTCCACCCTGGTAGCTTAGCAAAATCCTAGACAACAAGTGCAGCATATGGATGGGATAGTTGTACCTTTTATGCCAGTGGTTCCTATGTGTGCTGGTGTGGTGGCCTCGTTACAGATATGCAAAAGAGCTCATATGAGCAAATACGGATTGTCTGTACAGTAGATCTAAGTAAGCCACAGAGAATCTACCATTTTATATCTGGTGTTACTGATAGGACTCTCCAGCTAATTCAGTTTTTAAATGCATACAAGTTCATATGTCTCAAAACCACAAAGGAAGTAAAGTAAGAACAGGAAGTTTTTCCCCTAATTCAGCTGACAGTTGAACAAAAGCATGCAAGCCAAGACAATCTCACCCTCCAAATAATTTGCTTTAGATGACCAGCCATAACTTTAAAAGGTACGTAAGATATACACGGACATGTTTTTCTTCATAGCTGACAAAGATCTATTCTTGCTGGATATATCCTCACAAGACCTTTGGCAAAATGCTACTTACATTCTTACTGATCTAGTTTAGTGCAATTTTGAAACTAATCTCTTGGTCATTCCCATTGCATGTACTTTTGGTTCCCACTGAGGGGCAGCCATCAGGGGCACAGACTGTACTCTGCTTGGATGAAATACGCTCCGAAGATGTGCTCAGTACAGGGGAGCATGCTGGAACGAGCCCAGAGCCCAAAGTACATGTTGTGTGCTCAGTGCTCCTGGCACTAGCTTGTTCACTCTGCAGATCCCTTTCCATTTGCCTGCATTACTGACTTACAGACACAGACGACCATGGAGTCACTTCTCTCAGAAGTTGTGGGGTAGTGATATAGGTATGGGATGCTTCTTTCCAATGGAATTATTACATGCACAAAAATGACCTCAGCTAAATGAAGCCTATTTTATAACAGCTGCCTGTATTGGTATCTCACAGGTCATTGTCATATGGTGACAGGAATGAGGAAGATTAGTTGAATCCTGGCATATTGCAACTGTTTACCCATATTTTATATAAAGTATTCTTTAGGTTTATTGAACTCCCCAACCCACATAAGGAAAATTGGTGGCTTTTTCTTTCTTCTTTTTTTTTTTTTTTGTAAAGCAGACTAATACCTATTACATGAGACTAGTATGTAATCTAGGAATAGATTTTTAATTTCAGCAGAGTATCTGAAGGAATGAAGTATTAATGAAGTAAATCGCAATGTTTAACCATATGGGAGTAAACACACCTCTGTTTTCACAGACTGAAAGAATACATTTCCAGATAACTATATTTCAGTGATGAAAGACCACACTAAAACACAAATTCCGTGAGATAACAACATGCTGCAGTTTGTGGAAAACAACTTGATACTCCTCATGGTTAAATAGTACAAATAATGAAGAAACAAGGCATGGAAACCTAGTATTTGCATTAAAAAAAAAACCCCAAAAATAAAATTATAAGCTCATTTCAACAACCTGGAACTTTTCAGATATTGATACACTTTAGATTGTCCAATTTTCTTTTTTAGTCAACACAGGATATTATGCAGTGAGTTTCAAGAATGCCATTTGTTTTGCTGGCTTAGGGAAGTGGGGAATCCTTCCATTGCCCTTTAACAGTAAATGATAAATCCAGTGCTGTCAACAGATTTGCTATACCTGGCAATGTGCAGATGAATAATGCTTTGATAAATAAAAGAGTTTTCTATTCCAGTAATAACAAGTAAGTGATCTTGTTGAAAGGAAAAGCCTGGCAAATGTGAAGGGTTACACAGATGCTCCCAAAAGGCTTGTTTCCTAAACAGTTGTGTTAACCCACAATAAAAGTAATCTTAACATTAAAAATAATTCCTGGTTTTATCTTTACAATATGAAAATGTGAGTCCTCTTGCTCTGCCTCAATAGACTGACATGTTTTAAGTGAAGGCAGAAGACATTATTCTCTCTCCTCTTCAGTTTTAACTGAATGCCATTGCAACGCTCAGCAGTAACTCAGTGTGTGCCAAACATGAATATTTTTAAGCGTCATTTGAGTTTTAAAGGCTACAGTAAGTGATGGGAACACAATCGTCTTGGGAATCTACAAATAACTTTAAAAAAGCTCATAAATCTGGCTTTCATGGCTTGGTTTTCAACAGCTTTATGAAATATGTCAAAGCTTGAACACAGTGAGTTAGTTCTTCTTCAAATTTCTTAGGCTTGACTTTTCTCAATCTTTTTTTGATATGCTGCAGTGAGACAAATAAAAGGGACTTTGCTTTAAAAAACCAGACATCAGCATATTAGTTTTTTAGGGTTTTTTTAAAGTTGCTTTTTTAATTTTTTTTTTTTTTAATAGCAGGGGAAAAACTAAGTAGAGCAGCCTGAAGTATTCCCTCATCAACAAAAGCATAAAATGCTTCTGTTCAGCACTCAACATATCATGACATAACGGACCACATATTAATGAAAAAGTAATGTATAATTAAAAGCTGGTGTTTTTCAAATTGTTTAAAAAAGATGCATGGTAATGACAAAGCACAGCAGAAACCTGGAGGGCTTCAATCAGAAATCCCATGCAAACCTCTCTGCTTACAGGAAAACACAGCACTACAGTGATAATTAGCAGGGAACGCTTGGTTTTTAAGAAACAAACTAAAGGGTCAGTTGAAATTCAATGTTCAATAGAGAAAAGTCTTTAAAATGGTCTGAGAATTACAAAAATAAATCCACTCAAAGGCTACCTGGCATCACTCAGCTGGATGCTGCTGCTGTGGAACGCCACCAACTGCCAGACTCAGCCTGGTTGGGGTTGCTTTCAGAAGCTCCCCAAAGAACTTCTATCATGATCACCTCTGTTCTACTACTTCCCTGAGTAGTACTTCTTGGCAGGGATACTTATTTTTGTGTAATAACATCTTTTCTTCACTTAATCTATGTCACAAATTGGAAGAAAAGATCCCATAGGAAGCATGGAAAGCAGTCATTTAATCCTCTAGCACTAGGAGTAGCAAGTGGAGTTGCCAGCACACACACAGCAAAAAAAGGCCCCAGGTGTTTAAATATTTGATTAGGTGCCTTTTATTAATTATGTTTTAAAATTACTATTATTCAAGAAAAGTTTCTTGGAGAGCACCACTTTCTTAATTTTGGTATCTCAGTTGTTCCTGTGAGTAAGAAGAAATTTGGAACATAAGTCTTATTTAGAATATAATTTTATTCCTGATTAGGATTTCAAATGCACTTGGGATTTCAACCTGTAATAACTTTTCTGCTTTTTTCTTTTTTTATCACTTATTTATAATTTAACTTTTTAGTAACAAAGATAATGGCACAATATTAATTTGATTTATTTGATATTTGCAGGAACTACCAATGAAGATAAATAAGAGCATAACTCTACATGTTAAGCTATTGAAGTGCAAATCTAAAATCAACTCACAAAAAAGTCCACTTCTGTTTACTGAAAATGTAATGGTGATTTCTAAAAAAAAAAAAAAAAATTAAAAAATAAATAGTCTTATAAATTCCATATGGAATTTGCTTTTGTTTTAAATTTGAGCTTGCTAGCGACGATACAGTTAAATTCAGAGAACTAGGCACGCTTATTATGGTAGTGGACTTTCAGTGACTTCTCATGCTAGCTGGGCAAAGTTTGTAGGGTCAAACTGCTGACCCTGTCCTCCTTTCTGAGTTCCTTTCCTATGTTCCTACTGTTTTTCATCTAAGAATGGTGCAGGACAGAGAGGCTACTGCTTTCTAGTCTATCTGGATTTTACCTGAAGTGCTTTAACTTTAGTGAAGCAGAAAGCCTTTTCAAGAGTTTGTCATTGCATAAGCAAGCAGTTGCAATTTGAAAACCAAAGGATACCCAGCAAGTACTGTACATAAAATATGAGCCACTGGGATTTGAGCTTAAATGCAAGATAAATACTCTGAGGCACAGAAACACTTGTGATATTTGAGCAAAATTACTAGCTATTTTCTAGTCAAAATCCCTTCTAGCTTAGATAAAATACAAATGCTCAATAACTCCTTTCCTGCAAACTAGTTTTCTACTAAAAGTATGTAAATAAGTATTTACCATATCTAGCTCTGTCCCAATCCAGATTTCCCAATAAAATCAGTGGGAATAAGGTGAGTGTATCAGGGAATACAGCTTTAGTCCTATAACAATGCAAACTAATATGACATAACAGAAGGTACTGTTTGTTTGCACACATGCTATGCTGAAGTATATACACTACTCAGAGAATGAGGAAGGAGAATCTAATCTAGCTAGCCCTGCATAAGGGCAAAGGTTTGAAAATGTCCTGCACACTCAGTGGATCACATGTCTATTTTTATTTTAAAATTCTATTAACTTTAAAATTGAGTAGCTAACATGATATTTCTAATGCTATCCAGGGAATTTTTTCTCAGAATGACATTATTGGTCACAGTGCTAATGCATTTGTCCTTATGCTATGGACTGGTACTGGGAGAGCTATAAAGCCATCATTGCTCAGACTGTTGATGGAGGAAAGAACTTACTGCACACCACTGGAATACTCCTGGGGTTAAAGAGAGGAACAGTAATGATGGGATTTGGAGGGAATTCAATAAAATCCTTCTCATTCAAAGAAGGCCAGTGTCATGCAGACTTTAAAGGAAGGGAAAAATCTAAGTTGTACAGAGAAGATACACACATAGACTCCCAAGTGTTTTTTTTTTAAATTTCACAGCTAAACAAAACTACATGGTATCATCACACTCTGTTCTGCTATATAACAGACCTCTTATTACAAAGAGATGTGGCAATTAAAAATGAAATAATCTTATACTAAACGTAAAACAGTAGTTTTACCAATTAAAACCTTATCAGAGCTGATTACTTTTCCAGTTCACAGTAAAGTTGAGATCACGTATGAGATGACTACAAGAAGGAAAAATCAGAATACTTTGAGTAAGTAAGTTTTATATTATTTCACAAATGAAATTAATACATCAGGTTTCTTATACTCATTAAAAGCTGAATATATTCACTCAGACACACTCCGGTAATGCCAGCATGATACAGTCACAAAGCATGCACATCAGAGTGACAGCAAAAAAGCAACAGAGAGCTTTGCACATAATCTAAAACTAAATCTGTATGTAATTTCCTTCCCTTTGTTAATTGAAGATTAAAACTAAATCAAGGGGAAGCCTTCTATGAGGCTACTTCCAACAACAGATGACTCAACCTAGCACCTGAGAATTTGTTGTGCTTGTGTGTACTGAGGTTCTGAACTTCCTGTTTCAATAAAATACCAAACAAGTTGTGTTTCCTTTACAAATAAGCTATTACATCAAACCCCGTTCCTATAATTTCAGTTTTTGTCCAGATTCCAACATTTTCTTTGGCAAATGTAGCAACATTCTAATTAAAGAGAAGAGAAAAACAAGCATCATTCATCATGGTAAGAATGAATGCTTAAGGGAACATCCTTACTGGTTACTTTGTTCATTCAGTTTAATTTGGCTTTTTAAGTGCACTTAATTATGGAATGCAGGTCTCTGAGATGAAACATGAATAACAGCGTTTCCACTAATAGTGTCTCATGGAAGCTATTAAAGGTAATAATCAATTACTCTAATGCCATACAAATATAATACAATCTGTGTGAGTGAAGTGATTAAAAAATATTTTTAGAACACCAGAGTACTTGCAATACACTATTCTGTGACATATAAGTGGATTTTTTTAGAAGGGAATTTTCCTGTTTTCCTCAGCATGATCTATAAGGCAAGAGCAATAGAAAGCTTTACAATGTCCTCTTTCCTTAATTTTCAGTTTTTGTTAATGTTTAGATTCCAGATGAAAGACTTCTGCCTACTTCAGTTCTACTACAATTACTATGAGGAAGACAAATTCCTGTGAAAAGGTAAACACCAAATCTGCAAACATAACATCATGTAATTGACTGGCTAAGTACAACACAGCCTATACATTACAACATATGTGATTTCTTTCCTAAATTTATTTAGCCATACAATTGTAAGTGCTGATTCACCAAGGCAGAAGCTAAAACTTAAAACTGCATTATAATGGGAGCGTAATTAGTCAGACAAAGGTAATTTTGGATAAATAAAGCAACTATTGCTAACAGATGTCTATGTCCACATTGTACCTTTGTGGAAAGTACTGCTTCTTTTTCTTATAAACCAAACACGAGTTTTCCAGCATATGCAGTTAAAACCCCAGTGAGCTGCTCAGGGTTGTGTTCTAGAGAAATCTCAAAAGTAGCAGAAAAAACATGAACTGTAAATGGTTGAAGCCAATAAGAGGATGCTGAAAACTTCTGATAAAAGAAATAATGACTACTACATCTGCAACACTCGCCAACGACAGCATGAAAATAGAAATAGTGCAGTTAATCCTGGAAAAATCCTAAACTTGAGAAATGATCTCACAAGAAGGAGGATGACCTGGGGGCATTGGTTGAGAAAAAGCCAGCAGCCCTAGAGCACTGGTGTCATGCTCTAGGGCAGAGCATGTAACAGGAGATTGGATGGCAGTGTGTGCTTGCAGCCCAGAAAGCCCAGGAAGCCAATGGTACCCTGGGGTGCATCAAAACAAAAGTGGCCAGCAGGTTGAGGGAGGTGATTCTGCTCCTCTGCTCTGCTCTTGTGAGACCCAGACTGGAGTGCTGCATTCAGCTCTGGGTCCTCCAACATAAGCAGAGTTCAGAGGAGTCTACAAAGATGATCACAGGGCTGGAGCACCTTTCTGGTGAAGATAAGCTGAGAGAGCTGGGGTTGTTCAGCCTGGAAGAAGAGAAGGCTCCTGGGAGACCTTAGAGCACCTTCTAGTACTTGAATGGGGCCATCAAGAAAGCTGAGGAGGGACTTTTTACAAGGGCATATAGTGATAGGACAAGGGGGAATGGCCTTAAGCTGAGGGAGGCTAGGTTTAGATTAGTTATTAGGAAGAAATTCTTTACTGTGAGCATGATTAGACACTGGCACGGGTTGCCCAGAGAAGTTGTGGATGCTTCATCCCTGGAAGTGTTCAAGGCCAGGTTGGATGGGGCTCTGATGAACCAGGTGTAGTGGAAGGTGTCCCTGCCCATGGTGGAGGAGTTGCAGCTTGATGATCTTTAAGGTCTCTTATTCTATGATTTATGATTCTATGAACCTCCAGAAAAAAAACCAAAACAAAATCCCCAAACCAAGAAAAAACATTGTCTAATTTCATATCAGATGAACCAGTGTGTCCTTCAGCATCTCCTACATGAGTAAGCACCAACCAGCACAATCCACACCACACAGAGAATATAACGGGATCACACTATGCTACCACTTCAAGACGTACATTTTTTGTTTTATAAGCATGCGCTGAGCCACACCAAAACCACAGTAGGATGGGACAAACAGGGCTTTCAATTATTTATGCCATTCCTATTTCATGATTTTTCTTCTAAGCCACAATAACTCAACTACATAGTTTCACAGAAGAAAGTCTTGTGCAAAACATCATAGTTGCCTATCTCCTTCATGTTAGACTAAACATTTATTATATCATTATTGAAATAATAATTATTAATATTTCAATAATAATATTCAAAAAATCTGTAGAGTTTGTCCTTGCTTTGTGTTGAAATTGCAGCTGCTTCAGACACCTAAAATGTACCTCGATTCAGGAAGGAATCTATAAAGTTAGGTAAAACTTTTGGTACATTACTGAAGTTTTGGGACAAGTATTTCAGTTTTAATATGCCAGAAAGGACCCCTTTAAGCTAATTCTTAAATGTTTATTTCCTTTGATTTTTGTTAGTACCACACTGAATTTTTATACTTTTTTCCTAGATTGCCCGAAACATACTACTTTGAAAAGTTAGATGCTAATTAACAGTTACTGTCAAAACAGCCAATAAAATACCACTCCATTCAGGCTACCCATAACATTCCTGTCCCTCAGGCAAACATACTCCCATTAAACTTCTCCCACTACAATAGATATAAAAGTAGGCACACCGTGCAGCAAAGACTATTGAGGTTCAACAGAATCAGGCTGCCTCAAATAAGCTCCACAGGTAAAAGTCTCCCATGTCAACTACTGCCAGAGTTTTCCGCTTGAAATGAAGTTGATAAAGCCCCAGGGCCACAAATAAATCTGGTAGAATGGAATATGGGTGAAGTGTGACCTTTTAGTCAGACTGGGAAAAAAGAAAGGAGGGAAATACTAGCTGTAGCTCAGAAGGTCCCTGGTGCAGACACTATCTTTTGTTTTGGATTTGTATTTATTTGCAAAGTCTGGTTTTATGTTCAGTGGAAAAAAATGAAGAAATACTACCTTTGTAATAGTAATATACTGACTAGCAAAGTGAGGCTCTTTTTCATTGCAGCCTCTGGGACCAGCTTTAGGCAAATATAGAATAACACTTTTTAAAAATTACGAATTTAGATGATCTTTT
The DNA here is from genome assembly GCA_013400415.1 of Scytalopus superciliaris. NCBI lineage: Eukaryota > Metazoa > Chordata > Aves > Passeriformes > Rhinocryptidae > Scytalopus > Scytalopus superciliaris. The sequence continues at coordinate 114,728 of VXBX01004746.1, read as the reverse complement.
AAATAATTCTGATAAATAACTTCAATACAGAAGACATAAATCATTGTAAGAAAAACATGACAGTGGAACTTCTTGTCTTTGAAAAAGCCCTCAAGGTCTACAACAGAATCTCATCAACACATAATAAATCACAAAACAGTAAGAAAAGTATAGAAGTACGTCTGTATATAAAAATGTACACCCACAAGCACAATAAATCAAAGACAATGCAAAATAAGTCAGCTGAAGTTGGAATTCAGTTTGGCAACTATCTCATGAATACATTTCAAAATTGAATTTTTTGGGATGTGTGTGGTTGGAGCAAAGGTAAGGGAGTTAGAAACGAAGGGAACCCATTATATCAGTGAAACTAAGACTAGCAGGACAAAAATTGGCACAGATTCATGGAGTATTTTCTTTATATTATCTGTGAATTACTCCAGCCTCGATTTTAGAGGACAGAATATTGCAGTTAAGACCATACCTGACACAAACCAAAGTGTCTGAGAAGAGGAGCTGTATAAGCTAAAATATACATTCTAATGCTCTCAGGAGATGTAACTTGCCAGGTTTGTAGGCCATGATCCTACACTGTAGAGACCTTGTCTGGACTTTGGTGTCAGATGCTCTTCCAAGAACATGAATAGATTTGAAATACAACCTTTTGCCTATGACTTGATAAAGAAACAGCAAGGAATTTATTAAAAATAAGGGAACTTTAATTAAATTACTAAGATTCACTTTTGCTGGAACCAATGCATGACACTGTGTTTTCAGGGAGTCAGATTTATAACTAATTTTATTACCTGGATATATTGTACTATTTTATAATAAACAAAAGCCAACAAGAGCATGTCAACAGCTGTCTCCACTAAAATGGCTAAGCTAGAAATCTTCCCTTCCCAACATAGCTATAAAGAGTCCTCACAAAGTTCCACCATATTTTAGCTACTTCAGCTATTCCATCTAGAACTATTGTTAAATAAATGATAATATAATGGTAAGGGCACATAATTCAACACATTTTTCCTCTTACAAAACAACATTTCTTGATGTAAACATTTTACTGTGCTACATAGAAGTGCTTCTTTACAGCTTCACCTTTTAAATAAATGGAATGTATTTTGGACTGACAGCATTTTAACCATTACAGATAAACACTGCATATAAGCCTGATTTACTGTTATGCAATAAAATATACATAAGCAATTTCCTTCTACCACAACAAGTGTGAGGATCAAGTAAGACAAAGCCAGATTTCTGATTTCTGAAGCTTTAGCTATATAGCCCCCGTGGGGTTTCAATGGCTTAAACGGCAGAAAAACCATTCATATGCAGAAGCCAGGAGGTTTTCTAGCACATACTGGTCTCATGAAACATTCATTCTTCCATTTTGTTCATATAAGGGAGACAGAACACTAATTTTCCTGTCATTACCATCCATATATGCAATAAGTTTCACTCATGAAATACTGAACATGTACAGAAAAAACTTTTTTTTCTGAAGGATAAAAGTATTTAGACAACAGTGACTAAAACGACCACGATTTTTCTAGGCATTAGGATAATATACCTTACTTATCCCAGGAAAAAACCATATAAAAGCTAAAAGATGATTATTAGCATTAGACACTTTTTGCAAAGTGTATGTGACCATCTGCCAGTGAGCCTGTAATGAATCATACAGGCAAACACAATCGCACTGTAACATCACCAGTAGAGAAAAAAGAAGACAAAGGCACATAAACTCAATAACTTTTTTTTCTACCGTGGAAAAAAGATCAAAGTAAAACTCTGATTGTGTTTTTAAATGGTAACACAGTGTCCCTAAATGCTGATTTTCTAGAAGTGCAAGGCTGCAGTTCGGACGATAAGGTAAAGTAGAATGTGTTACAATTGCAGCAAACCAGAAAACTACCAAAAGTACATCAAAGGAACAACAGAAACCTCTGTTTTTCCCAGCAATGAATACTGGCTCCAAAGAAGTCTGGGCCTGGCTCTCTTCTTCTATTACCTGCATGCTAAATTCAGCGTCCTTACTGCAGGCTTTGCTTGCTCTTCTGGTATCTTGTAATCACAGTATTTGCCATAAAAGTATGCATAAACACATCCAAGTGTTTCTTTTCATTTAAGGATCACGTCCTCTCAAGAAACTTGGAACAAAATCCAAAAGTAAACAAACAAAAACTGCAGTTTAGGTTTATGAAATGCATTCTATGTTTACATGCACAGAAAATTCTGGGCTGAAACCAGCCATCCTGTCAACACTTAGCACCTTCTTTTAGCAAAAAAAATTGTATTTACTCATTTTTCATGTCCATGTTAATTCAAACCAGTCAAATGCAGAGAGTAACCTGGTGACATGCACTAAGATTACCAGCAAAATAATCAGTGAAAAGTGTCTGTGACCACAGTATATGTAGGCATCAGGATCCTGTTAGTGAGATATAGGAGGTCATCATGCAGTAAGCAATACTACAAAGTGGTAAAAAGGAATTACAGACACTGATTTTTATCCCTGAGAATTAGCTATGAAGCTAAAACAGAGCTCTTTTTAGCAGCTGGTGGGGTGATACGAGCTATTTGTAAGTCATTGCAGGACATGACCATGTGCTCAAGTGCACAGATCAAGTACATCAGCCAGAGAAGCCACAAGGTACGTGGGTGTCCTTCCCCGAATGGGCTCCCGAGCAACAATCAGATGCACCCATAAAGTCCAACAGGACATTTTGTCTGAATATGATATGGATGTCTGAATATGCTACATCTTAAAAAACAACTTTTGGATAAAATTGGCCTTTTGACTCAGAATGTCTTTGTAAGCTAACATTTAAAGGACACAGTCCACAAAAAAACAACGTTATGTCTTCCTCCTTCCAGTTTGAGCCAATTTCCCTGGTATGGAAGCAGGATGTACTTCAAGTTCTCATGTCTCCACTGGTAATAAAGGATAAAATTAGTGCCAGGCTCAACAATCTGTCTTTATTAAATAAAAATAGTATTTTACATTCTCATCCTGAATATATGAAAGTTTCTTTCTTGTCTGTAGCAATGCATCAAATTAATATAGGGATCATTCTGAGTTTCACAGATGTAGTACAGACAAACTAACAGCAGTAGAGAATACTCTAATATTACAGAAGCAGCATATGACTTGCAGAAAGTGATAGCCTGTTAGCACCTTTTTTGACCTAGTATATAAAATGAGACTATGCCAAATAGGTGATTTATGCCATTTCTTTCAAGGTAGTTAATACTGAAAGCATGATAAACGAAGGTAAATATTTTCATGATTCCTTCTGTTAGACTGGCAGCTGAAGTGCTTAAAAATCCTCCACATGCATTAGCCTGCACATTATAAAAGTTCTACCAATAGCCACAGTAAGTTTTAATAAGTGGAACCTGTATGTGGCTGTGGATTTTATTGTAGGCAGGACACTCAATTCCAATTTAATTTGAAGTTTTCCACAGTACCAAAGGTCTTGAGAGGACTTGCTTCTCACTAGGTATAATAAACACATACATCCCAATAAGAAGGAGTTAAACAGTAATAGATGTATACATAGATACAGGAAAACAAAATCTCTAAAGCAAAGTCAAATAAGTAGATGTTATCAGTATGTACTTTCACATTTTGGAGATGTGGAAGGAAGGTCTTACAATGGCACTTTCAGTGGAATTTATATGTCTGGGACTGCTAACTGAACTACACAGAAATCAGGATTCTGGCTTCCAAAATCATGCTAAAAAAATTTTATTTTTATATATTTGCTGCCTTCTATTGCCATTTTGCAGAGTAACATTTTCATGCTTCTATAACCATGAGGAACAGAATTCTTCCCCCAAATATAAACAGTCATTTTTTTCTTAATCTAATTAGTTCACAATATGGGATGTAACAGATCAAAATGGCTGAGTAACCTAAGAATTTGCAACACTGGCATGTCACAAAACAAGGTAAGATTAATTTTTTATGCCCAAACTGTTTAGCAAATTTATAACAGCTGCCATTTACATTACAAATACAACCTAAGCTACTCATGCACATAACATATTAAAAGGCTCTTAAGCTTTTCTAAGCTAATAGATCAGAGACACATTCTTATCCAAAGATGCGAAGGGAGACATACTAAGATTTTTGGAAGACTAAGCCTACACTGAGAACCTTTGAAAATCTGTCATTCATTTATGCACATTAAACATTTTAAAGTTTTGACCACAAAGGATTTTAAAGTACAGAATACATAGCTATTCCAGCTCAGAGACATTGTTAGAAGGTGACTGTAACAGATGAGACCAGAGCAGAATATAGAAATTAAAAACAGAATAAGGATTTAGTAATCATTCATTCCTCTGGTTTTGTCCTCTTGCCTGGATCTTTTCTTTCTGCTGAGCTTGGCAGATATTCCACTTAAGAGGGGACGTCCAATACTACAGTCAAGTCTTGTGTCTCATATGAAAAGCATATGAAGCATGGCTTTCCACATATTTTCCTTGAAACCAGGCTGGTTTTCAGATGCCTAGTAAGCTGGAAAAATGACACAGTGCATATACGGATAAAACCTGCATGTACAGTAGATGCAGTGCCAACTACAGTGTATTTGATGGCCACGTGCAGAGCTGTTACAGAGTCCCAAACTGTCCTGAATTCCAACATTTAGTATTTAGGATTCACAACTTTATTTTTATAAACGAAGATTAGCTAAAAAGAAGAAGAACAAGAAGAACAAGGAGAAGAAGAAGAAGAAGGACAAGATAAGAAACCCCCTATCTCTTATTTCTAATTCTGAATACCTTCTGTTCATTAAAATTACTTAATTCCCCCAGCTATAATATGGGGCAGTACTTACTAAACCATCTCCCAATTCATTTTTTGGAAACGGGTGCTCCTTCTGGCAAGGAAGAGCCAGAAAAGAGATGGAATTTAATGAATGAACATTTAATGAATTTATGAACATTGAGAAATCAATGAGAGAGAACCTAGTTTCACACAGTGGAAAGCCTGATTCTCATTTGGACCAGCCATGAAAGCCAATATTTTAACTAGTGGTGACACCTCTTGAAAATGCTTCCAAATGTTTAACTAGTCCAACGAATGTGTGATGAGAAATCTGTATATTTAAAAAAAAAATTCTCACTGTGTAAAGCCAATGCAAATGGCAACTGTTTGAAGATTCACACATTCTGGTTTATTTTTTAAAATGCACTTGTATTTCAAATAAAGACAGATCTTGGCCAATGTTCATGTCATTAACAGCTTTAAAAGCCTTGGGCCATCCTCTCTAAGTAGTCACAGGGTATCTGCAAATTACAATAATAGAGAACAGACCCACATTTTGTTTACTTCAGCAGCTTCTGACTGTTGTGCATGATAGACACATCAGAAAAAGGTTCTGACTGATACTAGAAGAGTCTTCTAAATGAGAGGCCCCCAGTTTGCCTTTAAAGCATCACTTTTTTCTTAGTCCTCCAGGCTATCAGTTTATTGAAATAGCTATCTCAAAAGTATGTGTTGTTTTTCTTTATTGGGTGTGCTGAAGTCTTAAACTGTGGGCCAGCAGAGTTAGGTCAGAGGTAGGTGAGCGCAGATTTTCTGGATAAAGCACATGAATACAAAAGAGTCCATTTCACATAAAATAGATGTTGCAAAATAGAGGTTTTAAAAATCAGAAATTAATCTAGCCAAAGTTAATAGAAATGAAGAGCAGTCTGATTTTGATGTAAACTCTGTGGCCTGTTATGTTCATGATGTCTATGAAGTGCAGGTTCTCCTGTGGGCAATAATAGTCTATGAAGCACAGTCTCACTCCGATGCTTTTAGCAATTGGATTAACTATATTCTCTTGCATGTCACTTATGGATAAGGTAAAATGAAGCTGTCCCAATATTGCAAAAAATCTAAATCCATAATAATTTCCAGTATTAAAACCACTGCTGCATTATATTGCAATAAACGTGCTTAGCAATTTGCAGGTACTAATATTAGCTTTTGGCCAACAGGTTTAATTTCATGGCTATGAGAAAATGCAAGAATTATTTCAAATATGTTAATTATATTTTTATCATCTGAAGAGGGATATTTTTTCCTATAAGCACTTTTCACATGGAGGTCCAACATAAACATTTTTCTTTCTTTCATCAAAGTGATGAGGTCTGATGAGAGAAATTAAGAGATGAAACAGCTTATTAGGTCACTTAATCCATACTGCTGCCAGTACAGGATTTTTCTTTACATATTTCAGTGTTTTGCCCATCTATATTAAATTACTCATACAACAGGGATTCCACTGCTTCTCATGAGAGGATTTTCTACACCCTCATAGATCTTAGCTTCAGAAAATATATCTTTATACTTTGTGTGAAATTAAAACAAAGTTTAGGCCATGACTCCTAACCATTTCCCTGATTGCTGTAGTCCTCATTGGAATACTTCACAGCTGGCTGAAAACTCAGTCCTTTGCTAGCCCGTCCTTCCTCAACAGGGGCTGCAGGGAGGCTCCACAACAGTCACTGCTTAAACGTTTCAACTAATGTTTACCAAAGCTATAGTGCTCCTAACCTTGACAGTGTAAAAAAATTAACTTTCCAGGGTGAATAATCCACTTAGATCAAATTTTTTGCTGGCTTGTTTATTTTCTTTTTAATCAATTCACAGTCCAAGTGAATCCGTTACTGAAAGAGATGAGAGGCAAAACAATACAGTTTGAAAAAAGTCTGAACTGTAATAAAATGAAAAATACTGATAATATATTAACAGTGACACTTTAACACGAGACAACAAAACACACCCAAAATCTGAAATAACCATCACTTATTTCTGTAAGTTTCATGACATTAATTTCATCTCACTTCAGATGCTGTGATCTGAGCTTGTTACTCATGAGAAATCCCTCTGACTCAACAAGGAAGTCTTGGTTAATCTGATTTTTGCATTTAAAAGAAGGCCACCTCGACATCCTATGCAAGGATACAATCTTCACTAATATAAAAGGAGAAGATTCTAAGCTGGCTGAATGAGGAGATATTCTTCTAATTGTCATGGTAAATATTTTGACATAAATATTTTGCTTCCTAAAAATGATACTCAAGTGGGCAAACAGGCAAAAGAAGGCAGAAATTAGTAGAAGAACATCATCCAATTATTAATTTGAACTAGAAAGCTATTTATGTTCAAGAAAAATGTTATTTACTGGACATTGGTATTAATAATACCCCGCAAGCTACAGCTGAAACAGTAACAACTGAGAATGTATCATGTAACACCAAAGCTGAAGCTTTATTAATTTATAATAGAATTTGATCACAGAGTTGACTGAAAATATTGACACAAATACAACTAGAAACAAAATGTTCTGCAATCAAGTTTAAAATGAAACTAATAAGCTAAGACTGAGCTATGTGAAAGAATTTGTAAATATAAGTCAGTTAGGCTATGGCTAGGCTGAACAGGGATTCACATTCAAACAACTACCGACACCACCAATTAATGTTTTCAGATTTCTTGTACATATATTTCTATTGGGACAGAATAAAGTTTTTCAAATATTTGAATTTTCTGTGTAGTAAAACTACTCAAATAATAATTCAGATTTAGATAAAGTAAAAGACCAGTAAGAGGACTTTCTAATTGGTATGTGGTGGAAAGAAAATATACCACTCTAATGATAGGGTACTCATAAGAGATTTGATCTTCTGTACACATTCCACTGGAGATGAAGGATTATCTTTCCAGCAAACGATTTATTTGGAGAGATAAAGAACAGACTGTTACTCAGCCAGTGAGGTACTTACATTAATATTTACAGACCTATTGGTCATATGGAGGTGAGGAGTCCAAACTCAAAGGAGCCCTAATCTTAGTATCTGTATGCAGGTGAACTTTGTTCTGTCCCATCGTAGGTTCTGATGCCTCGCTAATTGGGGAAAAACACCCACTTTAGTTCCTTCCTTTGCTTGTACACCACTGATAAAAAGAATGCCCAGTTTTTGTGGCAAAATCAGCAGGAGGATGGGCACTGTTTTTGAGAACTATTACTGAACTATGTTTATTAGTACTGAAAAAAGAAAATATTTATCTTTATGGACTGCAAAAATAGTTCGCAGTTGCTATGTCCTCTTCAAATTACACATCCATAATACAGCTCAACAAATATGAATATATGAAAATATGCTGCAAATATTTTTCTTGCACTCTCCACAAAAAGGTTAGTGCATGTACTGTATTTTTTTCTTGAGGGAAACAGATGTCAGGAACTAGGTACCTTACTGTTGCCGTAAATGTCCTCTCTCTCTCTGAAAGCTTTGTTTATTCCTCTTACACAGTTTCTCACTTCCTTTTCATTCTCTCTTTGACATCAGTTTATCTTTGAATTCAGATTCTTAACTTGAACATGCTCTTCGGAAGTATGACAGGCTGTTATTATCAAATAAGTGTGCTATTAGCAGATGAGAGAACCTTCCGCCAACCTGAACGACTGCTTACAAGAGGAAGGGTTTAAATCACAAGGACTGGGGTGATTTGTAAGGCTATCTTGCTGTCAACTGCTTAGACATTTTAAAAATACATTCCTTTAAACAAACGGCATATGCATTTTTTAGGATGTCAGTAAGGCAGATTTCTCCAGATTTTCCAAAAGCCTTCTGGATTCTTTCAGAATCTGTTGCCTTTTCACATCAACATAATACAACATTCACATAATACACCAAAAGTCAAAACCTTACATAAAGATTTTAGGTTTAAATTGTCCAAATGCACAAAACTAATTAAAACAACATTTTTCAAAGCATATAAACAGTATATAAGCATATAGAGTAAGAACATCTGTTAAGTTTTTTCACTCGTAATTCAACAATGAAGAGTAAATACGCAAGTGCTTTGGGAACAATTTTTCAAAACAGGTTTTAAAGGCTTTACTAGAGCAGTTGCTATACATTATCACACAAGTTATTTCATTCAGCTTCAAACTGAAGGTAACTTACTTAAACAAGTGCTGTATTATGTTTTGCCTGCTGTGGGAGATAGACAGGGCACAACACTTAACACTGTCAAAGATATTCAGCAGTGCAATTGCAAGATCCTTAACATTAGCTGTAATTTCCATGTTCATTTTGAACTCGTGCTATGTGAGTTTAAGATGTAATTACACTTGTTACCAGCTAAAGTTTGCTGTCATCACATAACTCTGAAGAGAATAAGCACAGCCTTTGAGCAGTATAGCCAAACAATATAAAAATGTTAAGGAGGAAGGACATGCAACAGCTATTCTTCATAATCCAGGGACTCACTTCCTACTTCTGTACATGGATGGTTCATCTTTCAAAGATTAAAATAACATTCATTATTATAAAATGCTCAGAATGAAGGAAACTACCATCTGTCCTACAAATAGGAACTTCATTAATGTACAGTGAGAAACTTCTTAGATATTCACCTACATTATTTGTATAGATTACAGTTTTATAGATATTTGTGAATTCTACCTTAGATATCACTTGAAAACTTGGACTGATAAAGGAAATCACCATAAAAGTAATGAAACAGTAGAAACTAAGAAGCACTTTTGTATTTAAGAAGGTTTTGGAGTGTGGAAGTGATAATGACAGGAATTTTAAAAAAAGACATTAATTCATGTTACTGTTATTGTTCAAGTTGTGATATCATAAAGTCCCCATCTAAATTAACATAGCCAATTATATTTCAGGTATGGTGGTATCTCTAACACACTAAACATACACATATATTCAGCTATAATCATGTATATATAAAACATACAATTTCTTTTAATGTTGATACAATCTCAGTCAAAAAGAACTGAGCAAATATTATATAACAAAAAGTGGGACACCAAAATAAGTCACATTAAATGCCAGATTAACTGAGAAAAGACATCCCAAGTTTAACCCAAGACTGTCCACAAAAGCCAATCCAGCATGGCTACAAAGCAAGCAGTGAAACTGGTAGGAAGGGGGCTGAATTTAGATCTTTCAAAAATGAAACAAATTTGAAGCAATTAGGTAGATAGTCCACTTGTGTGAAGCTCTGACAGTTGTCTAACAATCCTTGTGATACTGAAGTTGAATGTAATTTACTAAGTGAGGCAGAACTACTATAATAAGCTTCATTAACAAGTCAGATTTCAAATGTTATGGAGGAGCCAGACAGAACATGTTACAAAATTCAGTATGTTGACGATTTTAGATACATTAATGAAAGCATAGCATAAAAAAAGGGAGAGAATAAAATATCAAAGAAATGAAGGAATACAAACATAACTTGCAGATTATAGATTTAAATGCATTGAAGGATGGTGGCAGTATCAGATGTGAAAGAGAAAAAGAGAGCATACAAACATTTCCAAGGGAATACACAAAGCCTGGTTTTGGCTGCATTATGCTTCCACTAATGCTGTGACATCTAGGAAAAATCCTGTGTACTGAAATGACGGATTGGATGTTACAAGGCAAGATGGGAACAAACAGACTGACTCACCAAGATAGAGTGGTAACTGAAATTTTCAGTGGATCATATTATTGACCTCTTGTCCCTTCAGCAGAAGTATAATATGAGAACTACTGGGCAAATGCCCTTTTGAAAGGAAGGGCATTCAAAGGAGACGTGACAAAATATCAGAGGGAACATAAAGATGATTATGAATTCACAAGATGTTACAACAGATGTTCTGAGTGATTAGAAACAAGCTGCAGCTGAGAAAGTGAGGGGAATCATGAGATTTTGTTAAAGAAATCATGACAGACTGATAGAAAAGTTCAGACTGAATAAAAAGGATAATAAACAAAGGATTGGTAAGATATTCTCATTAAAGTGCTAAAGATCTGAACTATGTCTCTTGATGAAAAGAAATTGTTTGGCTTTAAGGAAAACATAATAACCTGTCACTCCTCTCTTTCAGAGAGAGTGTAAGATCTAAAAGCAGATAAGATTTTCAGCAGACTGAAAATCCAGTAGAGTCCTACGTCCTGTACCCTGTTTTTTAAGTTACAAGTTCATGAGTCTTGTCCTTGTTGACATTTGTTCCTGAGAAAAATGCTAAAATACTCCCAGTGAGAGAAAATATTTTGAAGACAGCAAATGGAACTATCATAAACTAATACTACAGTACCAGGAACCAAAGGTGGGGACTTAACATTGAGTGTCAAAATGCGAGGAATGTAAATACCAGGAATATATAAAATATTTCACTAATTTACTCCATGTTTCACATAATTTTTCATCTCAGATTTGATTCTGAAGTTACATATTCTCACATTGCAGCATTTTCTTTTATATATGTAGATCAAATATCCCCGTAAGAATGTGCACCAAAACCTACTTGTTTAAATTTTTCTGCCTTTATTTTGCACATATTTCATTATGTACTTTTCCCTTGCTAAAACAAGAAAGCTGTTGAAATGGAAATTTACGTACTAAATCAACATCTTAAAAGTTTGAGGTGACAAAGTCTACAGATAGCAGACTAAAGCCAAGTTACCATTTACTCAAAAATTTATATGCTTCCTTTTCTATCAGAGATCTCACAAGATCTCTGTATCTGCCTGTCAAACAGAAGCTGTGCAGCTGTAAGTAAAATGATAATTGAAAAGATAATGTTAGTAGAATTCAGGCATCTCTCTCAAAGCAGCTTAGTCATGTGCTGTATGGAATAAAACCAGAATTGGCTGAGTAAGGGAATTTACTGTTTCCCAGGAAAGGAAATTGTCTGCACACATCTGGCAAAACGTTTTAAATGTTTAGTTTTGAGAAAATATACATTTCAGCTCTGCTTATAAGGTGAGTTCTGTAGAGTGGGTATCTTCTTTCTAAAAAGGGAAAGATCTAATTTGTACTTTAAATATACCAAGCCACTATTTGCTATTTTATGGCAAATACTGTATACACTCAGCTCTAAAACAAGCAGGAAATCACAGGCTAAACAGCCATATTTTAGTTTCCAGAATAAATGTATCATGAATGTAAATATGATACTCCATATCAACAGCAGAAATAAAAGATAGAAAACAATGACCATGAAAGAAACACTGAGAGGAAGCGACTAGCCTGAATTGTAACTTTTTACTCAATTTCATACTGATATATAAGACTCCATGCCAAATTATTTAAATTTCTCCCTACTTCAACATGTCTAACAAAGAGATGGTCCTTCTCATAACTGTCAGGGGACAGATCTTCTTGGTCATTCAGCTTTTCTGGAACAAGCCCTTCCCTTCAAGCAGACTTGTTATAACATCTCTGATGCTCAGTAAAAAGGCTCGTATTCAGGCATCTTCCTTCCCCTTCCTCAGATTTCAAGGACAGAAATGTATTTAACTTGCCTTACTTTTCACACCAGTTTTCTAAATTTAGCTGTTACTACTTTCTTTCCCCCTGAACTCTGACTGGCTTTGACTCCCTGGGGAGGCAGAAACGACCACTTCCTCCTCCACAGCTGGGAAAGCTACTCCCAAAGGGATAGAAGAGGTGAAGGATCACAATCAAATGCTCCAAAAGATGCACCAAATACGGCACTATCCTGCAGCGAAGAGTTAGAGGGATGTACATTTATTTCATTGGCAAGGTGAACGCTCACTAGCTTTCCTGGACAGGGGGAAAGAGCACTTCATTAAAGCAATACAAGTTCATTGGACCCAGATGGGGAAACAGAAAAACCCTCCCTCAGTTATGAGTGTTGGGGGTTGTATTCTAGTTATTGTTCCTACTGCCTGGGAGTATCGAGAAAAAGTTGGGGAAAACATTACCATGGTGACTCTCAGGGTGTTACTCCATGAGGTAGATGAGAAGCACAGCGAGCTGTATCTAACTAGTGGTGCCTGCTGTGCTGTTGAGAGTCTTCCAGGAGCAGTCTGTAGTCACTTCTCAGAACAATACCTGCCCTCTCCACACCTTTTTACTGAACTGCTGACAGCTGCCATAGCAACTGGCCATTTACTCATTCATTCATTCATTGATTCGAAACAACAACAAAACCCCCCAAAACACAAAATACAAACCGATCAAAAAATATAGTAAAAGGTGACTTTGTTACTTTTTCCAGTATTCCTACAACCAGAGTTCTCCCTAGTGGAGGTCCATGATACAGCAAGCCTTCCTAGGCAGTCTCCAAGTTGAGTTTTGCTCCTGGCCCCATTACGGCACAAGGGCCTCCTGGGGGTCATGCTTCGGCCTTTCCTAAAGGAAAACAAACTCCAGTTCAAACCTTCAGAGACACTCCAGTCTCTCCTCAAAAATCCAGCTAAACTGAGCTGCCAGACTGTGCTGGTGATCTGATTCATTAGGGTGGTGTACAGATGGCCAGCTTCATACCTATTCAAAACCTACTGATTTAATCAAGGCTTTCATAGAAATCCTGTCTAATGAATTCTCAGCAGATTCTCCCTTAAATCTTGTCTTTTATATATGTATAGTTCCTTGAGTAGAGGTCTAATATTTAACAGGAAAATTTCTAGATTACAGTGCTCAGTCTCATCTTTACATTTAATATCTAACTAAAGAATAATAAAAAAAAATCCATAAAAATATAATCATAAAAATAAAGGTTATCCTCCAGTTCTTCGTCATTAAGAGACAGATATTTTCAGGGCTGGAGCAATCTAATTTTCAGCACTACTCTATGGAGTATGAGCAAATGGTGGGGAAAGGGGGAATGACTAATAAGATATGGCCCTGTGTTTTTTGGGCTAGCTGTGCAAGCAAACGAAAATAGGGAACAGACTAATTTAAGGACAAGTCATAATAGGAAATTCTCTAACTTAGCAAAGTAATTAAAGTACTCAAATAACAGAAAATACTGAATTTGAATGTCTGGTTGGATGCTTAGAAATGCTTCACACAGTCTAGTGCATTAATCTAATACTACATTTTGATTTCACTAGATAATAGTAGGTTTCTCAAGTACCTTCCAAAATACTGCTATTCACATGAAATTAAACATTCTTTCAACACATTGAAAACTAGAAATCAATATACAAAAAGTTTGAAACTTTTGTTATCAATAAAGGCAGATGTCACATTGATCTGCTTGCTATTGCAATGCAGAGTTGAAGAGATGGTGAACGCATAATTTATATACCAAACACCCCAAATATGTACATTTTGTAGAAAATAATCTAGACTGTTCCAAACATATTCCTCTGTTTCCTCTGGCTGGAAGGATGAACAATGGCAGATGAATAATCCACAGAAAAAATCTGACAAATTGGTTCCGCTTCTCAGAGTCCAAATATAATTAGAATCTTTGTGGAATTCTCCAGAATTGAAATCTAGAGATTTTCCTTTCCAGAGGTAAGTATGAAGTATGTGAAGAAATCCCTGCAGCTTTCAACAATGTGTAAGACATGCATTTTAGTTACTACAAGTATTTTTGACAAACCCTGGACACAACTTCCATGGTCTAAAAAATAAAAGCCACATTAATACACTATTTGAGATACAGAAAGTTGTGTAAGACAGTCTGTCCTACGAGATCTTGAGGCACACTGGGATTTTCCTCAAATAAGAGAAACTTTGGTCAGTAACTCATGTTAGCTTGATGACATGGCATCCCCTTTGTTTATTTTAATTTAAAACCATCTACAGCTTCCAGATCCAGACCTAGCCAAAATCTCATCAGTCAGTTTGTCTTCAGAAGTCAGAATCCTATCATGCTGGTTTCAAGAAGACATTTTCTTTCTACAGAGAAGTAAACTTTTCCAAAATTTCAGTCGAATGAACCCTTTCCCAGGGTCTGGTAAATTGACTGGTAATTTTCCATTTTTTCATGATGACCGATCATTGCAGAGAATATGGGAGTGGGAATTAGGGAAAAGCTCCTTTTTACTTTTGCATACAAATTTCAAATACTTACTTTATTAGAGTTTCCCCCTCACCTTTTATGGGTGTTTCCTGCTTCCAAGGGCACAGAATTGGGCTAGGGAGAGCTTAGAGGGTAACTGCTATTCAACCATGCCCCCTCCTGAGCCTTGCCTTACTGCCACTGCCTCTGGATGGTTATTCCCTCTTTTACTACCAACTGATTTGTGATTTCTAACTCTTATTAACATTAGCGCTTCCAAAGTTAGTTTTCTCATACAGAAAAAAAAAAAAAAAAACTTTAAAATAATAAATAAAAAGCTTGTAAATGCTTANAAGGGGGGCGGGGGAGTTTAAAAATTATTACCACCACCGCAAATAATTTACAAGCATAGTTGCAGGCTATCGGACTGATCGCTCTGTCTGGGAAACCCTTAATTAGAGCCGTGCCGCAGGAATTCGCAGGGGTCCTGCGCCGGCTCCTCCCTGGGGTTTCCTCCGGCCGCCCCGCTCCCGGCACCGGCGGGCCGGAGGGAGGAGCAGCCCCGGCTGTGCCCGCTCCTACCGCCTTAGCATCGAGGGGCAGCGCAGGNAATATGGGAGTGGGAATTAGGGAAAAGCTCCTTTTTACTTTTGCATACAAATTTCAAATACTTACTTTATTAGAGTTTCCCCCTCACCTTTTATGGGTGTTTCCTGCTTCCAAGGGCACAGAATTGGGCTAGGGAGAGCTTAGAGGGTAACTGCTATTCAACCATGCCCCCTCCTGAGCCTTGCCTTACTGCCACTGCCTCTGGATGGTTATTCCCTCTTTTACTACCAACTGATTTGTGATTTCTAACTCTTATTAACATTAGCGCTTCCAAAGTTAGTTTTCTCATACAGAAAAAAAAAAAAAAAAACTTTAAAATAATAAATAAAAAGCTTGTAAATGCTTAACTCTTGAAAGACATGCCTAAAAGTGAGTATTCATCTTAGAGATTCAGTTGAATATACTGTCTGTGTTCAGCTGAAAGCGGCTTTTTCTCTTTGCAAGGACGTGCCCATGCCTGCTTTTCTATGCTTGGGACAGTGTCTTTCTCTGTTATTATACAATGTATTAAACACCAACTAAATTACATCTGGGTTCAGCACATTTGAAAAAAAAATANCACCGATCCGGGTGCCGGGGCGGCGGCAGCTCGGGGGGGAAGGCAGCGGGACCGGCCCCGGCTGCTTCCCGCTCCTGACAGTGCGGGCACGGAGGGAGGGAGGGAGCAGGGAGGGAGGGAGGCAGGGAAGCCCAGCCCTGCCCTGGCGGCACATGGCAGCACAGCGCTCGGCTGCGGCGCAGGTTAACTAGCCCGGGCTCCGGCCAGCGCTCCCAGGCTCTCTCGGTCCGCCGGGTACCGGAGGGATTAAAATGCAGCTGGCTGCCTGCTTCTTTTTGGGCTGCGGCATCTTCTTAGCGTCAGGATACAACTCCTTCAGTAAGAGCATGGAGGCGATAGGCAAGAAGCAGTACCAGGTTCAGCACGGGTCGTGCAGCTACACCTTCCTCCTGCCCGAGACGGACAACTGCCGGTCCTCGGCTCCCTACGTGTCCAACGCCGTGCAGAGGGATGCGCCTCTGGACTATGATGATTCAGTTCAAAGACTGCAGCTACTTGAGAACATCATGGAAAATAACACTCAGTGGCTAATGAAGGTGGGGTAATTTAAGTTCTATCCTAAAAATCTTGTTTACAACATCCTGTTATCTATTTAATTGCGGTTTTTATTTTTTTTTCCCTAACAGTTTCTAAATTCACGAAATGCATTGTCTAAGCTAGACTTTTGAATTGCCTTTCAATCAAAAAGTTGTTCTGAAGTTTGGAAGCATAATTTTACCGACTAGAAAGGAACAGTGAACTGCACACTTCTGCAGAGATCATGCTTTAAAGTTTGTCATTTGAGTTGCTTGGAGAAATATAGTAATTACATACACGGGCGGACCCTGGGCATGTCTGAAATTTCTGACATGCAGAACCGGCTACTAATTTATAATTAACTGACAAGGGCTATTTTAGCTCTATTTAAAGAATATGGAATGTACCTTTATCCAAGGCATGCTTGAAAAATGTTATCTGAAATGTGATTTCAAAACCTGGATGCAGAAATTAACCTAATAAGCCCCATTGATAAAGATCTGTTGATTCTAAGCAAAGACTGCAAGTGACTTGCAGTGAAATTAGCCTTGTGAAGTGATGGGATTTCAAGAAAGTTCATTAGCGGATTTCCTTTGCATCCTGTAACATTTCCACTCAAATGTACAACATTCAAGGGAAAATATTCTGAAGAGATGTTGCAGATGCTACAGAGCTTCCTTTAATCCAACTCCATTGGAACCAAGGGAAAATGACATGTTTATTACCACAGTGGCAACATTTGTAACGTTATATCTGAAAGACCAGAAATTTTTTTTCTGCATATATTCTTAATATTATTGGAGAATTAACCTGATTAACATTTTTATAGAAACTCATTTGATTCAAAATGATCTAAAGTTCAACAGATTTTGATTTAAAAATATTTTATTTCAACTAGTACCTGGAAAAGTGTGATAGTAGAGTTTAATTGCATGGTAAAATTATGAGCATTTATGTTTTGTACCAAGATGCCTATCTTCTAAGCAATAAATATTTTGAGGACTTGACACTGTATTTCCAAATAAGTGTTCCAATGATGTCATAGGGTTTTTTCCATAATGAAAGAAATATGTATTGCAAATGGAGAGTGTTCACTTTTCTATGAGTAGCTACTTCATACAGAGCTACAAAATAATTTTACATTAGTGTTCACTTCTCTCATCAGTTACAAAGTTACAGAACTTGTATGATATAGCCAAAGAAACCTGCCGGTGGATTTGTGAGTGTAAGAAACAGAAGTCACATTCCAAAGCAGACATCACAGTGTTTTCATCAACCTCAAAATGAGCCTTGAAGCTTAAATCCAAAATGCATACACTTGAAGGCTCCAGTGTGGGACTCTTAAATCTCTCTTTATGGGTTTAGGATGCTTAATTTAGACACTCAAATAATGTCAGTTGAGTAGCTCTTGTTTTTTAATCTAACAGGCAAACATACTTCCCTCCACATACTTACTTGGCATTCTGCTTGTTAATTTATAATGCTCACTATTGTAGTGTTAAGACCAACATTAACAGATGTGCATGCAAGATGAAAAACACACAAAGTAAAACAGTCTAATCTACTCAGCTGCTAAGAAATTTCCTAACATAAATAGTAAAATCACACAAGACTCCAGTGCTAAATGCTACTTAAGTAGACAAACGCAGTATCATAAGTGGCATCAGGTAAACAGAAACCAGTAAGCAAATTCCAGCATCCTTATTTAGTAAAAACTAGGCTTTCCCCCTGGAAATCAGTTCCAAGAGGAATAGGATACATATCTCTAACCCGTTCTTTGGGGGATTGTAAAGCAGATTCTGATTTACAAGACAGAGAAATATTTCTTTTATTTGAGAAAAGACCTCCAAATAAAATGCTTTAGAATAGCCTGATTTTTTTTTCTAGCTGTTCCACAGCTAAACATCCTGTAAAATAACTGCTGTTTGCTTTTTTCACTATTTTAACACCTGTTCTTTATGTCATCTGTTTTGTTCACAAAGAGCCTCCAACAAAAAGTAGCTTTTCCTCAGATTTGCTTTGCTAGAGACACCTGGTCTGCAAGTGAAGATGAAAAGCAAACAATAACCTTTACATTTGTTTAGAGTTTACTTGCTGTTCTTTCTAAGGTCACTAATACACATTCCTAGGTTCATATTTCAACTTACCAAAATATAATGCAAGATCAGTCAAGGCAGGACAAAAAAATTGTGTTCAGACAGTTTTTCTAGTGAATTGAAAGTGTGATAAAAGACTGGTTTTAAAAATAACCTGACATTAACTTCTCAGCAATTGCACAAACCCTGGTCTTTAAAAGTTATTTTTGTTCATTTAAGAGGCAGCACCTGTTTTGTTTTGAAGTTGTGTAAAAAAATACATTACAAATTTCTAGTGTGAATTAATCTTTAAACATTGTTCCTGAAGTATTGCACATCCCAAAACATTTTTACACACCTCCCCCTCTCCTGCCTTTAATCCATCAACTAAAGGAAACGTTCTGTTTCTGAATGAACGCTGGGCTGTATGAATGGAACAGCATGGGAAGTGTGCACTTTGTCTGCTTAATGGACAAACACAATGGGAAGAAAATGAGTTACATACATCCAGGTTCTTCTCTGATCTGCTCCTGCACAGAGAGCAGAATTTTTTCTACAGTTACTACAAATTGCTTCTTCATGAAGACACATTTTTTTCGCTCTGAACTTTCACAGTGCATTATACTACTAGTCTACGTGCCACACATGAAAGTGGAGAATGTCTTTTGAGAAGTAGATTATGTTTAAGCATTCAGATGACATAGTAGAATAAACCACTATTCCACCTAATCCAGTGTTTAGCAGTAAGCCAGTAAGTGATACTGTGAAGCAAAGGCCAAAACCCTAGATGAACTGTACAGCAATAAACCTGAAATGAACTTTTCTCTTTGACTTTCCCTACCTTGGGATCAATTTGTATACTGAAGTGTAAGATTTTTTTTTCTAATGTGCATGTGAGCAGGGAGAATAAACCTCTCAATAATAAAATCTTCAATTAATTTGAGAGAATAGCAGATTAGTATACAGATGAGATACAAGACTGGAAGTTTGAAATATAGACATGTATGTTGGCTATTACACTTTGGAACTTTTTATACAGAACACAAGGTTTTCAGCTGTTCCTAAAAGACAGGCAATTCCCTTAAGTTCAACAATTAAACAGATTTCTGTCTGAATAAATGACAGCTTTACCATTTGGATCATGGCATTTGTACTCAAGGAACTGTATTTTTTCAAGTATTAAGACAATGAAATAACTGAATGCTGACTTGAATTTGCTCTTAGTACACTGACTAGACTGTGACTCAGGAGATATGACTGTCCAAAACAACAGTGTAAAAGAAACAGGTAATTTTTAATTATTCTTTCCTGTTACATACAGCTGAAAACAATGTATGATCAAACTGATTATGAAATAGACATAATTTATTTGTAGTTTATCAGCAGAGCAAAGGACTAGAAAATAAAAGTCTGTGTCAGGAGTCAACATTTAAACCTAAGACCGTACCTTCATGGTGAACCATCCCAGCAGACAGGAGGCGGGTGCATTGCTGATAGAAATGCAGTATCTTTGTATACTCTGAAATGAGAATGGTTTTCCCTTGTTGTGATACCTGCATAGCTAAAAACCTTTGTCACTTTGAAATACGTTTCTTCCCAAAGCACAACAAAATCAGATGTTTTACTATGTACAGGAATGAATGCTTATAATTTTTGATGAGTTATTACCAACAAAAGGGTATAATTATTGTTGTACTGTAGTTGATTTCTCAAATACAAAGATATTCTGACATGCTGTTATCCAAAGCCATCTGCACACAATGGACAAGGACAAATACATTGTATGGTGTTGGATTTTGAAGTACGCAAGAAGCGATTCTGACTCTGAATCCTGCATTCCTTTCTTAAGCAATGCATCTGTTTTTACTTATTGTGAAAAGTGCATGTTTCTGCCTATCAGATAAGCATAAGAGTACTGGCAGGACTCAAAAGAAAATACTTTTTTACTTTGACATTAGTACATGTTACCAGCTAAAATTTCCACACTACTCTGGATGATATAGCTATGCAGTTTATTGTTGTATATCCTCTAGGTAAACTTCAGTGAAGGGATTTGAAATTATGCTTTTGCATGTGTTTAAAAACTAGGTTGTAAAGACTATTTCTGCATCATTCCACAAATACCAAATTGGTGATGCAGGTATGAAATTGTACAAAATCACCAAAGAAGACGAGATTTTTTTGGGTACAGATCTACAAGACAACATTGAAGTTGAGAGCTTGCCGTATTACGAGTAAAAAATGTGATAAACAGAGGCTTGTTTTACTGAAACAGTCTCTTGCTAGTATTTCAGATATATTTTCCTGTGCTTTGTTTCTATTTAACATGATCATAAACTTCTCAATTTTGACAGGTCCAAACAGCAAACTGGGAGACTTTCTCCATCAATTAGCAACATCAAGTGCTTAATTTCTCTTCTTTTTTCTTTCTTCAAGCTTACATATAGGAAATGAGTTTGGAGAGACTTGAATTGCCAGTTTCCAGTCCTTTTTGTATGCATACCCACCTAACATATACAATTTAACAGAATAACTTCTAGAATATCTTTGAAACTTTAGCAGAGAGACTGAAGTTCAGAATGGTGTTTCTTTTACAGACAATTATCTTGTTACTTCTCCTTTTTTCTTGTTAATTATGACCAAATTCAATAACTTGCATGTCCCCTTAATTTACCAAGAGAATTTGCTTGATTCCTAAGCTATCATGTATGTATTGCTTAGAATGGAACAGACACAGATATCCATTTCTAACCTTCAAAATACAACTAGTATCTTCAGTGACTGTATAATACTGTCCTTTACATACTACAGTATTTGCTTTGAAAATGTACCATATCTTTTGATTTACAATACTAGGGAGTTTAGTTAACTACTATTTCTTTAATAACTTTTTATATACTTTAATTCAAGAGCCTCCTGTTGCATCTGTTGTTTCATGGGGTTTTACATAGCTTTGGCTGAAAGCCAGGATGTGGGCAAAGACAGTCTTTCCCCACTGTTTATTATAGGGCTAGACATGCAAAATGTTGCCAACTGATTGAGAAGAAACAGTGTCTACCAGAGAGAGGTGCCACTCTTGGATTTTTCTCTGGAACCTGGCAAACCCAGAATTTGAACAGGTGCCTCACTCTCTATTAACTGGCTCCCTAGAGTAAATTCAGTCTGTCTCTTCAGTCTAGAAGGGAGGAAATAGAGGAATGGAAAACTTAAATCCTCCTTGAAGATGCAGATTTATCAGCATTGCTGAAGAAGTTGGGAAAACTAACATGCTGCATGTTTCTCATCCTGCATACTCCTCTGGCACAGAACTTTGTAAGCCTCAGAATCCAGAGACAATAGGTAGGATGAAGAACTGCGGACTAGACTGCAGATATTACCTGAACATCGAGATAAACATTATGCTTCCCACTTGTTAAAAACCAGCTTAAGTACAAGAGTCAAATCAGAACTGATTGCCTTTCCATAGAGTTGGTGTCTCCCTATTCCCACATTCTGACAGAATCATAGAATCACAGACTGGTCTGAGTTGGAAGAAATCTTCAAAGACCATCTAGTTCCAACCCCTCTGCTGTGGGCAAGAGCATCTTTCACTGTATTAGGTTGCTCAGAGCTCCCTCCAGCCTGGTCTTGAACACTTCCAGGGATGGAGCATCCACATCCTCCCACAGCAACCTGTTCCAGTGTGTCTTCCAGCATCTAGTTAACACTAAGATATTGATGGGAGCCCTAAGGATACTTAGGGAAATGGGAGAAGATGGGTCTTGATTAAAAAAATAATTAATGTATATACTAGGATATGAAATAAGGCTGTCACACAGAGAAAATATTTTGGTAGGCCAAATGCACCCTAGGTTATCTGATAACAGCTAAAGCAATGAGAAAACAATGTGTCAGTGGACTGTAAGTATCAGTAGAAAGTTCAAGAAAAGGAAAATTTCTATGGCACTGAATAAGAAATTTCAGAAACAGGCAAAACCAACTTTATCTGTCATTTTATTACTTGACTTTCTCAGACTAGCCAAATGTAAATTACAGGTGGAAAAAGTAATATGAACACCAGATAATTTAAAAAGGCAAAGCATTTTGGGAGAAAAAGGTCTAACATGGTATTTTAATACTAAGAAGTGCCTTAGAGATATGGCACAGTGTTAAACCAAATAACCTCACACACACACACACACACACACACACACAAAGTTAAAAAGTTCTTTACAACTGGAAATAGTGTGACTTTTTAATTTTCTTTAACAGACATATTTCTAGGAAGTGGGGCAGAGGCAAAAAAACGATGGTATTTATTCTCTAGTGAGAATAAATGAAATACTGCTTGGTGAACCTGAAGTCTATTCCAAGTAAACCAAGCTCAGAGGAGATGGTAAAGAATTCCTCGGGTTACAAAATCCAGATCTATGTTTTGTATAAAAAAAAAAAATCCCACACCTAAATAGTTCTGCAAACACTCACTGTGTCAGTCAGGCTGCCTATGAAAGGGATTACTACTCCTTAAATGCCTTTTTTAAACTTTTTTTTTAATGTTCCAAGAAATTACTGAAAATTCTGTTAGTTTTTATCTGTCAGTGGAACAGGTTAACCCTAAAATTAAGATGATGTTCACAAAGCTGAGCAAACTTATCGTGCAATTTGTATGATTAAAAGATACCTGTTCTCTTTCCAACTTCCAGCACATTATTGCTTAGTCTGGAGAGAGAGAGAGAGAGAGAAGCTAAAGGAACTTTTCTGCTGTCTTTATACTGCCCATATGTAGCTTTATCAGTTTAGCTAACAATCTTCCAGGAGCCTATAAAGGTCATAAAAAGATCTTACTGCTAAAAAGAGAAGGCTGAGAGAATATGCAATTCTCTGTTAATAAAATTATGGATAGAAATCTAGTATTCTTCACATAGCTACATTATTCACAGAAGTTCTGAGGAAACATTTTCCTCTCTAGATGAGCAAATATTTCAGAATTCTTAGATGACAGCAACTTTCTTTCCCATTCAGCTCTCCCTGGAGATTCCTATTAAGCCCAAGCGGCACATAAGCGTAGTAACTTTGCTCAAACTCCCTTTAATACTGTAGGGAAAAAATTATCTTTT
This sequence comes from Scytalopus superciliaris, assembly GCA_013400415.1. NCBI lineage: Eukaryota > Metazoa > Chordata > Aves > Passeriformes > Rhinocryptidae > Scytalopus > Scytalopus superciliaris. The sequence continues at coordinate 91,108 of VXBX01004746.1, read as the reverse complement.
TAGTTTTGCATTTGTATTCAGATCTCAAGCATCATGATAGAGTTTTAAAATACAAAAAACCCACAAAAAATTATATAGGATTTCTTTACCCTCTGGGGAACAATGTATCAACTTTCTATCATTGATTTTGGTCAGGTATTAAAGTCAGTGTGTTGTGGTAACACAGCTTTTAACAGATTCTTTTATTGAATAGCTAGGTATGACAACTTCTTATTTAAGTTTCCAGAATGGGGCAGGGAAGCACTGCTTGATACATTACAGCTCTCTCAATATTAGCAACTGAAATTCTTTCAAGAGGCATTCAATTTTCAAACTCTCTAGTATCTTTTAATAATACAATTATCAAGAGATTGAAAATAGCTATGTGCATTTCAAAAGCTGTGCTAAAACATTGACAGGGACCAGAGTAATTCAGTATAAAATCAAAATATTGTGTATTAGAGCATTCATGTGTTACAGCATCATCAATCACACAACTGTCATAATTTGAGATACTTCAGAAGCAATATTTTGGTATGTTGTTTGAATAAACTGTTTGTCAAAACCACATGAAAACACACCAAGCAAATGTTTGATTTTATCACTGCACTGAAAAGACCTTTTTGACAGGGAGAAAAACTAAAAGTTTTTCTCGTCTTTAGAGAAAAGAGTTGTATCCATTTAAAAATGGCAGGACCTTCTCAAAATCTCTGGTATAAAAATGAATGAGCAGTCTATTAAGCTTCATCCAAACAACTGCTCTGGAGACCTGTTCATTGTCACGCTGCAGGCATTAAGAGTCATTCACCTCCTGCACTCATGGTGTCAGCTTCATCGCTATGCTTTTGGTTCAGGCCTGCACCTGATGTGCTGATCCTGGAAGGAAAAAGCCTCTTTGTTCCATTCTGTCACAGTGTGGGAATGGGGAGACACCCAGCTCAGTGGAAAGGACATTTCCTGGGCAATAGCCATAGCCCCCATAGCAGCTCCCCTGCACATGATGTGACATCTGTGTACAGCAGGGCTGCTGTTCATCATGTGACTGACACTGGGGTATCTGAGTAAGCTGAGAGGTTTAATTTTGATCACTGGCACCTAAAAATCATTTCAGTTTTGTCCTCCTCGACAGAACTTGCAGACATCATACTATGACATTTCATATACTTCCTTTAGGTCTTTTCCCATGAACTACATTATGTTCTGTGCAACAATTTTTCTCGTCATTTTCCATTTACAAGTTGTAACTACCTGTAAGATACTAGTTCAAACCCACAGTTTCAAAGTGAAATATAAACAAGGATCTTAAAGAGAATGTGCCAATCAGTCAAGAAGCAGTAGTCTCTTTTTCCCACAGTACCAGCTGTCAACTGGCAATCTCAGCTGTGCAAAATGTTAACATTTAAACATCAAAAAGGTGCAGATCAAGACTGAAATGAATGTAGCAATGAAAAACCCGCTTGCCATACGTTACTATTGCATTAACAATACTGTGTCCATTTGGACAGTTTTCTTACTCAAGAAAATTCCCTGGTGAAGACTTAATTTCCATATTTTTGCTTTTCTTTTCAGAAAGATTTTTTATAATCAGGGCAATTCAACTATTCAAAGGGAACACTAGTTTCCAGTTTCTTAATGTAACTAAAAAAAAAAAAATTGATAAAGTAGGCAAAAGCCAGCTTAAGTGAGTAAGTAAAAAAGTCAAAATCTTGTGTTTTTCTGCTTCAAAGGAACTGATTAAAAAACCCCTTAAGCTTCCTTGCATGAGGTCTGAACTTTGACCATATTAACTATCCCTGTGTTTTCACTTACGTTAAACTGTCATCCTGATGCCAGATTTTCTGTCAGATATAACATTTGCCTATAAAGTAATAGTAAATTAAAAACCTCTATTGTAACTGCTACTGGAGCCTTACTGGGAATGTTTTCTGAAAAGTATTGTGACATGATGAAAGAAAGTTCAAATAACTAGAAGGTAAGCCCCAAGACTAATAACCTAACCCTTAGAAAGAGTATAAACTGCAACAAATATAAACAATCTGACCCGCTGAAATCTTAGCACATACAAGCAAGGATTCTGACAGCTACAGTTTGCCAGCTATAGAAGAGAGTTTAAATATAATTAATAATACCCTAATTTTTTTCCCCTGACACATAAGTTTATTTGACTTGCATCTAAAGAAAACTTAGCCATGTCTTGAGTTTAGCTTCTTTGTTATGGTAAACTTTATTATTTAAAAAAGGCTCTGAGCCCAGCATACAAAAACCTAGCTCCGCTCTAAACAATCAGAAAAATTCTCACTGACTTCTGAGTGAAACTCAGTGTTTAGTTTCACTAAGAAGTATTTTAAAAAATTACTGAAAAAAGTATTCTTTAAGGTTTATATCATGTGGACTACCTCTAAGTAAGGATGCTATTGGAATAGAAAAAAAGAATGATAACTTTAGTCACAAAGAAATAAACATTTTCCTTGTGTTGTCCCTCTCAAGTCCATGTGGGAGTAATGTCGCCCAAGAGTCTCATCCAGTTCAAGTCCTTCGCACTCACCATTTTCCTCAGTGAATTTCCTTCCAAATACACAATTTTTTTATACTTAAAAAGCAAACTTGGCAATTCCTTCCCTCAGCTGGATTTAAGATCAGTCTTCCAGTCCCCTTTTGCAGCTCACTGCCATTAAGAATTTCTATCCTTAACACATCCATTTTTAAAAATCTGCTCACACAGATTCATTTTTTCCCTCTGCATCTTTCCCTCTGTTAAAGATATGCAGCTTCTTGCCCGTTCCCTTTCTCTATGTTCCTTCTCATTCAGGATTACATTTTGGATTCGTTTGTCCTCATTGTTAAATTTGTTTTTAACCTTCAACTACATGGATACTCTCCTGAATATTCACAGAATCATAGAGTGGTTTGGGTTGGAAGGTACCTAGAAGATCTTCCACTAGACGAGGTTGCTCAGAGCAACAGCCAACCTGGCCTTGAACACTTCCAGAGATGGGGACTCCACAACTTCCTTGGGCAACCTGTTCCAGTGCCTCACCACCCTCACAGTAAAGAATTTCTTCCTAATATCTAAACTAAACCTACCCTCCTTCAACTTAAGGTCATTCAGCCGGGTCCTATCAGTACATGCCCTTGTGAAAAAGTCCCTCTCCAGCTTTCTTGTAGCCCCTTAAGGTACTGGAAAGTGTTCGTATTCTAAGGTCTCCCAGACCCTTTTCTTCTCCAGACTGGAAAATCCCAACTCTGTCTTCACAGGAGAGGTGCTCCATCCATAGGATCATCTTTGTGGCCTTCCTCTGGACCCACTCAAACAGGTTCACATCCCCTTCTTATGCTGGGGGACACAGAGCTGGATGCAGCACTCCAAGTGGGGTCTCACAAGCGCAGAGTAGAGGGGGAGAATCAACTCTCATGACCTGCTGGCCACATTCCTTTTGATGCAGCCCAGCATACAACTGGCTTTCTGGGCTGCAAGTGCACATTGCTGGCTCATGTCCAGCCTCTCATCCACCAACACTCACAAATCCTCCTCCTTAGGGCTGATCTCAACCCCTTTACTGCCCAGCCTGTGTTGGTGCTTGGGATTGCCCTGACCCAGGTTCAGGACCTTTCACTTGGCCATGTTGAAATTTATGAGGTTTGCATGGGCCCACCTCTCAAGTCTAAGACAGCTTCTTTTTCTGGCTAGGTGCATGTAGTATCAATGTCATTTTACTTCCTCCATTGCTAATTTGGTTACTCATCTTGAAAGCAGAGTCTTGCATCCAAGAGAGTCTCTGGAAAGTGCATTTAAAAGTCTCCCTCTTCAGTGGCCCTTTCCATTAGATCTTGTCAGTCAGGCAATGGTGTCCCCCCATAAAATACCCATCCTAGAGGACATAACTTTGATTCTCAGCCATTTTTGCTGAGAGTTCCTCCTCTTCTACTATGATTAATGCCAATAGCATCATTTGTTTTGAGAGGATCTGGCTCAGTTTCTGGTCTTCATAAAAGGGCACCAACTCGCATCTGCCTGGTGTCAGGCTTTCAGGAGCACTGAGTGGAACTCAGCTCAAGAGGTGACTTTCCATCACTGCCTGAGTGCTCAGGGGGTACCAGAGAAAAGAGGAACTATTGGAATCAATAGATGGAAGGACTTGTCATCTTGTTTCGGTTCCAAAAAATTAAACTGCCTGCTTTTAGATGGATAATCCTAGCTATTGAGGAAAAAAACCAAGGTATTTTTAATCAGGATTACATAATTTATTTTTTTCTGCATCACACACTACATTTTGTTTCTGCAATATGCTGCCTATATGTGCTGATCTTGCTTCCAGATATTTGTGTTTGTCCACTTTTAACAGAGTAGCTTCCCGTTTTATCCTTCAACCATGAAATTCCTCAGAAGCGTTTGCATTAAAGACTTTTAACTGTGCTAATGTAACAGCAAAGAGAAATAAGTGGCATTTGACAAAAACATATCAAGATGCTAATTTTTAAAAACTAAGCTAAGGTTAATCTGAGTTTCTCTCATTTAAGGCAGCCCTTACTGCTTTCTGTAGTCAAGAATTAAGCCCATTTTGGTTTTTGGGTCCTGCTTCCTCTGCCCAGTGTTTTGGAAAGATCAGGGAAATTCTCTGATAGGTCTGGTCCAGCAAATGAGGACTTTTCATACTGGTGATGTAAATGTAGCAGCTTTTCGGACACCCCACCTCCCCAGTCCATCTAACATACTATCAGTGGAAATAGTAGAGAGAAAGGTGCAGCATGTCTTAAAAAAAGAGCTACATCACTTGAGATGAAATTACTTTTTTCCCCTCCCCTGTAAAATCAGTGCTTGGGTTCTTAGTATAGAAATTCAGTCCTTCAGGACATAAATAAGCAGTTGGCATGTACTTCGTCAAAGTCTTGAGCATTAAAAATGTTCAGACTTTCAGCTCAAATGACTAGTTGTGGTAGCATCATCACTGAGGCTTCTTCATCAAAAAAAATCTTATAAAAACTCCCTAAACCATATTTAGATGCCAGTATGTTGCAAAGTTTAAGAACTACTGAAAATGCTTTCAGTTTCCTTATCTGTGAAGCTTAAAAGAAAATCTAATGATTTTTCATCCTGAAAGATGCTCTGTGAACACAGCTTTGAAACAGGAGACACCCAGTTTTATAGCTTAGAAAGGGGACTAATTGTGTTCCATAGCTTCCTAACTAGTTTGATCCTTGAACTCCAAATCATTCTTCCTTCTGGTTGGAAGTGGAATGCAAGATGACTGCTTCCCTAGAAAGCAATGCTGAGAATGAGCTGTGAATGCCTAACTCCTTTTTGCTTCCCCAGTGTTTTGAAAAGAGGAATTCGCTTCATATTTCTTCAAAAACTTGCACTCTGATTTGCTCCACCAAATCATGAGCTGTTCTCTAAAACAGGCAGTCCTGTTGAAAGAGGAGTTCATAAAAAAATCACTTGATATTCTAAGTTGAGATAAAAAAAGATAAATGGCTTTATCTGTGACAGATAAATTTGCTAAATATTTTGCAAAGTTTATAAGGCTACATAGCCAATGTTTTTCATGAAAAATGTCATAAGTACCCCACCAGCATATCTGATAGTAAGTTTATTTCAGCTGCCTATTACTCAGTGGAATGGAAAAAAATACACAAATTGGAAAGGATTATTTAGGTCTGGGATAGCAAGTGTTTACTCAGATGTCATCTTTTTAGGGCAGAATCTCATCTTTACACCAGCCTGGTAAAATCCCGATTCCCTGATGCATGCAAGTACAAAATATGACTGAAAACACGTAGGCTTGTCTCCAAAAAGAGACAGTTCATGAAATTACAGCCAAATTCCACAACCTAGTATTTAAAAATTAAATATTGATTAGCAGAATTTCTTATGCTGTTTATAAATAAAGAATCCTAATTTTGAACATTGATGGCTTGTTGCATATAATGAAAAATATTTATATTCATTTCAGTGAATGGCAGAGGCATCATTGGCTTCTTGTCTTCCTGGCTTCGGTGCTACTGAACTTCGGCAAAATGCCATTCATGACTCACACTATTTATTTATTTATTCGTTATTTTTAGACTAATGGGAACTTTATGAATTCCTTCCCTGATTTCTAAGAGAAATGCCACTTAGCTGGGATCTTGAAAAATGGTGATTCAAAATCCTAAATTACTGCCTTAGTGAATAGCTTTAGCTCTTAATGAGTATGGTTAATCACCAAATAAGTGATTTTAATTTTGAAGATATTTATGCTAAATTTTGGGGGGGGGTTAGAATTATTTTCTTACCTAAATATAAATTCACACTATTAAATGGTTGTCAACTTGACTATTTAGTTTCTGTTAATAACTTTATTTTAAATCTCAAGAATATTTTTCATGGGCAATTGGATGTACAACTCCCCAAAAGTGCACATAGAAACTATATGCATCATATGTAGTATAAAGAACCCATGTCATCCTCCAAATGACAAAGCACATGAAGACACATGCAGTTAGGAAAGCACTAGTGTAGAAACACAAGTACAAAACAAGCTCAGCGTCTGGAATGGTGGGAGCTCAACTCTACCATAGCTCTCAAAGGCTCTTCCCTTTTCCTATGTGCTCTTTTGCTTTTTCTACATCATCACTTGGATTGTAACATTTGTAGTTAGTTCAGAACATACATAGAAAGTATGATCATGCTGTACTAGCTTTTAGTGTTAGGTACAAAATACTTCCATTCAAGAACACAGAGTGAAAGACATTCTTCATAAATATTTGCATAGACAATGAAGGCATTTCGTGCATTTTGTTTCATGTTCTATTAATGAAATATATAGTTTTTATTTAAGTAGATGATTACCAGTAAAGGGTGGGGGGATTTTTTTTATTCTGCTAGCAAGTGTAAGTTATGAAAGCATAACAAACAGCTTCCTTTAAATGTAATGTAATGAGACATGAGAATAAGTTGGTAAGCTTTAACTTCAGGCACAAGTGTCATTAACAGAACCTACTTTAAAGTCTGTGTTTACTATTTGAAGAATTAGCATTTAAATCTTTAGTACGTTATTACACAATTTAAGCTTGAATATTTTCCAGTAAATCTCAGCTCACTTCCAGATAGTATTCATTTATGATGTGCCTTTCACCTTTTGTTTGCTGACAGGGAAATGAGATAAGAGAAAAATCTTAGCCGGAGGTCTGGACAGGCAGACATGTTCGATGGGGCATGTAAGAATCTAATAGCGTAGAGACATCTCAAGCATTCCCATATACATTCCCAAAAGATTTTCTCTCCTCCCTTGAGAAACAGCACATAGACCATGGGGATGTTCTGCCTTAGGGAAAAAGTCGAAAAAAAAGGAAAAAAAAAAGAAGAGAAAAGCACAATTTAAAATGTCGCTTTTTTCTTCTGCAGTGTACTATTATTTTCCGAAAGTTACAAGTCACTAAAATTGATAAGTGACTTTCAGAAAACAGAGAGAAATAAATTATTTTATTTAAAGCTGATTTGAGATAGCTTAAGGTCTGATTGATGGGGATTGATGCAAGGCCTTTAAAAATATGTTCCCTTAGGTCTGTCAAGATAAATGACTCTTGGAAGGGATAGTGATTCTTCTATTTCTATTCTGACTTTAGGCAGTAGCAACATTGACAGACTGGGAAAACAAGTATGAAAAGCTGTGTTAAAGAGAACAAAACTGTTTGCAAAATTGAAATTTGTACAGTATTTTGCTTTCATAACAGCAATACGTTACAGTGATATGGAAATACAAATACAAGCACATGTGGAGAGCTTGGTAATATGGTGATCCATGCATTACATACATGCATATTAAGCAGCATGTGTAGCATATATATGTAGGTAAAATACTACATATTTATTTTATGAACTGCTGTGATGAAATTGTGACACAGTTTTCTTCTTTTTTAAATGTTACATTACATTTCACCGTAAACCATATCCAGTAGGATCCAAGGTAGTCCATACCAAAAGAAAGTTTCTAATGTACAGACTTCAATTATACTACAAATAAATAATTTAAATATTTAGTATCTTAAGAGGAAGTTAAGTCTGCTAGAAGAGTCTTTGAGAAAACTGTATTTTTTCTTTATATACAAAAATGTATCTGTGGATCAGAAATTTAAGGACTTTATGGCATATAAGGATAACCTTCCACAATGAGACAATTTCACATTGGCACAATTTGAAAAAAATGTTCCAAATTGTGGGCTAATCTCTACTTCAGATGACTCATGAAGAAACCAGATGTGGCCACAATCCAAAGATCACGGCCATTCTGAAAAAAGGGCAGGGCAACTAAGACCAAGATTACTGGGTTAAAGATAACTCAAGACATCTGGAGTGTGAGAAGTGGGAAGGTCTCATCTGAAAAAACATTTCAGAAAGAACTAATGAGATTCGGCAGCAGTTTTCTTATTTTGCCCTGTCACTAGAACTAAGCAAAACTGATTATGGATGCTGAAGTACATTTTCCATCTTGCTCAGTTTTGTGTATATACTGAACATCTTAGCAGGATGATGATCACAGGTATTGGAAGGGCGGATTAAGTTGTTTAAATTCACAAAGGTAAGTTTTGAATAAAGCACATGACATTTTTAGTAGGAATGTGAGAACAATAACTCACAAAGCTTTTGACAGCTTAATATATGTGACACATCTCACTCCTACACAGAAGAGAGCACCCAAAATTTGTAGATGCCTGTAGTTGAAAAAGAGTGGCAAAAGCCAAAAGGGTTCAGAAAAAATATCTCACAAACTTTTATTAACAAACAACACACTTGACATCAAAATTGGCATATATTTGCCACTATCTTCTGGTAATAAGAGAAAGAAAAGAAGAAAAGAGGGAAAAGAGATAACATGAAAGAGATACCAGATAGGAGAAGAAAGTAGATCACCAGTCCTGGGTCCAGCATCAATCCAGCTGACAGGGTGTCCAAAGTCCTGGTGGTGCCACCCAGGTTTTGGAGAGGTACCTTTTTCAGGTGAGTTTTCCCTGCCCTGGGATTAAGTTTCTAAGTCTTCATGTAAATGAGTCATCATGTGCAGTCCGTTCTTCTGGACCTTTCTGGAAATAGGTCAGGAGACTTTGGGAATCTTTTGATGGTCTTGATCCCCCCTCTACTGAACTGACCCTCAGCTGACAGGTCATGCCTGATTCTTGCCCCCAGTTCTGCACATGCTCTGTCCTTTGTGTGATCACTTTGGACCAGAGGTGGTCTCCAGAGAGGTGCTACCCTACTTTCCTATGGCCCCCCCTTTCCAGTCACATTCTGTTCTAACGTGCCCACTTGAACTGTCACTGGTATTTGAGGCATAGCGATAGCTCCTTACTGCCCAGGCTTCTACAGCAGATCAAACACTGTTAGCTTCACTGCATATTTCAAAAATGCCTAGCTGTAAATGTTCTATTCTCTGTTGCTAGGTTTTCTACTGGATCTACTCCACTCTTGGAAACTCAAAACAAAAGTTAGCGGAAAAAACACTACATACATGCAATCAGCCCTGCATCTTTCTCTGTATCTACATTAGATGACTAAGTAAATAAATTTTCCAGTTCACAGAATCAGATTATAAACATTAAAAAATCATCAACTTTATTTGGGAAGCCTGCTCCAATAACTGACAAATTCTATAAAATAAAACAAGCAGTCCCTACTATTTGTACCATTTATAGGGGGTAGCATTTGGCAAAGAAGCGATGTATGTATTCATGTAGCTGCCAAAGAATGTGACTGTTCAATTAGTACAGATTAAACATTTTGCAGCAAAGAACAAAAGCAAGATCTCATTTATACCTGTAAATGAAAAAAATGGTAAGTCAAAGTGTCTTTGAAATGCAAAAATAAGTCATTGATTCTTTGGAAAATTGTTCTGTAATATGTACACAAACTATGCAATAGCAATCATGAAGGCTTTTAATTTGAATAAGTATTGACAACCCTTCATAAAGGATTAATACTATCTCTGCAAATGGTTAGAAAACAAATTTCTTTTAGTGCATATTCCACATGTTGTCTTTTCTTTCTTGCCACTTTAAATCTTGCTTAAAAAAGGACAGTCTCGGCTATAAAAGCAATGTGTTGGAATGTGTTCCAATATGATTGACCTGTCCTTGTTTTTTTGGCAACTTAGCTAAAGTATTTTCATAAAATTTTATATGATTTGAAGTAATAAACCATGACACAGACCCAAAGTGATGAACTTAGAGAATTTTTTCTCTCTAAAAATGCATCACTGTAACTCTGTTACAGATCTTAACTGCAAAATTATTTCAATTTTCCCATCTGTTTTTGCAATGTGAGCATACTTCAAGGCACGATTTTCCCAACTGTGCTTTTATTTTTGCATTTTACTCTATTCCAAAATACATACAAGCCAAATTCTTACACAAAATATAGAATCTTTTGTGAAAAAATCCCACAAAGCATCACTGAAATTCCTTTTTTCAAAACTGAATATATTAATATCTCTTTGCCTCTCCCCTGTAATTTCCTTAAGATATAAGTCATTGATTGACTTACTCCCTCTAAAACAGAATTTCTGAAAGAAGATGCATTACTAATAGTTACCTATTGGGTTTTGACAATTACTTTGTCCAAAATAACCATCACGTGAATCACGGTTACAATATATCAACACAATTCTTACATGCCAAATATTATTTGAATTAAAAAGAAATGAAAAATTATCTTCCCATAACTACCAAATGGCAAAGGAGAAATCTGACAGATAATCCCTGCTGCACCTTCCAAATTTGAGCAAAATATTGAGGAAGACAGACATGCTGTTCAAACAAAACTGCCAAGCTTCCCATCTCATGGATGCAGACTGAAGCATTCATTCCTGTGTCCTTCACTCTTTCAAATGACCCAACCTATTCTTCCCCCTTCAGAAATTCTGAGTGTGCTACTGCTTACAAAGGAAGGAGGCTCCTTGGCAGGAGCTGATGAATAATAGTACTCTACAAAGAAATGTGCCACAAAGAACTGCAGCCTTGCAAAATGGCTGCTAATCCTCAGTGTTGTCAGTGAAACTCAGCCGTGGTTGTGGGAACTGGAGCCCGAGTTTAAAAAGTTCTTCCACCTCCCTCTCAGGGAAAGCCAAGGGCTTTGCTTTCCGAGAGGATGCACTGGGAACATGCTCTACTCTCACTAAGGTCAGTGGGAGATGGTGGAGGTTTTGGATGAGTGTCATTCTTTTATTCCTCTTTGAAGAAGGCTGAAACTAAGCACCTGCCACTAAAAAAGAAATTAGGAAATGTAGTTGTAAAAAGTCCTACTTTCTACGGTTTTGCATTGTATGATGAAGAAAGAATGGAATGTAAGCAGTGTGTGTCTTGGTTCAGGTCAGGAAAAGAGATTTTATGATGTGTACATGCAGAGAATGTACAAAAGTGGGAGAGGATTAGTGAATATGAAGGAAAAAAACAGAAGGGATTTATGTAATCATGCTTTGTAGGACTTTTAGGGAAAAAAACCACAAGAAGCCCCAAAGCCACTTAATAGGTCAATATAATTTTGATGCTTCATGTTGCTCTAAATTAGAATAAATAAGTCAGATAATGAAACTGGCTTCAAACCTTAATATAAATCCCTTTTGGTGTTCATATTTCATGCTTTCAAGTAAGCACAGATACCATTTCCCTAAGTTACTTATTCAATACTTTTAAGTTGAAAAACAGATGTGAAGACAAACTGTTGAACTGGAGTCAAGAGAATACTTCAATGATTTAGAATTCACCACATAATTTGAAAGAGGTCAGATACTTGGAGATATGCTTATACTTACAGATATTCAAATAAGATAAATTATGAAAATGCAGAACTGTGTGTCTAAATAGAACTTCTTTCTAAGGTTGCAAGCACAATGACAAGGGGTATAAAAATCTGGCAACCAGAACCACCAGATGCCTTAAATTGTAGTTGCAGGTTTTGTGTACTGTAATCAGAGCAACCTTACAGCTGTGTGTTTGAACTGGGCAATTGCCTAAGCCTACCATAAAATGTTTACCTTACCTTTAAGCCCAGAATTAACTAATTTTCTAGTAGTGTGTTTTGGAATAACTCAGCGATAACAATTTCAAAGAACTCATGCAGTTCTGTAATCCTGAATGCAGAGATGAGTTCTCATTCTGACCTCAAGTGAACAAGGAACCAACCTTGAAGATTGAGTTTTAATATCCACAATTATTTCATGAAAGAATCAGAGCTCATGAACAATCTGTCTTTATTGATCTATTTATTGATGTCTTTCTTTTTACTTTTTGTGAGCCTTTTTTTCTAAATTAACCATGATGCGGTATTTTTGATGCTTTCTCATACAGTAGCTCTTTGATACCTGAGATGTCTCTTTTTTTTTTTTTTTCTCTCTGTGTCATTTCCCCTCCCCACAATGTCCCTTCTAATTGCAGATGTGCATTGAGTCTGCCAGGCAAGGGCATATCCTTGATCTGTGTAAAGGTATTACAGTACTTAACTGTGATATTGAGGCAAATAAGATGCATTCTAGAGATCTCCCTTCATCTTCTTTCAACAGAGCTGTACTTGAGCAAAGTTTTTTTGCCAGGTTGTCTATAATGATGTCCAGTCCTCCAGATTCAGTTGCTAAAGTTAATTTGGATTCGTAAGTCATTTAATTCCAAGATGTCTAGCCTCATCAGAGGGACACATATTAATTGTTGTTCTCAGTTTTCATGGAACACCATCTCACTTTAGTGAAAAGATACTTAGATCTATTTATATAAAAGTCTTCAGAAATCTGCACATCTTTGGACTATGGTGCACTAAATTAAAATTATCACTATAATATGACATCACACAGTCTAATTGTCAAGGACCAGAGATGCCTTACCATGACTACTCAATTAAAAGGCACAAATCTTCATTCAGTATAAAAGAAGAAACTGGCCTAAAAGATGTCACCAAAGTTTTTAAAAAATTGTAACGTGTTTAGTCAAACTAGATTTGTCTCTGGATGGGGAAGCTTTTGAAAATGAGTAAGATCCTGAAGCAAAAGGTAACACTTGTGAATCGATCCTGTGAATAGAGGAACAACTCTAATTACAATAGTCTGATTGTGATGGAAGATATCCGTGCTAAATTATTATGCCAAAACCCCGTTGACTGTATGCTTACTTTTAGTATTTAAAAAGATTATTATGCAAAGAGCACCTCAAGGCTGCCTAGAGGCTCGGTTTAAATCTTTGTGGTACACCTGAGAAGTACACTTAGCAGCAGTATAGCAGATGTGGGTCAAAGCTTGTGCCAGGTCTGAAATCTCTGTTGTGCATTGCAGTTGATCAGTTGCATGGGGAGAAGGGAGTGAACAAACAAATACCACTTTGACAGTTTGGTCAGACTGGGCAACAAGATTTACTGGTTGCTATAATGGTTTAAACTTAAGAATATACTACCAGTATTAGAGGTTCTAACTTCTTAATATACCTCATTTTCTTAATTTGCCACCTTTAATCGTGACATCAGGAAAAAAATAATCCAGTCCTTGCTCAAATAATATTTAAGGTGGAAACATTCCAAGCTGATAGATTTGCCAGTTGATGTTTAGCTGGTCAGGTCTGGAATGGTTATATCTGATCAGTTGTTTGATAGAATATGAAATCATAAGAAGCTTTTTCCTCACTGATATGGGAAGTAGCCATACTTCAAAGTTTCTCCTTACTATAAGTCATCATTCATGTCAAGATAGAGTTATCAAAATAATGTTTTTAAAAATTCAAGATATCAACCTGATTTACCATTTTACTTATATTAGGAATTGGTGATGTGTTGTATTTTGTGCTTAATGACATTAGCTATTTATTATTAGCTAGTATCCTCTTTGTAGGTACAGCACGAAGCTCAAAATTTATGATGGATCACATGCTAGAAAAGTGTTGGAGTGAAGTAGAAGTTTGATTCTAGACATTTCTAGACATTTCCCCAGTCAATGGAAAAAAATTAAATCACATGACCTGGATTTTTAAGAGTTCAAAGATAAGCAATGAAAGAAATATGAAATATTTGCAAAGTTGCTGAGAAAATTATATTAAAGAAATGTGGAGAATAATCAGACTGCTTCTTGATAATCCAGACAGGTGGAAAGACAGACTTATATAAAAGGTTACTTTAATGTTATCCTTGCTACTTAATTTCTCCTTGATTTCCTTGAAAGCAGGATACTCTGTTATAAAATGACTACTAAAAAAAGCCTAATTAACTTAGACAGAAGTTACTTCAGAATCAACTACTTTAGACAACTTTTACATTCCTAAACAGTAAGCATTTAAAGTATTTATAGGTTTTTCTACTGTTTCATGTCTTTATTTGAAATTCTCTCTGATAAATATGGGCACGTAACAGCTTTAAATGACATCTGACCTCTTCTCTGACTTCTAGCCATGTGATGAAAAATGCTTTTGAAAATACTTAAGTGTAAATACAGGAAGATGACTAAACTCTCAAACTTTTGTCTTCTAAAAAATTCCCATCGCTGCCAAAGCTGGTGAAGCTCCTCTGATGGTTAAAATGGTGGGAGCACTAAGGCAGAAAATCTTCCAAGTGCCCAAAACTGTTCTCATCACTGTATCTTCTACCTAACTCTGCAAGTCTCTGTTCCTTCCTTTAGAAAATGAGTGGCCACACATTCCTTGTCACATTTGCCCTTCCTCTCACATAGCTTAATGTTGGGAAACTTCTCATAAATACATAACAGACAAGAACAAGGAACAAATTTGTTTAGCAAGGCAGCCAGCAGGCTTACTGTACTACCCCCCTTTCCAACATTTAAAGAATGCAACTATCTTCTCTCTTTCCTTTCCCATGTAGCTTGAGAATTACATCCAAGACAGTATGAAGAAAGAAATGGTAGAGATCCAGCAAACTGCAGTGCAGAACCAGACTGCAGTAATGATTGAAATAGGCACAAACTTACTAAATCAAACAGCTGAACAGACCCGCAAATTAACAGATGTTGAAGCACAAGTAAGTAATGAATTTCAACCTAAAAATGCTTCTGCTTCCCAAATACTACAACTATACATTTAACACCGTTTAACGTTACGTTATTCAGTTTAACAGTTAGAAATCAATCATTATCATTAAGACCTTTACCCAGCCTAAGAATACATTAGTATTTGATAATATGTAGTTCCATCTCAAGCCCAGTGTTGTCACTTGAATGATCTCCATTACAGCAGGATTTGAAGTAAGTCTAGCAAGACAATTGTTACATTAATCTTCAGAGAGACTGCACTTAAAACTGCTATACTACATCCAAGCATCAGTTGGGTCCTAGTGTGCTTTTACACAGCCCTCGTTGAATATCTCTGTTGATTAGTCACTTCTTGCCACCAGATCTTAGCAAACAGAAACTTCTTTCAAACTGTTTTTGTTCCATTTAGCAGGTTTATTGTTTTTTAAAATTGAAATGTCTCTTCTGTATTTTTTTTAAACTTAGCAAGAAAAATATGTCTTTTTAATAAATGTTTTCACAGATACTCTAAGTGAGATAACAGTTAATTTCTAGAAGAATGTACTATATTATGGGTAACAGAGGGATTCATAAACAAATCTGAGATAAATTAAGAAAAAAGAAATTAGGAGGCTGCTAGAAAAGTATATTTACACAGAAGTAAACTTGCCTACTCTACCTATTATTTGCTAAATTACTTTTTAAAAAAAGGGTTTATTTTTAATTACGGTTTTAATTGAAAAGCACTAACTACAATAAGACATTCTGTTAAACAGAATGCAGATATTAATAAAAGGATAAGTCAAATTGATGTGGAATGGTATGTATTTGTAGTTTTGCAGACATGGTAGGATAATTCTGATCTATAATTGCCAAAACACAATGAATATAGCATGCAGCACATAACATTTTATATAATATAAATAGCACGCAAAACCTAAAATCCTTGTTAGACATTTTACTATCTGTAGAATTCATCCAATGAATTAAACTACACTTTTTAACCTAATACAAGCCTTTTTAGAACTTTTTGATAAACTGATAGTTCATAGCTCACAGATGTACTGAATTTAACTTTCTGATTGCATTATTCAGGAGCCTAATATTTTGCACATGTTGAGAGAATGTATTTATTCATTCACTGTAATGTCTTTATGGAAATTACTCAATTATTTTCCGCTTAGAGGAAGAAAATCATCACTGTAACTTTCCTTCTCTGCTTGAAATTACTGGTGACTGGGTTAAAGGCTTAATTAGCAACATAAGGAAATTAACCAAACAATTGCTCTCTCAAGGACACTTACTTTTGGCAATAGTTTTCAATTACACTGAAGTGTGAAATCATGTCCTGAATGACTGTTTAACATGAAGGACATGAGTAATCAATTCTTCCTGTCAAGGAAAGCCAAATTCTGTTGAATTAAAAAAAGCTGTTCTAAAACAATGAGAAAATATTTCTAGAAAACATGCCTCAAAGTAATGCAATCTGATAGAATCTTCCATGTTTCCTGATATCTGCATCTCTTCATTTCAAGATGCAAATGAAGTGTAAACAAGACATATAGAAAAGGTAACATTAAAATGGAAAGAATGAATTGACAAAATTGTGGTTCACATAGTAAATATTTAAAAATATAATTTGGGATTGAGGAAAATAGCTAGGAGGAAACTATGAAGTGATTTCAGGACTGGGCCAAGATTTCAGCAAGTGCGAGACAGGCAAAGTACTCCCTTTCTATGCCAGACTGAGAAAACTACTCGAGTTGTTCTTTGAGCAACAACCGTAACAGTTCCAGTAATGAAGTAAGAATTATCATAACAGAGGGGAAGGCACAACAGCAAAGCTAAAGTACACAGTAACTCTCATCCATTGATCAGAAATGTAGCATACTACTGAAATATTCCCAATCATATAGTAGTAGCATAACCATAAAATTAGTGCAACTCAGTGTATTCTTCTTCATTCTGGTTCCATGAGCATTTGTGCCCAAATAAGGTATTGAAAAATATATTTTTTTAATTATAAGCTGAAGTAGAGATTTGCATGATTCCACAACATAGTAAAATTACAATTTATTTAAAAGAAGTATCTCGATTGTCAAATGTTTTTGTAAATTTTATTTAGGTATTAAACCAGACAACCAGACTTGAACTTCAGCTTTTGGAACACTCTCTTTCAACAAACAAACTAGAAAGACAGATTTCAGATCAGACCAACGAGATAACTAAATTACAAGAAAAAAACAGGTAAGTTTGCCCATCAGCTCAATAAAATATTATTCCCTGAAGTGGCATTCAAATAGTTTTAGAAACAAATGTACTCAAGTAGAAAAATAAGGCCTTGTACACAAGCTCCCCACACCCAGCTATGCTCATTACAAAGGTCATATATTATTTAAAGCCTAGGAGATCAGGCAGGTTTATTCTTGTATTCTGTTTATATATCATTCTTCACTGTCTAAAGGTCTTCTTTATTTGAGGAACTTAAGACTCAAACAAATACTTCTCAGTACATCAGTTGCAGCTAATTTATATTCTGGATTATGTAACCTAATTCAAACTAATTAAGTGCAACCACGTCTCTGAAATTTTATTTCCATGTATTACACAGCTATCCTAATGACCAACCAGGTCATTGCCACAATTTTTTTTCTAACGTGAGAAAAATAAAACAGTAATCATATTCAGTGTTCAGAATATGAAATTCACACCAATATCCAACTCCAACTCTTGTTCCTCCTATCCTTTTCTGTACTCAGCTGTGGTCCAAAGGCTCAGACCTTTTTTCAGCTGGTTTTGTTTCTGTATCACCAGGGTCTTATTTTACTTTTGGCAATAAATTGTTTACAGAGAAATCTAAAAGCAGCAATAACAGTAAGATTTCTTCTTCAAAACCATGTTTTTCGATGAGAACCATATGTGCAAAGTGCTTTTTATTTTGAAAGAATTAACTTAAAAAACCCATGAGACATGTTTTGACATTTTTGTTCACTAGTCTACTGCATTTATATATGCTCCCTAAAGGTTTTATCTACCAGCTTAAGAAAAACAAGCATCCTTATCAAATGGAAAAGCAAGGGAAATACTGAATTTTAAAGGTCACTTTTTCAGTGTTGAACTCGGCAGACTCTAGACTACCCTTGTAACATCCACACAAACACAAAAACATTGTTTCTCACCTAACAAAAGGCAATCTGACATTGAGCTAATCTGCTTGAAACATAAGATTCAGGATTTATTTTCAATAACAGCAATGGATTTTAGGTGAACTTCTCCCTTTTGGCCATGCATCATTTAACATCAGTTTTCTCAGAGTCTGCATCAGAACAATTAGCAATAAAATAATGTTCCATCCAGACACCTAATCATTCCAGCTCCAAAACTGGAGATTCAAGTAATTATTTGCACGTTTCCCTGTCTTAATGCAATATCATTTATTCATGTTAAGTATATATTTTACTATAATTATAGGAACATTTGAAAAATTCATAGTTTTATAAATTTAAAGATGAAAAGAAGTTTAATCTTTTAATAGGGTAAACTCATGAAATCTTAGTCACTGTATCTTTCCTTTAATGATTATCAAACAACCAATGGTTACACTTCTAAAGCCTGCAATACAGACTATAGTAATGTTATTTATTAATGCACCTATATAATAAATTAAAGTGTATGTATGAAACTAAACTTTCATTTAGTTGTCTACTGCAGGCATGGCATCAGAGAGTGAAACTGAGTACTTATGAAGAAAGCAGCTTCTACAACAGGATTGACATCAGCTCAAAATTGTTTCTGGGGAGACTAATTGTAGTCTTTTATTTAGCTTTCTAGAAAAAAGAGTTCTTGAGATGGAAGACAAGCACACCCTTCAACTGAAGTCAATAAAAGATGAAAAAGATCAGCTTCAAGTCCTAGTAGCCAGACAGAATTCTATTATAGAAGAACTAGAAAAACAGTTAGTTACAGCTACAGTAAACAACTCAGTTCTGCAAAAACAGCAACATGATCTGATGGAAACCGTTCATAACTTGCTTACTATGATATCTACACCAAACTGTAAGTAAAAGCAGACGTGCTTATATCATTTATGGGCTACCTCCTAATTTGTGTACATTATTACCTATAGTCTTAAAACTAGTTCTGCCACACTTCTGCTTCTCAAAAGGTCTATATTTTTTTGCCTGACTTAATTAATGTACTTTTTAAGGGAGTGGGGGAAACAACCACATCATTTATATGGTTTCTTTTCAACAGTTTGTTCGCCTTCTCTGGCTTGTATTGGTTTATCTGCCCACTTTTCCAGTGGTTCAACAAACTACAGAGATGCCAAGAATCATTCATCTCACATGGCATTCGAGTGGCAATATACAATCCCTTGACCATATATCTAGGCTAGCCTGCATGATGTGGGCCTGCAGCTTTTCTTCCTGGATAATACAGGTTGTTTCCACCACCTTTCATTGCTTTATGCACATAGAGTTGATCAAAGAAAAGACAAATTACAGTGGCTGCTAAAGGCAAAGGAATCAGCACAGGCATAGTTTTTACCCCCAACAACAGAAAGCACCAGCCCAGGGCAAGAGGTACTCCCAAAAGTTCTCCACCGAAGATTGCTTGTTCATCCTAAAATTCCCTCAGCCAATCAAATTTATAGGCAGTAATCTCACCCCTAATGTCCTGACCACTCTGCAAAAAATCATACCCACAGAGCAGCTTCCAAATGTATGCAGATTCACATGCTCCATATAAACCCCATACAAACCACAAACTCACTTATGGCTACATGGGATTTAAACATTCCTTGCCTTGAATTTCATGTCTGGTATGTAACTTGGACAAATTAAGAAGGTATGGCTGTTCTATATAAAAGACTCTAGAATCTGGCGCATTTGTCTGTAAAGTTCTCAGGGCCGAAAATACACAAGCATACAGAACCCCTAAAAAAAAGACTGAAACTTAAATACTGGGAAAAAAATTAAAAAAATTGTCATTACAACTTAAAAGACAGTAGAGGTGGTCTGTTACATTACTGTAAGTTGGATCATAGAAAGGGAAGAGTGTTTGGAAGTTCTTACTTTCAGTAATGTCCTAAATAATATGATGTGAGTTTTTCTAAACAAAGTAAATTCCAAGGTTTTTTGTCTTGATAACTGACGCTGTCCCTTAAATGCCATTACCAAGCCTGTACATGTTCCTGCTGATGTTATCTGCTCTGCTAGTGCACAAATAAGTAAACAAGTCAAAGTCATGTTGGCTACAGCACTGTTAAACCCAGAGTGGAAAAAATAAAGAGTGTTTGCCAAAAAGACAAAATTAGCAGGGAAAGCTTCTAAGACGGTATACAAACAATAGAGTGTGGAAAAGCAATTAAAACACTGAACGTGTTATTTTTATATTTAAGGCAAAGCACTTAAGCACGTAAATAATGAATAAGCAGGCTAAAAAGAACATAATAAGCAACTGTAATACAAGCAGGTATTTATATGGCACCTAAACCTTTGTAGTAACTGACTGTGCTTGTTAGATTAAATTAAAAGGGAAAATACACAGAACCAACCCCAAAAGGATCAAATACGAAATATCAGTCAGCAGGCGAAATGCCAGGAAATTCCAACGTCCACAGTTAATAGAGAACTGAACAAAAAGATGAACCTTAGATTGTTCTGTAGAATAAAAAGGCTTAAACATATGAAAATGTATTTTTTACACAAATGAATTCCAGAAGAGGGGGGGGGGGTCTCTTCAGTGGGTTGCACTGAGCTACCAAGCCTCAGCTTGGTACATATAAAGTTGTTCCTGCTCAGCACCAAGGCAAAAAAGCCCCCAAACAAACAAAAACCTAAAATCTTTGTAAGGGTAGTTCCACCAGTCTGCTGTATTATAAAAGATTCCGTAAGTCTTACATTGGACTTCACAATATTAGAGTGCTGGCCAAAAGTCGTTATCAACATAATCACTTGCTGGTTGGGTATGTATGTGGGAAACAGTTAATGCATGCAGAGGTTGTAATACATGTAGGAGTCCAGCAAAGGCAGTGAGTGGAAGCAGAAATTGTCCAACTGAACATCATGCAATACCCAAAGTTTTCTTATTTAACATATTAATAAGAGTTGGCACTTTTCAACCAGACTCTAATCAGCATAGTATCTCTAACAACACACAGAATAAGTATCTTGATCTGTTGTCTCTTTCAGGGCCAGGCATACTTTTTACAGCTGCAAAGCTTTAAGCTGATTACATTGTAAATTGCTTCTTAGTAACTTTTATTCATCTCTTCTTAATGCCTTCCATTTCTACTGTATTTTTAACAGCTAAGAACAACTTCATAGCTAAAGAGGAGCAAATCAGCTTCAAGGACTGTGCTGAAGCTTTCAAATCTGGACTGACAACAAGTGGAATCTACACTTTAACAGTTTCAAACACTGCACAAGAAAAGAAGGTAGGATGGCTATGAAGACCTACCTAGGCATACTGTATGTTAAAAGTTATTTGATCTGGCAAATATGCTATTTTAAAGGCTAGTTAATAGTGAAGTTTACTACTTACCAAGGTTTTTGTATAAGCATTTCATCACTCCTAGGTCAGAGTGAAGAAAAAAGGCTTTCAGGTGAAATCTTGGCCCGGTTAAAATGAATGGGCATTTTGTTGTTCCCTTCTGCATGCCAGGATGTCATTCTTTTTTTTCTGCAGAATTAACACAACTAAACCAATAAGGTACTGTAATTTTTTAATAAAAGTCTGTAACTCCATCAGTGTTGGTCTGCATGGTCAGCAGACTCCTGTCGCCTCTTAGTTCCTTCATATGCCCAAGTCCCTTCAGGAGGAAAAGGAGGTAAAATCAGGGGCATATAAGAGTACTCATGGATGTACGCTCATGGCAGAGTTTTAAGGACATTTGTGTAACAATTAGATTAAGAATTAGATCAGCACAACCTACACTGGATAACAGGACTTTTCTGAAAAATACTGCCCTGATTCAAATAAATGGTGAGTTAGCAGTGGTTTCACTAGATCAGTTTAAATTCCTCTGTAGATATTTTTCCCCTATGTATTTAACTGAAATGAACTTCAACATCAATTGAAGTTAAAGCAACACTGTACCTCTATAGAAGAGACCTTGAGCTAAAAATGGCACTCAGTGGACGAAACACTGGATGCCTGACAGAGATGCTCCATCTACTGAAATAAATAAAATTATAAATGCTTCAGATAGTATAAGTCAGTTGAAACAGTCAATAGAATCTGAAAGGGAGAAAAGTCCCAGGTCGATTGTCAGAATAAAGATCCAAAACCTGCAGTGAGCATTTGGAGGAGTGGTGCTCAAATTATGAATGCTTGTTTCGAACTTTACAGACACAGCTGGGAAGGCTAAGAGACATTTGAATGTTTAAAAAAAAAAAAAAAGCTTAATATATTTCTTAGACAAACACTAAATAATTTTCTGATGTTTTTATTTTCTAATTTCCACTGTAGACACTTCCTTACATAAAAAAGGAAATATTTCATGAAATTCCTAAGGCTCTTCTTTATTACATCAGAAAAACTAGTAGAAAATGTAAAAAAACCCAAACAAACAACAAAACAAACAAACAAAAACAAACAAAAAACCTTACAGAAAAAAATAAGGCTCATTTGGAAAAGCAATTGTTAAAACCCTGACAGAGAAAGCATTTTTTCCCCAACTTTTCATAGCAAAGGTTTAGAAATGAAGTTCACCAGTGACTAATCTTTGAATTGCCAGAACTTTATCCAGAGCAAGCCAGATTGTGATCTTTACACTTACAAGGCTCTCAGCTAATGGAAATAAGCAATTTGTTGGGGTAAGATATATAAAATACAATAGATAAAACCTGCAATCTTTTTGCAGGTATAATCTAGAGATAGCATAGATATCTACAATCACATTTTTAAAAGTTAAAGGAGATGCAAGCTACTGCATCCTTAAAATAACAGATTGTCTTTGTTAGACATCTCAGGAAGGTTTACATTCCTTGGATGTCTTACTTGCTTTTTAATTTGTTTTTAATTTTACTGTCAAATATAATATACAGAGCATGCATATTTTCTAAAAACAGACACAAGTGTAGGACGTATTCCAGAATGAAAATTTCTGTCCTAAACTTTAATACTGCATTCTCAAAAGTACGATCACAAATTTCATAGACTATAAAATGTTAAATGCATTACATTTGAACATGGAGGTTTAAAACAATTAACATAAATACTCATTTGGGTAATTGACTAGGTTAAAAAAAAAGTAGTTAAACTATACTAATTTAATTAAATTAGTATTAAGTCAGTCATCTAATAATATTAAAGAATTTAAATCTTATTATCCCTGCTTTAGATAGAAAAAGACAAGGAAGGTTTTATTTACGTAGGACATTGAAAATAAGAGACTAAAATGTTTTAATCTGAGGCTGATATTTTATACAAAAATGAATGCATAGAGGGGTTGTCAAGGGAAATGAAGGTTTAGGGATAATCAACATGTTACACCATTTTCAACTGTTTATGATGTGGATGGCTACTCAGACCAGGAAACAGAGTGACCTTTTTTATTTGCCAAAAGTGCTGCACTGCTGTTTGTGTTTTCATCTTTTCCTCTTGTAACACCTTCTGACCTCCCAATGGGCTTATAAACAACTCGTGTGTAATCTGTAACCGATCCCACTTTACTAATTTGTCTCCCATCATAATCCAAAACTAAGGAATTGCATATGAAAGCTGAGAGGAAAACAATTATTTAATTCCATTAATATTTTCAAGCTTTCCTGTTCTGCACTGGGACAAAAGCTAAGTCCTTTTAAAAACACTGAGGAAAAACAGCAAGACTGCTGACACAAGCTAAAATGGCAGAGGCAAACCCATGAAAAGTCAATAGTTTCATGTTTACAGCAACCACATGAACCAATTAACCTCCTGGTCTTAACCAGGGAGAATACTCGTACCAATGTATTACCCCAAATCTTAAAACAGTGACTGAAACAGTGGCTAAGCTCTTTCCTGTTTCCACCCATGTTTAGCTGAATTTTTGTCCTAGAATTGACACACATTCAGAGCCAAGGCCTTTTAACCAAAACTTTCTTGCAGAAAGTAATTTGGGCAAGGTCGAATTTACCAACAAAATGGTTTATCATAACCTTCCAAAAAACTAGCTAGTCATTTCAAAAGGAGTCCAAGCCATGGACCTTACGTCTAAAATACACATACACAAATTGTTTCCAACTCCAAGCATTAAAAAAAGATCATATGTGTAGCTTCTCTGATAGAGTAAGAATAAGTAAGATGAGTCTGGGTTTGGTTTTTTTCATGACTTAGAAGTCTCATCATCTGTCTTTTCACTGCTGCTTGATATTAGGTTAAAATAAATTATAAACTGTGTGTGTAGTTATTTTTTTCAGAACAAGGAGACTCAGAGTGCAGTTCCTACCTAGTTGCATCTCTAGGAGATAGAGATAGCAGAATACAAAATCCTTGAACTGCATTTGTTTTGGTATAAATGTTTTGGTATAAAAACTGTAGTGGATCTTCATCCTGATAACTCAGCCTGAGCCTTACCATTCACAAAGTAGGCGTGATAACACTTACACAGCGCTACAGCTGCTAGAACTGTAAGTACTGAAACAGTTCACAAGATACTTTAAATATTCCCCATTCCAATTTGTTGTAACTTGAGAGGCTAATCTCTTTATTCTTTTTGGCATCTGTTTGAAGACTCCTGCTGCCTGTCTAATCTTGGTATCTATTTTTACTAGTTTTATCAAATGTTACATGTCTTCCTTTTGAATATAAAACCTAGGCTAGGTTGAAAGGTCAGAAGAGTTCTGTTCTAGTAATGAGTGTTAAAAGAAAGTCTTAGAGATGACTGACATGAAATATTTTTGGTGTGGAAAAATTATACCCCCAAATTTACCTAAACTTATAAAAATTGTTAGTGGTAAGAAAAATCTGTATAAGATTTTTATGGACATTGCCTCCAATTTCTTATTAGCTTTTCAGTTCCTACTGAGTTGCTTTTCCCTTTGGGAAGAAATTTGCAATACACCAGCATTTATCTGAACAAATCTATAGAGTCTGTAAAAGCTAGATGTCTTACCATTCACTTACAAAATGATACTGCCTGTTACAGGAATATTTTATGTAGGACATTCACAGTCATTCACTGTTTCAGAATATTTTAATCTCATTAGAACAAAATAAAGTGCTATTTAAAGGCATTTGTTTCTTCAAAGTAATAATTCCAACTGAACTGAAATTTAAATGATAGGCATCAAGGAAATGAAATGTAACATTCAAGAAAACCATGAATTAACATCTACACTGGCAATATCAGACTGGACTTGCAGCTCAAGGAAATTAATACATGGGCTCCCACTGTACATAGTTAAAAGCCTACATGTTTCAGAGAAGGGTGAAACTGTTCTGTTCTCGATCTGGCTGCTTATACTGTTCTTCCGAGTGGGGTGAAGCTTCAGAGTCAACAACTTGCTCTACAACCAATGATACTTGACCACTGTTAAATCAGCTTTTTAGTAATACTTAATAAAAGCATCTGCATCTGCTTTAGCCCATTCCTAGTATCCTTCTTCACAAACCCCTGTGGAAATTAATTTTCACATATGTGTTACACTTCATGACTTAGCTTTCTGGAACAGATTGATCATCTCTTACAATAACTTCTGCATTTTCTTTTCAAGGCAATTTTTATTTTAACTATATTTAATTTATATACTGTTATCAATTCCTTACTGGTCACTAAATGCAGATGTTAGTTTAAAAAAAAAAAGGAAAACCAGGCTTTGAGGTGTATAAATTAAAGTTGCTGCTTTCAGTTAAATTCCATTCACATGATATACTTTAAGAAGTAATCCCTAATCCAACTCTTATTTATTTTATCTTTCCTAAAAGTTTCAAATTGAATAACTCATGATTCTCTGATGTTGAACAGTCTAGATACAAATATGCTTTGGATTTCTAATGCGCTACAGCCTATTGAACCACTAATATATTTGATATTTGGAGCTCTAAGGGCTTTCTTTCCCTTCAAAAGTCTGATGCTTTTGAACAGTATGTATGACACTGCTTGAACTGTAAATACCCTGTTTGAGTTATATAAATATATATATGTCTGTGTGTGTGTAACATATGTACAATACACATAGCCTAAAAGAGCCAACTTCATCGAAAACTTACTAAGGAGCACACTTTACTTCCTAAAATGACACATGTAACACTGCCACAGGACAGAAGAAAACTCTGGCTTCTCTGAAATCATACTTTTCCAATGAATTTCCAGGATACCTTACAGTTCAAAGAGTTCAAATCTGCTAATGCTGATGAGACAGTCTTCCATAGAAGAGGGCCACACAGCATCAGCGTCATTCAGTCCTGATTTGGGACATCTGTAGGCACATTATGACAAGCAGCAGTAAGAAGTTAGGTAAGAACTAAGACCACTGAGAGAATTTTTAAACAAAGAAGGAAGCATCCAAATTCATAATGAAATGCTTGGCTAGGATTTTTTAATCTATTTAATTACTCTGTACAGATGAAATGTCCTGTCAAAGTGGAAGAAGTCAAATCTTGGTTCCACTGCTGTAAATGGGAAGATGCAAATTCACTTAATGGAGGAAAGATCTTGAATACAAATGAGAAGTTAATGTAATCTCAAACTAGAATATAAAAACTTTTTAAAACTCAGAACTTTAGTATGTTGGCAGAAAGTCATCAAAAACCCCTAAACTTACAAATGAGAGAGCATTAACTGTGAACTCTCCAGACAGAATACTTGTACAAGCAATTAAATACTTTTTTTAGAGATAGTACTGGTACTAACAGGCAATTTAAACAGATATTGACTTGAGTTTGACTTTCATTGTACTGAGTTACACCAGCTTAGCTCCACTGACTTCACACATCTATGGTAAGGTCTTAGTTTCAGAAAAGCAGAATTAGATGCAACAATTTAAATTAGTTTCTCAAGAAAAATTGTACTAAGATATTCACATATCCACAAAATCATCTTGTCCCCTATTTTCCCGAAACATCACTCTAAACTTCCCACTAGTTTTCAAAAGACTTGTTTACCATCAGCATCTTCACAGTATTTTGGCACCTTCAGTAATATCTTTCATTTCTGATACTGAGGTGATTTAATCTAGAAGGAGACTGACTGCACAAGCCACCTGTAAACCTGAATTTTACTGTGCAAGGGATGCATTTATTGGGAATTCTAAAACTGAGTTCAGTGAACTGCCTATTACGTGTCAGTTGTTTCAAACTTTTAGCAATAACTTGATAAAATCAAAGGTGATTTATGAATATTTGGAAACATCTTATAGTTATTACTTCTTTGTTCAAGAATATAAGATATTCATTGCAATCTGTATAATAACATGGCTTTGAGATTTAGCTTCAGATAATAATTGTTAACTTTGGGGTCAGACCATTTGCAAAAGGCACTGAACAATGACTGTGGAAATAAAAATATATTTCAGTTTGCTCACTGCCTGAATTTAACAGTATCTATACTCTGACAAGCCTTGTGAAATTTGAATGGGTCTTTCACAGAAAAGATGGAGAAGTGAAAACATATTTTAGAAAAAATATTTCATGAGGAAACTCACAAAAATACCAGTGCAAGAGGGAAGTATAGAATCAGAAATTACATTCCTTTTTTTTTTTTTTTCCCTTCTTTAACAGAAGCTACCAGCTCTTTTTAAGGTGTCATTTGGATCCTGTTAAGCATGATATATACAGAGGAATCACATTTATTTGTGGACAACCACAACCGATTTGTATGAAAGCTATGGAAACCTACATTTTTAGGTTAACACATTTTGCACACAACTTGCCTCTATACAGAATTGCGCAAAGTAAATGCTTTCTAGTTTTGTTTTGCTGTGACTACATGCCATTATGCTGTTACATGCTTACTCTGGCAGGCCTACTGTGACATGGAAAGTGGTGGAGGAGGTTGGACAGTTATTCAGAGACGTGAAGACGGCAGTGTGGACTTTCACCGGACATGGAAAGAGTACAAGATGGTAAGCAATGTTTTCTGAAGCCTTAATATTGGTTATTATTATCTGAAATCTAATACACTAAAGTTACATTAATAGCATCCTTAGAACGTAAGCAGCTTTAAAAAGTTGTCTATGTCCTTAGACGCTCATTTAGAAAATGCCAGAGTAGTGTAAGTTGTTTGTCTAAGCAGACTTGCAAGTGTGATGTTTGTTTTTAGAGAAAAACCTTACATTTCTTTAATCAACTGTTTCATCATGTCTACATTTTTTGAGATATTTATTTTTGTGTTTCTAGTGGCAACAGTTGAAACTGCTCCACATCTACTAAGTAATACTGATTCACTGATTCAGATTCCTGAGCTTGTCCTTGCTGAAATTAACTTCTTGAAATATTACAGGTCAATAACCCTCATAGACACAGTAAAATTCCTAGCTGACAGAGTCAAAACCTATTAAACTTAAGAACTGATAAAGCAATCATTTCAAACTCAAAATAAAAAAAAATAATAAAAAAAACCCCTTCAAACCAAAATGAAGCTGTAATATATAGTTTAAAGTACACCACTTGAATTGCAGGGATTTGGTGATCCTGCTGGGGAGTACTGGCTGGGAAATGAGTTTGTTTCTCAACTGACTAACCAGAAGCGTTATGTTCTTAAAATACACCTGAAAGACTGGGAAGGAAATGAGGCATATTCATTGTACGACCACTTCTCTCTAGCAAGCGAAGAACTTAAATACAGGTAAGCAGAAAAGTCAGACTTGAATAGAAAAAAGCTCTGATAGTAATCATTCTACACTGTGTAGATGAATGACCTTATTTTATACAAATCATGACTATTTTCTGGTTCACTCAAAAAATAAAGTTTGCTCCATTTTTCATTGCCTAAAAAAATGATTTCTTTTTCCAAAGGAGAAAATGTGTATTTTACCAGTGCACCCTGGGTGAGTATAACACACAAAATGCAAAGATGAAGAGATGGTATGGAATAAGATAGGATACATGTGCCAGTATAGTAGATAATAGGGCACAGTCATCACGACAATAGGAACCTGTCTGCAGTTGCTATCAAATCCTGATTCCCTGCAATAAGTACATTTCTGGAAGGTGAATGACTAAGATGAATAATACTGAATGGATTTTCCACTTAAGTCAGTGGCCAGTAGGAACTGTTCTATTGTCATGAAGAGCACACTGAAGTAATGTGGCCTTATTCTTCCATGACCCACTGGCTATGATTCTCAGAGAATAACTCTCCTGCCTGTGAAAATGAAGCAAATGTGCATTTTGCCCACCAACAAACTTGTTAATTTAAACACCAGATTTTAATGGACCTATTATTTATGCTCTCATCAGCCTGTAAAATGTAAAGCTTCACAATTTCTGCTAACTTCTTAGTTAAAATAAGAAATTATATAATTTTAAATAAATACTTTTAATATAAATGTTATCATAGTATTATACACTTTAAATAGTATCATAGTATTATATATTTTGAAATAGTATCATCCACAGCTGAAATATATGGGCAGTTCATAGTTCATTCTCCAAGCTCTCTGTAAATGCAGCTCTCTGTAAATGTTATAGAAGAAACTGGAGAGTCCATAGTCTAACAGATGCTTTCCTACTACATAGTCCCTGAAGTGTTTCTTTTTAAGACTCTTCAGATTCATGGAGCTTTAGGTGATTGGACACAAAAATTGCCTACATTTAGATGAATTTCTCTAAGATTTCTACCAGGTATTTGTTGTAAAATACAGTTACTCTGACACCTGAAAGAACTGATGCTGTTATTTCAACTCAAGTCTTATATGCAAGCAAAGCAATTGAAAACTATCAGCATCTGCCCCCCCACACGTTAGACCTTAATGCCTTGGTAGTATACAGTTGTATCAACTCCAAAGTAAATATTTTTTCATCTGGAAACAGTCAGAATCTACAGCAGAGATTTTTTTTTTTAAGTAATGCTTTAAAATTCTTAGAAAGGCAACCTTTGCAAAATGGGTCATTACCCTTGTTCATTTACAATATTAAAAAATAATTACTGAAAACTAAGATGGTAAAAGAAACTTTATTGTAACATGCAACCAAACATGGAATGCATCAGAAAATGCAGTGGTTTAAAGAATATACTTAACATTATGAAAACAAAAAAACCCAAAGAAAGTATTCAGTTAAGAGTATTTTCCATGCCCCACTGATGGCAGTGCTCAAGGTCAGGTTGGATGGCAGGGGGATTGGAACTAGATGATCTTTAAGGTCCCTTCAAACCCAAACCATTCCATGATTCTGTGATCCATTACATAAAAAAGATGAATACATTCTAAATGCTGGAAAGATTACGAGTTGGGCCATAAAACTGAAATTTCTTTATAGAAAAACTGAAATCAGAATGGACTTTGTTTGAATCAAACTTCCTGACATCAAAACTAAGAAGTCAAACCAGGTTGCTCAGGGCTTTTCAGTTATGTCGTGATAACCTCCAAAGGTGGGAACTGCACAACCTGCTTGTCTGTCCTTGTGGTAAAAAAGGTTTTCCTGACATTCAGTCAGAACCTTTCATTTCAGTTTCCATCCACTGCCTCTCCTCTTATACTAAGCTGTACTTTTAAAAAATTATTAATAACAACAAATTAATAATGCTGTGCTTACATTAGACTTCAAATTATATTTAAAGATCAAGTCTAGGTGCATACATTATACTTGGAACCTTTAATATAATTTATATTAGAAATTGGCTTGCATTATTTTGAACTCACCTTAAGAAAAAAATAGAATAATTTTCTGAAAGACATTTTTGAGAAAATCTGTAATGAGCTGATCTTTTGAAACCTAAATGAGTAAAAATTCATTCATTCATCATGTTTTCAAATAAGGAATATAAAATGCATAAAAATAATCTGCTAAACTACCAAAGACTACTTCTGTCATAAGCAGAGAATTACATGCAAGATGAAGACTGACTCAAGGACAAGTTAGTTCTCCTCAGAGAGTCAGATATCCTCCTTAAATAGAATGCCACTGGGAAGCATGAGGTATTTGATACAGAAATGCAATCACCAAAGAGATACTATGAGAGCAGAGGGTTCAAGTCCTTCCGATTCGAGGTAACACAGGAATAGCCATGTAATTGTCCTGGCCAGTTGGGTGCCCTGTGTCTCTCCCACTGACACTGCATCAGCACCTGTGTAAGCAGATCCCAACACAGAAGCAGACTCACTGAAAGCTTACCTTGCCAGGGAATTGAAGCAAACTTAAACACCTGTGATAATTTAATGCTACTAAATCTATGAGGGGTGTGAAAAGGAAGAGTAATTAGCAAAGTGGAAAGGGAAATATTGAGAAACTTCTAAAATATCAATTACAAGCTTGTAGTTAATACTCCAGGTACTCCTATTGTTTCTCATATATGCAGAGTTGTAATGCTGAATTGCTATGTTATGCTAACATCAAAATAGGAATCAAATTTTTTGTTTTAAACTTTTGAACTTAATAAAAAAAATAATTGCACTAATGTGTGAAAGTACAACAAACAAGGTACTTTCAGTACTAAGAAATATGTGATCTATATAAAAATTCCAGGAGTTATTATCTACTTGCCCTAAGTTGCTTCTAATATGACATGAACAAACAATCATATCTGTAAATGTGGAGGCTGTTCATTAGAATATTGTGCTGACCATTTCTGTTCATGTGAAAACATTATGGTGAAAAACAGCTTACAACAGTACATTGGCCAGAAGAGAACTTAACTATTTGAACAGGATATTTATTGCAACATATTCCATCATTATTTCACAGATCAGCTACCATCAACTTCCATGTAATAATTGTTTTTCCATTTCTCATTTCTACAGGATTTACCTTAAAGGACTTACTGGGACAGCAGGCAAAATAAGTAGTATAAGCCAACCAGGAAATGATTTTAGCACAAAGGATGCAGACAATGACAAATGTATTTGCAAATGTTCACAAATGCTAACAGGAGGTAGGAATGTTTTTATGTTTTTCAGTCTTCCTATTTTTATTGGCACTGAAATTGTCTACGAGATAAACAGTGATAATTTTGACTTAGTAAATTTTGACTATTAAAAAAGTTCAAAACTCACAGATAGAAACACTGGTGACACCAAATGAAGTATTTTATCATTTGACAAAGGTTAGTTAAAGTAAAACACAAGAAGTTAAAACTGGAAGGAAAACAGTCTCCAAAGCTGGGGTACAAGAAGGTCTGTAATTGTGGAACTAATCAGAGAGACAGCAGATTCTTCTTCCAAGGAATAAAATAACATTCAGGGATAAAAATACAACTTTTTGCAAAAAAACCCTGTTTCAGAGGTTCAGCTTTGTCAGTGAAATGGCTCCTGGGTCTTTAGGCATAAACTCTTTCCCTAACTACCCAGAGGAGAAAATCCCCAAAGCTACTATATACTGCACGTGCTACAGAAGGGTACAAGAATTATATTTTGATAGAAGTGGTAAAAATACACCACAGATATATCTACATTTTTCTAATGATTGTTCAGTAGCTATTTGAGTTCTAGGTGGTGTTTGTCTTCAACCAGAAGTAGTATAGAAGTAATTCTATAATTTTTTAATCTAGAATTCCACATTCTGAAATGTAGACGACTTCTTTGTAAATTCTCTTCTTGTTATCTCTTAAGCAATGGTTCATTTTCCTATAGTGCAAGTTGCAAGAAAAAAAGACAGCTTCAGTTTATGCAAAAGGATAATTGGATTACTGCCCTGCAAAACAGAACACATACACTATCGCCATCAAAACAGAAGTACAAAAATATTTTTAATAAAAATAGGTTTTCCTTATGACCCACCAACAGGTCAGGACTATAAGGATACAAGTTTGTGATGCTTTTTTCTCCTTTTCCTTCTTACGAAGTTTCATGAGGTTTTGAACTGAATTAACACTCTAGAAAGATTTAAGAAAAGAGTTGAAATCTGGGAAGAACAGGAATTTACCAGAGTAGATAAAATCAAAGACAACGTGTATGTTCTGTCCTGAGACTGTCAACAAAGTTTCTTGCCCATAAACTTTATTGAACAGCTTCCCGTCCCAATTTTAAAGTACAATGTGCTACATAAACTTCAAGAATATGTAGTTGATACACAAAACACATTTCTTTCCTGAGTTTGGGGCAAGTATTTTATACTGAGCCTTCCAAATCACAAGAATGAAAAACTGGGTTTAGGTTTCTTTCTCATTTCCAGACAACAAAGCAACCTTACATACTATTTTGATAATTCCTTCTGCTGATGTTTGTCTTCTGTCTTGCAGGATGGTGGTTTGATGCATGTGGTCCTTCTAACCTCAATGGAATGTATTACCCATTACGACAGAACAACAACAAGTTTAATGGGATCAAGTGGTACTACTGGAAGGGCTCGGGATACTCTCTCAAAGCTACAACTATGATGATTCGACCAGCAGATTTCTAAATGTTTTTGCGTTATGTGAATTGTGTATTGTATAGTCTTCAAAGACTTAATTTGCCAAGCATATAAACACACATCTGCAACTTGTTTCATTTTTCAAGCCCAGAAAACATGCACTAGTGTTCTGAAGGGGTCAGTTCAGTGCAATTCTTGAATTGCAGTAGCCTTGATCAGCTGAAGCCCATATTATTCAACCAGACACAAAGTCTAAAGCATCAACCTGATATAACAGTGATATGGCCAAATGACTGAATAAAAAGAACATCCAAGAAACTCTCAGACAACTTAAGGACTCAGTTTTACTGATCATTTATGCTATGTATGTGTTAGTAAATAACTGGAACTGTGAAAAGAACCCTAAAATAGTTTTAGAAATATGCATTTTGCCTCACCACTGTACTTTAAACGTTAATATAAAACACTGTTAGATATAGAACTATTTATCTTTGTGTTATGTTTGCCCTTTATGTACATAAAAAAATACTTTCCTGTAATTAGCTCAATACTGTAGTTAGAGAATACATTCTTTCCCCCCATAGTCTCCTAAGCAATTCTTACACTTACCTGAGGATTTTTTCCAATAGTCTGTATTATGTTATTTAACAGAGGAAAAATAGCATTTAAATAGTTTGCATTTATTCTTGGGAAATACCATGTACAAAAATCACAATTTCTTTCGGTTTGTACTGTTACCATTACTATCTTTAAATTACAAAAATCCCTACAAATTACAGTATAGTATGTATTTCTTTATATTTTTATGAAGATTGCACTTTTTTTCTTCCCTTGTCATTTACCTGTAAAATAATTGACTGATATTTTATAAACTGAGACAATGGCATTAATGCCAGATGTCCAGTTGGGGTTTTTTTCAGTAAGGTTAGGACTTCTCCCTAAAAATTCTCCTTAGGTAGGCCCTCAGTATATGCCACAATGTGAATAAATTACTCTACTAGGTGATCTTTGCTTTTTATTTTCTTTTCTTCTATTTATTACTATATGCTTTAAAATTGTGTACTAAACACTGCAGTTCAAATTGTGAAAATATTTCTTCATATATCACACAAAACAATTTAATGGAGATTTCCTCCTAAATTAAGTTTAGATTTTAATTCTTATGCTCAGTCTTTGCCTTAAAGTACTATTTTTGTAAAATTTACTTTCAGCAAATAACTGAATTAGTTAAAATGCAAGAACATAGCCCAAAACAAATCAAAAACCCCAGACACAGAATTTCTGGAGACTTACTTAACAAAAAGTATTGTTGTAAGGCTTGTGAGAAGTTTGGAAAACATGTCTTATGTGGGGCAGCTGAGGGAGCTGGGTTTGTTTAGTCTTGAGAAGAGGAGGCTCAGGGGGGACCTCATCTCTCTACACAGCTACCTGAAAGGAGGTTGTAGTGGGGTGGGGGTTGCTCTCTTACTGTGCCTGCAGTGAGAGGACAAGAGGAAATGGACTTAAGATGAGACAGGAGAGATTCAGATTAGACATTAGGAAAAAACCCGTCACTATTAGGGTCAGGAATTGCAATAGGCTGCCCAGGGAGGTGGTGGATTCACCATCCCTGGACATGTTTAAGTCTGGATCTGGCTCTGAGTCATATGTTTTAGGGGCTAAAGTGGCAGTGCTGGGCTGATGGTTGGGCTGGATGATCTTGTTGGTCAACCTTGATGATTCTGTGATTCTATCTTGAAAAGAAGAAAACTCTCCATTATATACTGATAGTCATTAAAGTTGCTGCCAGTTGTCACTCATATCACCACCATTCTTCACTGAAAATGTGTGTCATCATTATTAAAGTATAGCAAAGACAAAAAAATACTGCTAATATTACTTCATGATCTGATTTTATGTAACTCTAAAGAATGCAGATTAACAGTCATTGTCTGAAGAGTTGCATAAAATAATGTATTTCAAATTACTGGTTGGGGTTTTTTTCATAGCAAACTTGCAAGGATATATGTATCCCAACCTTTAAAAAACAAGTCATAAAATTGCTTTCATGAATTCCTAAGAAATGTCTTAGAGAGCAAGTAGTAAAGGGGTTAGTAAAGGAGCTACACATACCAAGAAGCACAGAACATACCAAGAGGGGCCTAGAGAGGTGGCACTTTTCAGCCTAGAGAAGAGGAGACCTTACCACTGTCTAGAACCTGATCGAGGACACAGAGAAGAAAGCGCCAGATCCTTCTTGGAAGTGCACTGCAATGAGACAAGGGACAGGGACAAGATGCATCAAATACAAGTTGAAATTGGACAAAGCACACTTTCTTTTTAATTTATTCATTTATTACCATGAGGTGTGACTGGACAAATCCCTCAGAGCCGAGTGCTGAACTAGACAACCTTCAGAGGTCCCTGCTAATCTGAAACATTTTATGATTCTGTGAAATCTAATAGAAATGCTGAGTCTATGTTACTGAATTTCCTGCTTTGCTGCATTTAATCAGACAACTAAGAAAAGGGCTCCCAATATATGTGATAGTCCACATATCCACCCCAATAATCTAGAGTAAGGGGGGAAAAACAAGCCAACAAAACCAATTAACTAAACAAGCTTCTTGAAAACCATGATGGAATCTGGCACAGTATGAATGTTCAACCTGGCAAAGGAAAACAGTGCTAACTTCTGGTTGACATTAACTTTCTTTATTTTGGTAAGAAAACACTATATGACAAAAGTAATTTAATATTACATGGCTAGTTTTGATTTGTTGAAAAAAAAGCATTTATAAAGCTTAAAACTTTTTGATGACTGCTGTGGGAAAGTGATCAAAAATATTGATGTAGACATTGAATGATCAAATGTTTAGTGGTACTTTTTCATTTTTGGGGAAAACAACAATTTATCAACACTAATGTGAAAATTTACAGTGTTTTTAAATGACATTTTATCTAAGGAAGATTGCGTGGCTTAAACTGCAAACACCAAAATGAAGCAAGAGTAGGATATTTCAGAAGGCGCAGGAAACAGAAGGCTGCAACAACTGCTTTGGATTTGGTACAAACAATTAAAACAACAGCAAGGTAACCCTTACTTTAAATTCCTTTCTGTAATCAAATAAACAGTATGTAAAACTGCAATGCACTTCAATTTTCTCTAAATACTTCTTCGAAATCAGGAAACGAAGAAAAGGGGAATATAAACAAGAAAAGAAAGGGAATATAAACACTAGTCATGTTAAAAAAATTATCAGGTCTTTAAAAAAAATAAGATACCTATTACATTAAGAAATGAGAGTGACTAAAGAAGGCAATGACTGGAATGGCGACGAAAATACCACCTTGGACACCAACTTTGTTCCTTGGCAAGAAGAGCATATTGTAAGCACAAATGATTCAGGTTCTCAGCAGAACCATAACCTCCCTCAATTTTATATTCTCTCCATTTCTCAAACCCTCCTGACTTCTGCTCTAGAAATAGAAAACTAAATGAAGTCTGAAAAACAACCCCAAGAGGAATCACTTCCAAAAAATACTATGTACAATGTTACTGATAGCATACTTTGTTATTAAACAAGGTAGTCTGAAAAGAAACAGAAAAGTCAATCTGAAATACAGTGTAGATTTTTTCACAGAAATAAGGGGAAAAAACCCCAACATGCTTCTTATTTATATTTCACATTAAGTTTTACCATTCTTAATGTATTTGCTATGTAAAAATAAATGAACTTTCTTCTTTTATAAAAAATATGGAATTATAATGGATGATTAATTTCTTTCAGTTTATTTCAGAATAATTGTTATAGTTTCTTTACACTTTGAAAACAACTTATGAAGTAAAGTCTTCACGTTGAGTATGCAAATTTACATAAATTATAAATTTAGAATCTTAAAAATAAGTTTTTAGCAATTAATAAAATTACAGTAAAGTTCAAACCCCATTAACTGCTCTTTCTTCAAAGCCTGCATGAAACTTTGAGAAAAAAACAGCAGATGATAATATATTTAACTAGCTGGCACCATATAAGAGAAATTGTGAAACCTTTTTTGGAATGGTTGACTAGTAACCAGCTACTTGATTTATAACCAAAATAAAATTACTGTTTAATCGATTACAACATAGGATGTGCAGATACTCACATGTCTGCACAGGTACACCATGCCCCCACATACACACTTCTGCACTAGTTCCCAATTCAGTACTTGAGAATGATCGTTAGAGGGAAGAAATATGCTTCATTTTCCCCTACTTAGCAGTTCTAGAAGCCCACAGTAATTTTCATTCCGCAAGTAAGTTCTGGACCAAAAAAATTGAATCCATGACCTGCAAATTGTTCCATTTGGCAATAATGTGCCTCTCCAGTTTCTATACAAAAGCACAGATAGAAATAAAATCAAAGCATGTTTATACTTCAGTAAGATGTTGGTTTATTCAGATGCCAATCGGTGAATCAATTATTTGCATTTTCCATGAACAGCAGAGTTTTTGCACACACTTCAAAAACTAGTGGATGAAGGACAGTATTTGCTTTAAAAAATATTTTTTCTAGTAGGCCACAAAACCTATTTAGAGGGCCAATCATTTCCCAGATAAACAAAAGAAGATTCAGAAGCTTAAAGGACCATTAAACTTACAGTAGCTGCAGGGAAGCTGGATGAAAGCTTGTATGGTTCCTCTGAGATCTAATGGCCCAATTCCAAAGACCACTGAACCTGGAATTAAATAAGTGGTAAGTAGAACTCTTACAATTTCTAAAATAGTAAACTCTTTGAATGTGTAATTAGAAGTGACAGTGCCATTGCAACAGTTGTTTGATATTTCATTTACCCAAACAAAATGATTTGCTGAAAAATCAAGCAATCAGGAAGATATAAATTTTACAACTGAAACACACCATTAAAATACCAGTCATATTTCTATGCATAGCTACATCAAAATTTAAAACCCTGTGAGGATATTAGAAAAGTCAACTTATTTTCATCGCAATACATAGAATTAAAATAGTTTTGAAAAGGGAAGTCAAAGTATGTCAGTTCTGTTCTCTTGGTTCAGTTAATCATGGAACTTCACGAGGTTTCTGTTGGCTTATTTCTCCAGCCTGTCAAGGTCCCTTTGAGCAAGAAAACCCATCTGCTGCATGAAACACTCCTCCACAGTTTTCTAATATCACAAACTTGCTGAGGGTGCACTCGTCCCCATCATCCAGATCATAAATGAAACTGTTAAACAATGCTGACAAGGATTACGCAACCATTCCACAGAATTCACATTACGTAAGTAAATCAGCCTGCAAAGAAGAAAAACCCAATTTCATTCTCTTTGGTACCTTCCTCTGACAATGTCATATTCTAGAGCACAAAAAAGGTTGCTAACTATGCAGAGCACCGATTCTCTAGAAAATACATAATCATTTGTATTCAACTGAGCCCCGAAACTCTGGATCAATGTGATCCTTGGAAACTAGCAATTCTAACACTTTGGTCTACTTTCAGACTTTTGTTCCCATCATGGTTAGCAGAAAAAAAAAATTTAAATGGTCGTATTTTTAATTTCTAAGATACAGTATTTTTAATATATTTTTTTTAAACTTTCCAAAACTGCTCCATCTAGTAATTTTTCCAGATTGGTTTTCTAAACCATTCTTCAATTTATCATAACTTGCAGTTGGTAGACTAAAATATTAAAAGCCTCACAAAGAGTGTTGAAATACTATCCCTCAATTGGTAAAAGCATCATATTAATGGGAAAATGAAAAAGAGTGAAGTCCCTACATTGAACCTGCCCCTGAGTCATATAAAGGATATTTTGCTACTAAGTCAGAAGCACATTCTGATGGAAGATAGGATTATTTTCCTCATTGATTTCATCAGTGGTGAGCCATAAAGCTTCTCATATAGATAAAAGACTGGCAAGTTATTTGCCAAGTTTGTCCAGTGTTGTTCAATTCAACAACTTTTCCCTTTTAAAGATACTGGAAATTCACAACATCCTTCCTGTAGTTGCCATCTGGCACCCCTTAAATTCAAGTCAAAACAAGTTGTGTTACCCACTAGTGAGATACCCTGCTGCTCCTACAGCACTAGGTATAGTATTAAGGAAACAAGAAGTGTGCATATACCCTCAAAATGGGATATATGGAATTGATCAGAAAGTAAATCCCTGCTTTAGAATAATTCTACCTTTGTCTCGTTTTCCCTAAATTGTTCTCTAGCCACTTCAAATAGATGATGTCTGTTTCTTACTGTGAGCACAGCCATGCACCATTAAACTGTCATTATTTAACTTAGAACAAGCTGAATTTCACAAGGGCACTGAGTGCCATGATCTAGTAAAGGACTGAAGTTGGACCAAGGGTTGGACTTGATCTCAGAGGTTTTTTCCAACCCAATCGATTCTATGATTCTAAATTATTCCTGTGCTTGATTCACAATGATTGAAATACACTGGTTTGGGTATTTTTTTTATTCTTTTGTGAGATGCCATACAAATCCATATATTATTAGTTTTAATTATAAAACATTAACTCATAAAATTTGGGAGCAAGTCTATGAGCTATTCCACTTACATAAAAATTAGCATTATAGATATTGAGCATGGTAAAATTATCTTTTCCAGTGTTACAGCTCACTAATGAAAAATGCTAACCTGAACAGACTGATTATAAAATAGCAATGTAAACTTTATAAAATGGCCTAATTTAATATAGGACAAAAAGTTTCTGTAAAGCGCTTCTTTGCCCCAAATCTGTTGCTACATGAAATAAATTGCAAATTTAGTTTTGATAAAAAAAAAAAATAAAATCTAAATTAAGCCCTACAGTTTTCAATCTAAAGTAGCTTATGGCTCATGATGTTCAGGGTAATCAGAAACCTTTAATGGGAATTGCTAGCAAAGCTGGTGCTTTGTGTGATGTGACAAGTGGTGTTTGACTTCTGAGGGGAGGTATCCAATTTGCAGGCAATTGGAAGTGAACAGTGATTTGCTGCTGATAATAAAAAGCAGCATATCTTCAAACCTATTGCTGAACTTGATTACAAAAAATCCAAAGAATATTACGTTTTCTTTTAGAAAATGTACAACTAAATATTTGAAAATGCAACAGATATACAAAAAGAGAAAATAATTTCTACAGTCATAATATCATACCACACATAAAAATAAAAATTAAGCACATTAATAAATTAATGACATTTAGCAAATGTTCAAAACTTAATAATCCATTGCTGCATTCAGCTAAGTATAGTAACTTCTTAAAAACATACAGACTGCCACTTAGGATTTTAAGTTATAAATTTCAGGATGGTACCTGTGTGTATTTTTTACAATTACTTTTAGCAATTTACAATAAGAATATTGAAAGTCTGTTAGCTTTATACTTATAGCTGTATATATTTATTGGAAATAAAAAAACCCTTGCTAATCCAAGCAATTTCTCTTTTAATCCAAGGATAAATCAACTTTAACTGAACCAAGAAAATTGTAACTTCTAATACAATTCAGAGAGACATGCTACATGAAAATAAATTCTTCATAAATAATCTTGAGCCAGAACAGATGTACCATGCTGTGTAATGTGTACATCATGTCCTTATAGTACTGAAATTATGTTTGTACCAAAAGTAGCTGGAAAACAACCCAAACAGATTAAAACATGAACCCAAAAGATTAGTTATGATTAAGTAATCCCTCTTCACTTTCCAGGCCAATTCTACAGCAACCTCTATCAATCCTTGTACTATTTACAGAATTTTGTTTAGAAATGAATTGTGTTTGTCTTAATCAAAGATGGATTTATGCTTGTCTATCATGGTTCTGGAATTGAGTACAAAGGCACAGTATCTATGTTCCTAGATAAAAGTTAAATTAGATACTGATTTCATGAACAGGTCCTGGAGTAAATAATTAGGTCACCATTCACTAAAATATTGTTTTCATGAAAACAAAGACAAGAGCTTTCCATTCCAAGTCACTGAAAGTTTGCTTTTGACTTTGACAAATTTTCAGCTAGTGCGTTTTCACAGCAACACTAAAAAATGCTTCAAATTCATGTAGGAAAAAAAAAGTTATGATTTGCAATATTACTCTTAGTTGAAATACTTCAGAATATAAATGTTTTTCTACTGAGAAGAAGGAACTAGCTAGAAATTTTCAAATGTGCAGTTACAAAAGATTTAACTTGTAATGATAAAGCAGTACTACTGTATGGATCAAGTATGAATGCTGGATATAGGAGTATCAGAAGTTAGGAAAACACAGCTGATAGCACTGAGATATTAAGAATATATCAGATTCTAGTAGAATACAGTCTTCCTGATCATGGAGGATACAAGCTGGGAGAAAATAGGGAGAGAAGAAGACAATGGGAAAAGCATAGTTTTTCTGTGGACTTCTTACAATCTTAAAGAATGTTTTCCTTTGGCTTTGGACTCTAGAATCAAGTTGTTACTTCATCCTTAAGTATGGGCTATTTCATCTAATTCAGTAGCAGGCAACCTGTATGGCATGGAGTTCTAACAAGTTGTCCTGCTACAAGTTTAGTCTTGGCACAAAGTTTTCCTTTGCATATTCACGTCAGCTGTGTTCTCTTATCATATAGGAAAAGGTATGTCAGACATCAGGTTCTCGAGGGTCTGAAAACACACTATTGGAGTAGTCATTATTTAAAGTCTTTTACCAATCCGTCTAGCACACTGAATGACAAGGTCTTTGTACTTGAATAATTCATCTTGAAATATGTAAATGGAGTGCTAGGAAGATTAAATGTCTGATGGCAAATTTGGTATTTCTCCAACATCCACCTTTAAAAATATAATTTTAAGTCTTTCTCAGATGAAAAAAAAAAAAATTCAGCCTAAATTATCTCCACGTTACAAGTCAAAAGGCAGATGTAAATAGCTTCTTAAAACATCGAGACATCCTACAAAAGACAATCATCACTGCTCAAAAGTAATACTGTGTTTAAAAGATGTAACTAATTTCTTCAGATTGATAGATTATTTTAATTATCCAATTTGAACTGTTTTACCAATGAAAGTACTTATGGTAGGATTGATTGCATTTAAACGATTCAATAATGTAGCATCAATAAAAGAAGATTATTTTGCTTAAATGAAATTCTTCTGAATAGTTCTCTACTGAATTCCTCATGATGGTTAAGTAAAGCTTCAGATTTCTCTTCTCTAGCTTTCAGTTAACCAATCTGGGTAAAAAGATGGCAAAATTATGCTAGTGAGGCAATTGGAAATAAGACAAAAAAGCTCCTACATGACAGGATTCATATGAAAGCCTGGAGGTATACCAGAACAATTTCAAATAACTGCACAGAAAGCATGTAGGACAAGCTTCACACTACTAAGTGTCAGACACCTGAAAAACACAAAGGCAACAGGAGTTTATTTTCAGTCTATCAACTAAATTTTCAAGTATTTATTAGAGAAAGGAAACCAAGAAATTCAAAGTTATTCAACAAACCTTTTCTGTATAAAATGAAGAACTCTTTCCACACAAATTGCAACAGCCATGATTTCTAGCTCTGGAAACATGGGGAAAGCTGACAAACTGTCATCTGCAATGTCAGACTGAGTGATTAATCTCTATTATCACAGTGAGCAATTGACACGGTTGAAGGTAAGCTCTCCACTCAGTCACTGCTATTTCTATTTTATATTTTGCCCACTTGCAGCAAAGTCTCTAACAATTCTCCTTAATTTTTACCAAATGCTGAACAAAATACATGTTTCAGAACATAATAGAAATATATTAAATCAGGATATAAAAAAATGCAAGCTGAATAATATGAGTTGCCTAACATTGCGCAGAAATTGTTTATTTAGCCTTTAATCTGTCTAAAAATAACGCATGGGACATGAGTTTCTCATCCATGAGATAAAACTTCAGGTCTTCCTAAAATACATAATGAGGTAAAACACAGAAATATTTTGGTTATATTAAGCACTGAAAGACTAACTCACAATAACAGACCTTCACACAGACAGATTTCATCTAACTGAACTAATTCCAGATAAGCCTGAATATCTGAACATTGCACCGTTGTATATAACAAGGTTGCTATTTCAGCTATACAAAATAAGTTTAATTTATTGTGTAGTAAAATTAAAAAGCATTTCTTACCCATTAATAACAAACAATCCAACACCCATGAGCAATTTCCAGCATAACATTCAAGGTCCAATGAGGACCCACAGTAAATAGATGACTTGTTTCATCACATACGTCATTTGAGAACAAAAGTCTCCAAGTTTATTCATGACCTGAATTAGTGTATTTTGCTTCCTAAAAAGAACAACATCGAATGGCTATGCAG
Source organism: Scytalopus superciliaris (assembly GCA_013400415.1). NCBI lineage: Eukaryota > Metazoa > Chordata > Aves > Passeriformes > Rhinocryptidae > Scytalopus > Scytalopus superciliaris. The sequence goes on along the minus strand of VXBX01004746.1, from coordinate 47,418 downwards.
AATTATAAAAGCATATACACACAATACAAATTAACTCAAACTCATTTCTTTCCTCACTGATCATTTCTTGTCCTTTTCTCACTAAGCCTCTACCCACTTGCTAGCCCTAAATTCATTAGCCTCTCCAGAGTCCAAACAAACCCTTTTCTGTTATCACACAATCATATCTATTTGCACTTCAAAGCCATTTTGTCCCCCACATCTATCTTGTCTGTTTAAATAAAAGCTTTTGAGTGCAGAATTATCTAATATGTTGTTTGTGTACAATGCCCAGTACAACAGAGCCTAATTCTTGGTTGCTTTTGTAGTACTATCAAAAAAGTACTACCAAAACATGTAAACACTTAGACACAGCTCTCTTAACAGGTTTTCATCAGGAAGCACCAGATTTTCAGAATCTGAATAAAATACTGAGTCTAAATTTAGAGATATTAGATCGATCTATTTTTCAAGAAGTTTAAAACAAATAATAGTAAAAATGGTGTAGCAAATTAATTTCACACTTAAGTAAAAAAGTGATACTGTATATTGAGATACCTAAAATATCTTAACAACTCACCTTCACTCCCGTGTGAATTCTGGCCTTGGTTATACGGCTTTCATTGTTACTAGAATATTTCCATTTTGTGAGTTTTAATTTGACGTAACCCACAAGTGAGTGTTTTTGCAACACTGCAACCCATAGTGGCTGTCCAGACTGCACATGCAGGGGATGCATTTCCATGCTCTACCTGAGCCTTTTCTTAGTTTTTTTCCCACATCTACATTAAAATAATGGGAGGAAAAATTCCTGTTGTACAAGACTTGAACCTAAAATGTCTTATAAACTGCAGAGGAAAGTCACCAGTTTATACTTGAGTCAGCTGCAAAAACTGATGGATGAAAATTTGCAGCAAAATTTTGCTGAATTTGTAAATCAGAAAAAGAGGTAGCTGCTGGCTGTGAATCAGTGAGCAGCATTTAATATAAGCTCAAAACCCAATACCATGAAACCACTGAACTCATGCATCTTTAAATTCTAATGAAACACTTCTGAGGCTGTAGCTACTGGGTAGTAGACTTGGCTTCTGATCACTAGGTTGTATTTTGGAGGACTATCTTCTGTTCTTTAGTTCTTTCAGAAGCAGTCTTTTTCCCTTCAGCCACTTAAAAGTTGATGAATGCCTGTAGTCAGTCAAAAGCTGTCTTGACAAAAAGGTTCTGAAGAAAAGCAATTGTTTTCACCAGACATTTTAATTTAATGAAACAGTAATTGGGTAGTGGGAAAAGTCAACATACAAGCAACAAGAAAGAAATAATACATTAATGATCTCTTAAAAAAAAATAAATTTCCCCAGCTCTGCCAGGATTTGTTGTCCTCTTCTAGGCAGACTACAGCCTCTGTTTTTCCCTACTATCTACACTGTAGCTATGACCTTTATCTCCTCCACAGTGATCCAGTATTGCATGACTTGCAAAGTTCATTTTATAATCCTGGTGTTACTAGCACCCAGTTACATTAAGTACAAGAAAAGTATTAATTCCATTTTATGTTTTTGACATATATAAGTATACTTGTTAATAGCTATTGACAACCATTTACAAAAAACTTCTGACAGGACAGCCACTAAGTGCTGTTTCTGAGTACTTATATCTATGTAACTGTCAAAATCTAAGTACATCAAACCTGAAACAGATTTGTGGGCAGTAAAAATATCTTGAGTTTTGAAAAGAATTCAAAAACTGTAAGCAATTGTAGCATAAAATACGGAATTGTGTTTTTGTTGGATGTTCCTTATGCTGTAAGACTTTTAGGAGAATGATAAGAGCATGCCAGAAAATTATTAACTCTCTCGCAAAATATGCAGTGGCAGCTGCTTCTAATGTTTTGAGACTAAGTGGCTAAAAAGCCTACAACTGATATTTATTCTGCAACTATTTGTATGAAAGAAAACATTCTAAACTGACGTTTCAGATTATGACAGGGAAAAACCTAATTCTTAGGCTGAACCACTTACTACATACAACTACTACTTATATTTCCTTCAGGAAGATTCAAAACTTGAATAAGATTTTAGCCCTGCTGAGCTCACCTATGGAACTACTTCAGTCTGACCATAGCAACATAAACATACACATACAGTGCAAATAGCAACGACATATACATGTGTGTACAAGTTCCTAGCCAGAATACAGCCCAAAGATAAATTTCATTTTGTATACACATAAAAAGATTATCAACATTCAAATTTAAACAGTATGTTGAATAAAGTGTCAGAATGGTCAGTACTTTCTCAGAAGACATATGTGTCATAACTTGTGTCCTTGTTGGCTAGAGATGTGAAAGAGACAAGAAAACATAAATCTGAAAAAAATTCCCCTTTGAAAAAAATGCTTCATTAGAAACTGTTCCACTAAAAAGACTAAACCACTTCATAGTTACAGTATCACCTGGGGAAGATTCTGTGCTAATTCCACATATACTAGAAATATTAAACTTTGAGGATAAGGAAAGAAGGAAGCTATTTCCATCGTGTCTTGTATCAAAGCATCCGATAAAGCAGAAGACAGAAGTGTAAGCTTTCATTAGTAAGAACAAAAGCAAAGGATTTCCACTCTGAGATGCCACAGAAGTAAGGATAGTATTTGTGTTCTGCCCTTTCCTGCTGATCACATAGAAATTTAAAATTCCAGTTTCTTCCAAAAGAGAGGCAGAATCTATCTCAGATGCTGCAGAAACAAGAGTATATTTATTGAAAACTGTAATTTTTATGATTTTATTTTTAGCTTGATATTATAGCATTTTTTTTCTTTGGCATAACTTCAGGATTTTATGTCTGGGTTAAGTAAACATTCTTTCACTCTTCAATATTTTTTAGTGAATAAAAGTTGTCCAAGTAACATGACACACAAGGTATACTCAAAGAGTACAGCAATCCTCAAACTAGCAACTCTGAGACACCTTAAAGCACCCCTGCCTTACCCCCTGCCATAGTTGAAGCATGAATCAGGAGTGTTTGCCCCATAGAGCCTCTAGAAAGGCTTTGTAAGAATTAGTACTACAGAAGTCAGAAGAGGAGGAAGTTCATCAGGAATGACCATGAAGGCCTCCAACATGCACAAATGTAGGACAGAACATGAATTTTTTGCAGCATCAGAGAAATACACAATTAAACAGAACATGGTCTTCAAAAAACACACGTAAGAAGAGATTTTGAAAATCTTAGCTAAAAATTACTTGTAGCTGCATAAACATGCACAAATATACAAACATTTTAATTTTGTAGAAAAAGAGGATCAACTGAATTTTATGCAATTATTTCAAAAAACTCATTCTAATTTTCAAAATCAATATACGAGTTTAAATTATTTCTCCAGATAACTATTGGTCCATGAGAAAAAAAATAATCCCACTTCTGCCCCCAGTATATTACCATAACCACAAGTTGTAAGCTCCCAAAATTTCTGCTAAAATTAAGTTTCACTTGAGTAATGTACCGAGCTGAGACCACAAAAATATTTTAAATTGCTAGTACAGGTCAAAAAAAGACTTTAGGGCAACTCATTTTATCCCGTAATGAATCAAAAGACAGACAAGAGAACACGCTCTGATGCAACTCCATCTGACCTCTCTTATCAGTACAGAACTGTTCTCTATTGAGCAAACAAGCAATTTGTCACATTGAAGAATGGAGTTGAAATTACCTGTGTAGACTATTAGACTAACAGAATGTAGACTAACAATGTGCACTATGACTGTTCATTCTATGAACATTCTTTGCATAAATAGAACACAATTTAGATACCATTGATGAAGTAGATATTAATGTAGGAAGGAGTAATTTCAACATACACATGGCAATTTAATTCTGTAGGTAGGTAAATTTGGAAAACACAAACTCCATCTATTTAAGCCTTCAGAAGCAACATAATGCAGCATATTCAACAACTTTTTAAATTCTTGATAAACACACACTCAGGCTCTACAATACTTCAGAACTGAAAATGTATACAATGTCAAAATGTAAAACAAATCAATAACAGAATGGAATAAAACTTCAAAAGACAAAAGGATGTAGCTTTTATGTTGAAATATTTGAGAGAAATTCTATGCAATATTTTTGGAAATGTAAGCTCCCAAATTCTAACTTGTTGCCAGCAATACTTACTGCTGATGTCTTACTCTACTGCTAGTCTGGCAGTTGAAGAGAGGATAAAGCAAACTTATCTGTAATCAGATTTTGTTCTATTCTTAGCCAAAAGACTTTCTACTGCATTACTTTCAACTCTAAACAATTCAATTGCTCTTGGAAGTTCCAACTCAATTCCACATTGGAGTTTCATACACAAAGTTTGAGCAAAAATAACAGCAATGCAACAATATATAATACATATGTCTTTCATTACAATAATATTACATAAACTCAGAATTTAAGAAAAAACATTCAAAAAATACATCTACTAAGAAATTAAGTAAGGGTTCTTGAGGTGAAAGGACTGCAATATTAGACACACTACTGCACAGGTTAGGTCAGATGATTGAAATCAGACATGGGGTCACATTACACAGTTCTTCATACATACTTCATACTGTCTTAATACCCATTGTGGGATCTGCAAAAACTCATGAACATTAAAGGATTCTGGGATGTGACAGACTGGGAAGGCAAAAAACAAGGCTTAAAAGCAAGGTTTTGCTTTCCTCTGTCCTATCTTTCTGGGTGGAAAAACTCATATAAGTCAAATATGTATGTTTCAGCATGGTTATGATGTCCTTCAGTATCTAAAGCCAAGTCTCACTGCTGTCAAAATGAAGCTCTTTCAGACAAATTCTGTAGTTAAATCCAAAAAAGGAATTGCAGTAGGTTCTTGGGGGTCCTTGCACAGTATTGGCTCTAAAGCTAGATCCTGATGTGTCAGAATCTGAAAAAAATACCCTTCCTTGTAATTTTTTATAAATGTTATGAAAGTATTACTAATCATACCACTACTGTTGCCAAACTTGGTTTAAAAAAAAAAAAAAAAGGCATTAATATAAACCAAGACCAGAACAGCTTGAAATCCTACAGCTGCTTCTGCATTGTCAGAACAGAAATGTTTGTCAACAGTTCCTTAATGCCTTGTCTATAGGTAGGTGAAAATACTGGATCCACAAAAATCAGGAAACCTGCAGCCTGTCCTGCAAAGTCAGCATTTGAACTACAGTTTTTATGCTACAATACATCGCATACAAGATGGTACAGTGAATATTCTGAATAAATGCCCTGTCACTGCACTTCAAAATCATTCAAAGACTCAAGAATGCAGAGGAACGCACACAAAATGTAGAAATTGGAATAAATGTAATTTCTTCCTAATTATTATTTCATTTGCATTCAGAACTGCATATTTTTGCAAGTTAGAGGTCATTTGCTAGGCAGACAATATTTTGTTTTATTGCTTCAATAAGACAAGCAGTCCTCTTTAATTACAGTTACCAAGTGGGAAACTTAGCCAAAGTATGTTCTAATTTTCAGTTTGACATTTTTCAAGTTAATTGCTTCTCCCTCCCCACTATGCAATTTTTCTTCTTTGCTCTTTGTGTCTTATTTTTCATGTTGCTTTTATTGGAAAAAAAAAAAAATCGAGTTAGCATTTTTTTTTCCAACCAGCAAAAAGACATCTGGTGAGCATCACTGTGAGTTCTAATGCATGTTTGTAGCAGGATTATTATTAATAAAACACTGGAAAAGGTGGTATTAAGTTAACTGGTCCTTTTATTTATCATTAATCTCTGTATCCTGAAGAGTTGCATATCTGTACTCTGAATCAGAACACACTTCTTTCTGACTTATTTTTGAGGCCTGGAATACAGACTTTTTTATAAACAACATGCTTCAGCTTTCCTTTATATATTTCCTAGAAGCACAGTTGCATTAAGTACTTCTTTAGAGTCTGCCAACAAAGGAAAATTTTTCTAGGTCATCTGAAATATAAAACATTTCAGTAGCTAAAAGGAAATAGCATTTGTAAATCTCCCCAGTACTTAAAAGACAATGTGATACTTCCTGCATGTTAACTGACCAACCCCACAAAAAGAGGTATCCAACTTCAAAATGCATTCTTTCTTCCTTTTGACTGAATGTTTGTAGAGCTGAAGGATAAGAAGAAAAAAGTCTTGTGTGTACAAAGTGCTTTTCAAGAAGGTGAACTCAAATATGGCCTCCTTATGCATGAGTTCTATTTCATAAGTGACAAATGACTGAAAATGAGACCATAAAATGTTTTTCCAGGCCAGTTTTCAGGAATAAAGTGAATTCACGCAAAGAATTAACTTGATAATAATAACTTTACATCTGTGACATGTTGAATTCCATCCTAACTATATTAGGTCTCATTTTGTCTTTGGGCCAAGGACCTAGGCCTCAGATATTTTTCAAGAAAAGATTTCAACCAATAAATAGGACTTCTGAATTGTGTATTACTTAGTTCAAATGCTCCTCTTGTGCTTAAACTTGACTGAAGTTTCGAAAGAAATAAGCCTCAGGGTACTCTCACTCTCAGATACATGCTTTGGTGGAAGAAAGAAAGACCTTCATCTTTAGAGCTCAAGAAGATACTTACCCTATGTGGTTTGGCCAATATACCAGATAAAGAACTTTTTGGAGGGCAGGAGGGAGGCAGGGAAAAGCAGTGCCTGTGTGAGCAAAGTGATTATTATGCTATCTGGCTTGCACTCTTCAAATCCCTTTCTTCTATGGTTATTGTCAGTCCATCACATGGTTCTGAAATTGGTTTAGAACTCTTAACTCACTTTTGATCTTTACAGCAGTATTTCAGAAATAACAGTCTTCAGTCCTACTAGTACATGAGCCAAAAGAGCTATGTGGTGCATGGGAATATTCAAAAATCAGATTAATTTCACTCTGTTTTTATCTAGGAAGGTTGTAATGAGGATTCTAAACTTTAAGGTTGCTTTTAGAAGTAATCTATAAATCGTGCTACATTAATTTATTCAAGTAATTGTGGCTCATATATAATTGGTAATTGCAATGAATGATTATTGTTCAGTAGTTTAAAACAGCAATTATTTCAAGCTGCAATTTGCTTTCTGGCTAGCCTTTCTCCTCTTATCAGTCCTTTGATACTGATATTTTTCCAGTTTCCTCTAGCTGCAAAAGTCAATTTCAACTGTAATTTCCTGACCAAATATAGTACCTCTGCTTTGGTCTTACAAGATAGGAAAAAATACACCCATTCTAACTAAATCAAATACTGTCATGTGGAAAGATGAAGAAACAAAGTAGGTTATTAGAAGATAGAAAAATAAGATGATGTAACAAGTGCCTGGGCATACTTTTTTCTTCACTGCCAAATACTAGAAAAAATGAGAAGTCCTGTAATCACAGACATAGCAATCCCTAGAACTTCTGTTTGCGAGATGAAAGATGATGAATAGCTTCACATTTTTCAGACTAGCAGTGTCAGAATTTACAACTTATTGATATTTTCAGCTTTCCACATGCAGCAGTCATAGCTAAGAACTATATTTAAGGGGAAAAAAATCAACCATAAGGGATACAAAACCTCTGTAGCAAGGGATAGCTTTTACAGGATTCTGCAACTTTCAGGGACAGGTTTACCTGGCTGTGATCATTAGCAAAACTGGAGACTGCCTTTTTCTATTAGGACAGCCAAAAGTTACGGGGAGAGCAGATGCTGCTTTCCAATTATTTGACTATAACCAAAAAATTTCCAAGTCAATCAACATGACTTGAAAAGTTTATTATTATTTCTATAAGCACAGGCAGCGGTGATTCCCATTCTGATGGGGAAACCTAAGCATTTCCAACAGGTACAAGTTAAGGGTTGGCTTCCTGGTCAACACTGCTCAGGAAAAGCAACAGTCCAGTTCTCAAATGTTTTTCACTAGAAAGTTTCATCTCTAGACCTTATTATGAGAAACCTGAAGGAATTATTGAATCATAGAATATTTTCAGTTGCAAGGTGCCCACAATGATCAACAAGTCCAAATCTTAGCCCTGAACAGGACAGTCCCAAGAACCTCACCATCTGCCCGAAGGCATTATCCAAATGCTTCTTGAACTCTGTCAGGCTTGGTGCTGTGACCACTTCCCTGGGCAGCCTGTTGCATCACTCAATGAACCTCTGGGTGAAGAACATTTTTCTAATATAACAAAGATACAGGGAGACTACCAATGTGACAGAAAGGAATTTCAAGAAGTGAGATGCTAAGGAGGAGGGAGAAAGCCACTTTATAGTTTAGATTCTAGCAGAAGATGAAAGCTTGGGTGAAGGAAGGGCACTTGCTCAACCCACAAAGTCCCAAGATGGGAGAAAGAGGCAACACTATGTTACACAAAAAACTCATATAGGCAAACAGAAGCATTTTAAAGACAACACTGAGCCACAGATCAGTTCTGTCATTAGTACCAAATAATGTCCAACACTGAATACTCACCTTTCCAAATGACCAGTGAGAAAGTCACGCACAGTTAATTTCTTTCTGCTGAAATTTTAAGCAACATGAACTTCCCCGCCCCCGCCCCTCCAAATCCCAGTCTTCACCAGGGTTAACAAAACTAGTTTGTACCCTTCTGTGAATAATTTCAACAAAAATTAAGTATCATGTAGGAATGAATCTATTTCATCTGTTCAGACATCTAAAAATGTTTAAGCTTTTACAATGATCCAATACAGTGGATCAGCTTTGGACAGCTGACTTATGACCAATTAAAAGCTCTTCATAAAGCTTCAGATGAGATACCCTATGCCCTAATCACAAGATAAAAAACAAGCTGAAGAGTACTGGGCAACAGTAGACTAGCTTCAGCAAAAGTAATGGTTTAAGTCCTCATGAGCCATTCATTCAATTTTTGGTAATAGGGGTTGCCACCCATCACGGCAGACATCAGTGGCTCGTTAACTCTGCTCACAGTGGATCATTGGGCAGAAGAACTGAGACACAGAGACATTTCCATTGTGCAAACTGTAGGAGTGGAACCATTTTAAGCCAGAAAGAACCATTTTGCATCACCTGAACTGTTACATATTAGGTTTGCATAATCGCTAGCAGTGTGAGGTTAATTTGGATAGTTGAAGTCTTCTGGAGATTGCCAACTTTGCAGCAATGAATGGAATTTGAGCTGAACACATTTGCAGCCCAAAAGAGTCAAGCCAGGATTTACCCTAACTTTGTTTTAAGACACAAAATTGTAAACTTCAGTAAATATTTGCTGAAAAGTTTGTAGCCCACTTGATGACAGTCAACAACCTGAGTTAAAGCTATACAGCCCTCTAGACAATATGATAAACAACTGAAAAATACTTGTTTCAGGCTTTGAGGTGCAAAGAATCTTGAAGGATTATGAATGAATCATACTTGCACACAAATCTTTGGACAAAACAAGATTTTTATAGCGCATGTGTAATGTGTTATAAGATTTTTTTTCTATGTAGCTGACTGCAAATTTATATTTCTGTTCCACACAGAACATTTTAACCTCATAATTCAGTTCTACAAAAATCACACCACTAATCTATAAAATGTTTAATTTCAATGTAGAAAAGAACTGTGATATTTATTAAAATATATATAAAAAAATCTTAATGAAGACATGGCAAAAGCTGATGAATTGGAGTTTAGGCAGTCTTTTGTTCAGAGTGATTTTCAACTATTTTCAAACTATGAAACTATCATTTAGAAAGCAGTTCCATTAGCTAAAGAATTTCCAACTTATAGAGTCATGCCAGATACCAATACTTTATATAGGGCATTCATTTTTCCAAGGGTTAAATTTCAAAAAAAAAAAAAAAAAGGGATTTAAGCAGCATTTGCTTTTCCCCCTAGTAACTTCTGAGGCCAAAAGGGAAAACACTTTCAGTTTTACACGTATTCTCTGCCAACTAGCTGCAGTCCAGCGGACTGGTTGCTTTTCCAGCATGATGGTTATGACCTCAGTGCCAAATATAACAGTGCACCCCAGAACTGGAGAAGAACAGCATGCATACATATGTTCAGCAATGAAGTATGTATGCTTCAAGCATGGACTCCATGCTCTCACTTCTTGCATAACGTTTGTCTACTGTTCCCTTGCCACTCAGAAATAGCTACATGTGTTTCTCTCATTTAAGCCTCCCTTCCACCATGAAATCCAAGAACGCCATAGACTTTTAAATAAAAGGATGGAGATGATACAGATGTACTTCAAGTAACCTGGGATTCCAGGATTTTTTTTCTTGGTGCTTATCCCTATCTACCGTTCACCATGTATAGATCTTGAGCAATTTCCTACTTGCCTAAAAGTAATAATAAAAATTTTATATAAACAATTTTTATATAAAATCTTAGGCAAATTCAATTCCTGGATCTTTACTACTCTGCCTGCTAAGATGACAAACTGCAGTCAACCACCTGCTGTATCGTGGTCACAGCATGTTTCCAGTGTTCCAAACAGCAGCACATACAAAAGCATTAACACCAGCTGCAAGTGTCTCTGGGACAGCAGGAAACACCCTGAACTTGCGCTGAAAGGAGATTGTGCCTCTTGCCGTAGAAAGGTAATGACTTGAAAAGACATTTTTTTAAAGTTAACAAATAGACCACAGTACTTCAGTAGGTAGTCCAGAAAGCTAACATGAAACCTCTCATACAGAGGATGATTTCTAGGAACCCAAGGCCATGAACCAGTCCACAAGGATATGTTCCTGGCAGGAACCGTAGCATCCCTAAGCGGTGATAACAAAGCTGTTAACGTTAGGACATGGCCCAAAGCATGGATTGTAAGGTGGAGCAGCAGATGCCAAGAGTATGGCTTCTATTCTGGAAGCCCTCAGCTTAATGTGGAAGAAATGTGGGGCACAAATCCCCTAGATGGACAAAGTCCAAAACCAAAACTGCTTTGCAAAGGTTGAGTGAAAATTGTCATAAGATTAATCATACAGGAGTACTTATAAAACTGTCTCAAATCATGGGATACATAAGAATCCTTTACAATGCTGTCCTCTGAAAAGCTTGAACATGACCAGTAAGTACTACGTCACATTATTTTGAGACTCTGCTTTTCAAATATTTACCAAAAATACTTTTTGGTTAGTCTAGCCGTCTCGTATCAACCTTGCTCATACTCATCTTAGCTTTTCCTAAGCCTTACTCTTACATAATTCAATATTTTTAAAGTCCATTAGGTCAATATGAAGTTATTTGACTTTTTTTCATTAGTTCACTTTATATCAAAAGAAAGAAAACAAGTATTTTCACTTCTTGATATGACATTTTGTCCTCACATGCTAATACCGTTACAAAATCTGGACATTTGCAAGAAACAAATTGTGTTTGTTTGACCACAGCTGTATTTTGGATATAGCAGTGGATAATCTGTGTCTTGTCATTAAAATAAACTTCCTTGTTTATTGTCTTATAGCCATTCTGGGGCATATTTCAGATACTCCAAGAAAAGAGTTTTTCTGCAGTGATGTATAACACTAGATCTTCTATCACTGGCACTTTCAAAGTACTCGTCCCACAATGTAGTCTGCACAAAAACTTGTTACCAACAATTTCTTTTGTCAACTTTATGTTGAAGAAGTTGTTTAGCTATTCAGTTGTCATCAGCTGGAGTTGGTCAGACACTCCAAAATTTACTTCATGCAAGATTAGACATCTTGTAAAGAAACATTCTAGGATCTAATCAGATATGCATAAAACCACACCACCAGACATTTAGTCAATGCTATAAGAGTTTCTCTATTGTACCATACTAGCACTCCCAAAATTTGTAGCTTCATTCACTCATCACTACATCCAGAAGCAATCAATGTGAATAATTTTCAGTGACCATTTGTCCACCACCCCCATTACATCAAGCATTTTCCCCAGACCAAAGATGTGTAGGTAGTTCCCGTTTCATCACTGTTAACTGTAAATAACCTTGCCTGCTTCCATCTTGTCTAATTCACTGTCTATTCATGTGCTCAGTGTTTGTGCTCAGCTCAAAGTCAGTAACGTTTCAAGTATCAGTGTTTACAATATTGTGATGGGTTGAATAAACCCCCAAAAACTTAGATTAAGGCCTTTGTTTAGTTAGGCCTGAAACCAAATTTAGCAGGTCTCAGTTTTTTGGGCCATGGGGCACTCCGTAGATTTAGAGGGGAAAGTATCACCTGACAGAAGCAACCAAAGAGGTATTTCATATCATCTGACGTCAAGTCGAGTATAAATCTAGTGGGGGAGGTATCCTCGCTCTCTTGCCCTCCCTCTCTCCGTGTGGTGTGGTGGGGAGGACTCCCTGTTGCTGCTCCCAGAGCGACAGGCCTGGCCGCTTCCCTGCCGAGATGCCCACAGCAGTTCTGGGCTCTGGGAAGTAAATACTTTTGTTTGATGTTGCTTTGCTGGGTGCTCTTTCAGAGAAACATGCTTAGCTTTGTTTCCTGTGGGTTTTGGGCGGTGGAATCTGTGTGTTATTGGGGTGGACAGCTCTGGATGAAGTTACTGTTGGTTTTTTTTCTTATATTTGTACGTGTATGTATTGTAACTTTCCTGTAAATATATGTATATAGTTTTTTCCAGTTTCAGGTTTTTTTTCCTTCCCTCCTTTCACTGGGACCTTGTGCGTCTTAGGGGGGTGGGGGGGGTGTTGGCATTTTGCCAAGGTCAAACCCACAACAAATATCTACCTATTCAAAGCAACTACAAATCAAAACTGGAAGTAAAACAAAACGATGTTGTCCCCTAAAATGATACAATCTGTAGTCTATGAACACACATATATAGCCATAAAGTTACTTTCCTGAATGTCTGATAAGGTGTTTCCTGTTTTCTAGTTACAGATTTTTCAGGATATTAATATTTGTTTTGCCATGAATAAAGTAATTAAAAAAAGTATTGTGATAACAGAATCTTACATTGGCCTGCTTCATACTAATTATTTCACAGCATGAGTTTAGACTCTTGACAAAAAAATTTCTCTCTCCAAAAAACTCTTGTAAGTTCAATGTTGATAAATGTACCTTCACCTAAATCCAAGGGCTACAGAAATACCAGCCAAGATGAATGTTTAAAAACAAAACTGAAAGAATTCCAGGTAAGTCCATACTGTCTTCTTTGTGAAAACACAGTTTTAAGTACCCCTCATGATGTTTAACTGTTTTTTTGTTTAATGTGGTTAAAGAGTTTCTTCTATTCACTCAGAAAACAGTATTTAAAGTGGTTTTTTACTGTAAAATTTAATTTACTTGAATTTCCAGTTATGTGCTACTGTTAAGACACTTTAAAAGACATCCATCACCTCTCACATCCTGCTAAAACTATGAAAAAAAAATTTATTTGAGTAAAAATGACAGTTAATTGGTTATTAATGAGTCTCTGATCTTCTTAAAGTACAAAATATTTACATTTGTGACATGCAACAGGCACTGTGATAAATGTAAACTTATTTGTGACAATAAGAAATGAAATGAGCACTTAACCACATACCAACAGTTTACCATCACTGTAAACAACTTGCTTCGATAAATTTTTGGCTTTATGATACATTTTACTTATTTCACTTTGTCCTCCCTATGCAAAGTAACAAAGAACTATATATCCAATTCCATGGAATAATTGTAAAATGCATGACAATGCATAAAGGGTTTATTTTATCCATAAAATCCAGTATCACCAACTTAAATTTCTAGACCAGGAAAGCCTCCTGCTGACATTCACAGACATTAATTGACAATGTTTATCCTTAACTCTATATGAGAAGTTGAACTTATCCTCAATTGACTGTTGCTGTGTCTCAAAACTAAGAGTCAATTTTATAAATTTATCTTTATGCGTTGCCTTTGAACACACCAAAAGTCCTGGTTTTGGGGTGGTAGTGTTGTTTTAAATCCAAAAAGCTTGTTCCTGAAGCCATTAAAGATGCCTGAAAATCTTACTTATCTTCCCCCAACATGTCTGCAGCTGCCATTATAAACTGTTGTCTTCATGGCTTTTGTTTGTTGACAGTACAATTTTAGATAACTTTGATTAGAAGTCTTCCATGTTAAGAGTACAATAAGCATGCCTATACAAAGAGTGTAGATAAATAAATAAATTATGAGTACTTGTAATTTAAAACTGTATCTGAACAAAGTCATTCTTCATTTTGACTTTGCTAAAACAGAATATAAGAAACTCAACCTGCATGAGGTTTTGAAGAAAACAAATGCATAACACAATAGCAAAGCAGGCAAATACAGAATCTACAGCTTGATTTATATTAAAGAAACTACAAATGACAAATAGAAATAATAATGGAAGTAAATAATGTTAACACTTACACCTAGACAATATTTCCTAAAGGTATTTTTCTATGGCTGTTTTAATATCTGACATCACCTAGTGAACTCCAAATGCCTGCTGATTCCCTGTATTGAAAGAATTAGAATTGTAGTGCTCACTGTAGTGTACACCACAGCAAATGAGCTGTAAGTAAAGTACACATAAAAGTTCCAGTTTAGATATTGTCCAGAAATTACATTCAGCAAAACATCTAATATTTTTAAAGAGGCACTAAATTTCAGACTCTCTTTCTATGACAAAAACTTAAGTGCAATTTATATAGTTATCCTTAATTTGGGAAGCAAAATAATGAATTTAATAGATTACACTTACAACAGATCTCCAGCAATATGATCTGTCTGAAGATTAACATAGTCACATTTGTGGAAGTGTTTGTACGTTAAAATATATAGGAAATGGCATTTCTTTTGCACTTGCATTTTTAATAGAAACTTTCTTTTAGGATTTAAATAAACATTAGAAAATACTTCATAATAATTCATGATTCAGTAAAATAGTATTTTTTAAAATATTTGTGCTATGCCACACACTTTTCTTTGGGCAAAGGAAACAAACTAATGTTTTCTAACTTAACTTTCACATTGCCAAAAGTTAGCAAAGCATTGCCATGTTTAAGCTGTAGCGACTGGAAAAAAGTATTAAATAAAAATTATATAATGTTTGGCTGTTTTTATAAAGCTTCAAGAACATATTTTGATAGCTACTAGAGATGTTTTGTCACTTAACTATTTACAAAAATTTCCACAGTCTAATTTTGTTCAATGTCCTCTTAAAATCAAAAGTTTTCAGTGCAACAGTCTGGTTGCCAGACTGTCTGGTTAATCACACAGATCTTTTTGTGGAGTTTTTACTTTTCAGTCAAACATGCACCCTCCTCAAAAATTATCTCTGTATGAATCTGCATAGTTAAACTGACAATGGAAACCTTTAAAATTAGTTTTTAAAAGTATTCATGACATGAATCAAAGTATGTACTGCTATTTTATTGATATTTGAGTGAAACGGTATTATCACCCAGCTGAAATGGAAAGAAGCAAGATCAAAACATTGAACAGGAATTTTCTCTAGAGCCTGCTTAGCTTTATTACCTCACAGAGCATTCTTTGCAAGCAGACATCGAGCAGAACCATTTAAAGATACCATCTCTGACTGCAAGGTCAGGTCTAAAAAAGGGGAACATTAAAAAAAGAACTTCCTATTTGTCTTTGTATCTCTTCAGTATATAAGTTACGTTGGGATCTTAGGAGAAATGAGTCCAAACTGGCACTGACGTATAGTGTAGCATAACTACACAGGAGAAGGAATCAGTAGCAACAATTCTGACAATCTCCATGCACCATTTCTGCATGACTGTGGCTCATGGATTTAAATTTACCATCTTTAGTCAGATTTCTGTGCCAGGAAATGAAACTGTTCTGAAGAGATGCTCTAGCCTAAGGAGCGGATTATCTTAAATGCTTCCATAGGACATGGATCTAGAGTAAAGTGATTTATACATTCTACATAATACTTAGTTATTAATTTTACAAATAATACATATTTATATATTTAGGAAAGTAAAGGGAACAAATATATCAGAAAAGTAACAAGTAGAAAGATGCAAACAAGTCAAATAATTTTAACCCATTGTCTATGGAGATGAATATCCTATCTTCTGGAGTGTAAAAGGTTGAACAACCTAGTAATTGCACCTGCTCACAACTTTTACATAAAAGAGGATAAAAATCTGTGATCAGTCTCTTTGAAACTCTGCCAATAGCTACCAATGAAATGAAACACCTAACTTATTTCATCTAATTAATTACCTTTAGTGCTTTAGGACTTCCCTTTCTCATAACACATCAGCACTCATTTTAACTGTATGACTTGCTACTTAATGATGAACAGAACTAATATTTATTTTCCTGATCAGTTTTATATTTACTTAAAAAAAAGACTTCTGGAAAGGAAAAACACCTAAAAAAAGACACAGTGCTGACCCAATCCTCTCTCCCTTTTTTACAACCAAACTGTGCTCAAATACTAAGTTAAGAAATTCAGTTTTACTGGAACCTAAAAGAAAATCTTGTGTAAAACTTTATCTTGCAGAAATATCCACTGGCAATGATCCACTATAAAGCAAATAAAAAACACTGTCACATTTAGTAATGCTTCCAGAAGGGACAGGTATCTTTTCAGGTTAGTTTAGTGGCTTTTCAGCTAGAACAGTTTGAGTTGACTTATCAAACCCCTTTTGTGATGTCAGCTTGGCATGGGCTCTGCCACCACCAGCTGAGCTTTATGGTTATATATGAAGACCATTAATATAATATTTCAAGAAAAGTGAGATTCAGAATTTTTTTTAAAATTGATAGTAGAGAATGCATTTATTTTTTGTACATATAAAAGCACTCGCTGATTTCTCCAAGAAAAAGAAAGAGCTTAATAAACCAAATGTCCATTTAAACTGACCTTTGGAGGCTTCTAGATTTTCTTAATCCCTCCTCATTCTTTCATTCATTAAGAGCTTTGCAAGAGCCATCAGTAACATGACACTCTGAAACTTCATTTTCATCACCTAGAAACCAAATTTCGAAACTTGAAATGAAAAATGCAATCTTGTGAAACTGCCATCAATTATTTTATCATAGCACAGTGTTATGTACAGTTAAGATTCTCTTTAATAATTTGTTCCAGTTGTTTTTCACTGCATTTCAGCTGGAGAAAAAGAATGACACTCAAGCATCTGACTTCATCTTTCAGTATCTGTTTTTGTAAGCGAACTAGTTACAAAACTCCCAATTCCCAATATTTTGAAAACCGTATATTAACTAGAAGTGAAGAACCAGCTAAATTGCTTTCTACTCATTACCAAATTTGAAATTTCTCTGAATATAGAAATTTGAGTCTGAAGCAGCAGTGGCTAGATTTTCCCTTCTTTATTGAAACATCAAAGCTTTCAGTACACACTCTCTTTATTTAAAATGACCTGAAGGTCTGAAACATGTTTTTAAACACTTTGCAAGCAAATCTAGCATGCTGGTAGCAGGGAAGGGTTGCATGCACATGCAGGCATATCAGTCCTATTATTTATAAAAAGGCATAAGAATGCACTCTGATGTGGCTGCCAAAAAGCAGTATTTTTCGTTACATATTTTATGAATTAACATATATTTAATTCTATCAGGATGACTTTTATAAGAACTAAATAACAAACTTCTGAATAATTTGAGAAATTAAGTTGCTTGCGTATGATAAAAAAAACTTCAATCTACCTTTACAGTAATGAAGTTTTAGTTGCTCAGAATTTGAGATAATTTTTCCCAAATTTAATTCAATGTGGCCTACTGTAGAACATTTGTCAATTTTTCATCTCATACATGAGACCAGTTCAAGAAATCTTAATTAGAATTAATTTGATTAAAGAAGCCTAAATTCAGCTCCTGTCAAATAACTTTCTTTGATTGCTTTAGGAAAATACAGAAGGGTACTATCCATATTGACTAGCCTGAATGCATATATAACTAAGGATCATTTGTTTTTTCACTGTCAGCTACTTAAACTCTTAGTACTTGAGGTTGTGGGAAAACAACAAATTACAATCTATTACTGATTATTAATTTTAAAATTATAGCCTTTAAACTAGTCAAAATTTATCACAGCAATTTTTGTGTAAAACAAGTAAACTTGGCTTTCAGGTACAATTGTTAATTTAAATCCAAAGTGTCAATGTAAATAAACTGTTATGTAACAAAGAGAGAACTAATTCATTATGTTACTTTTGTTCAATATTGCACTGAGTCCCATCATTTTCAATGACTGAACAAGGCTGATGGCAAGTAGGAAAAAAGATCTTGCCACTAAAGGAAAAAAAAAAAAAGAAATTTACCTCTTTTTACATGAAAAGCACAACTTTTAAACATGTATTTTAAATCTTAAAAACACCTAAAAACCACGTGACTTCACAGGATGTCAGATCATCTATTCCACTGCTTTACCCCATGCAGTCCCTGGCAATTTCCATTAAGTTATTTCAGGTACTGTAAAAGGATGATCCACCATATTTCTTCAAGTGTGCTGAAAACTCATATATGCCCCAGGTTGTTGAACAGACTCTATGAATGGTTTAGAACAATTTTATGTAGTTTGTTACGTGCTCTAGGACAACTGCCATCAGGCTTTGTAAATTTGACCACATCAAAATAATCATCAATCCTTTATTCAGAAATACTTGCCTTTTTTTTTTTTAATATAGAGTTACAATTAAACTTTTTTGTGAAGACAAAAGAAGCAATCAAGGAAGAAAGAGTTTTCTGCTTCATGCCTCATTTGTTTTTCAAAAAGACTTAATAAAATGTCAATTGAGGACATCATACGGTAGTTTTAGTGAGCCTGTCTTCTTCCAAAACTGAAAAAACCAAAAGGCACATCAACTCTAAGGAAGTTTTCACATGCATGCTTTTAGACACAAACATTGTTTTGGCAGCATTAAGCTCCCAGAAACTAAGGTAAAACTCATTCATCTAAATTTAATGTAATGACTGCTTGCACCAAATAACAGAATGATAATCCAGATTACCTACCTTAACAATGAATTACAATAATTATACTACAATGGGTCTTTTGGCCAATTAAGATATTTGCCTCCCACATTCACAGTAAATATCTAAAATTCACTCAGGTAAGCCTTAAGTGTATTTTTAAGAGTGGAAATAACGCTAAGTCCGAGTTCAAATTTCTAAATTATTTTAGTATGATAAAAGCTTAAATTGTTGCATTCCTTGCCCATTATTATTACACCTTGCAGATGGAAAGTCACAGGACTTGAACTAAACTGAAAGTAAGTAGCCACACTTACGTCTCTGCTGCAGAACAACTGGGAAGCCTTGAAGAGACCCTACAAAGGAAACTGAAGCTTGCTACCACATAAGCATTAGGACTCAAAAATTTAGTTTCAGATTAGCCTGCATACTACACTTCTGCTTTAAAATCATACGTTTTAACCAGTCTGTGGAAAGAAGAGTATCAAACCATCTTGTCATCAAAGACAGTGGGGAAAACTGCCACTGACATAAAATAACAATCAAAAAAAAATGGGCAAGAAAAATGTTTGGTAGTCAAAACATATACAGATATAGTGCAATTTTATATGGCTCCTAACTGTATAAATATATATATTATGAGTGAAAAGAATTCTTTGGCTTTTAAAATATTATACTGCATTTACCAGCTTTCAAATAATGTACAATATACAGAAAACCAAACAATTTACTATTTATTTAGTAATAGGGACAAGAGACAACTTACATTTGATAAAAAAAGGAAATTCTTAATGCATATTTAATAAGAATCAATTATTCCATCATACAGAGTCACAGTAGTAAGTTTAAAACAAGAGTTTCTCATTTTCTTTCACAGAACTTGCATTATATTAAGGAAAATACAACTTCTCTTTCATTACTGACTACTTCCATTTTTAAGTGAGCTCATTTGAGCTATCAAACTTGACTACACAACAGATACATGAAGCCAAATATATTATACTTGGAAAAATGGCCATCAGTAGTAAATCACAAATACTAATGTGATGGGTTGTTTTTTGTAGGCCTTCCTTGGTAACCAGGGTCAAGATCTAGGAAGTATTCCATCCCATCTCTTTACGTAATCAGGTGTATATAAACCGAAGGAGGAGGTGTTCTCTCTCCTTTTTTGCTTCTTTTCCTTCTCGGGCTCGCACGCTGACGAGCTCCCGGTGTTTGGGCCTGGCTTATCTGTGTTCAGCGAGGCCTGCTCTGGGGGTTGTTTTGCCTGGGCCGGCGGCGAAGGTTAAGAATCTGCCTTTCTAAGGAAAGTATTGAATTTACTATTGTATTTGTTATTTACTGAGTTAATTTCTGAATTTAGATTGTATATATATTTGTTTTGTCTTATTTTTCCCTATTTTGTCTCCCTCTCCCCTTTCCCTTCCCCTTGTCCCTTATTGGGGTGGTTTGGGGGTCCCTGTCTTGTTGTGCCTAGTATATAAATTTAATATATGTAAATATATATATATTCCTTCAATTTTCTCTTGCTGCTTTGTGCCATTTCGGGAGAGGGAGGGGGGAATCTTTCTTGTGAGGTTTGGCTGTTGGCAGAGAGCAAACCTGAAACTTTCACAATTAATAAAATCACTAGAAACACAAATTGAGACTTACAGACATCTCTGACAAAAAAGATATTTATAAACAACGGATACCTTTTGTTTGCTGAACACTGTTCCTTTTTTTGCTCCTCTAAAATCTATTATTTTAAACAACTTGTCCAGCATGAAAATAAAAGCATGACATGCTAGAATATTGATCATAATTTAATTGCTAGAATTTAAAGGTTAGAATTAATTCTAAAATTAACTGGCATACCAGTTAAAATGTAGTAAATAAGCTTGACAGTATTCAAGAAATGTTTGGACAATGCTCTCAAGGCATACAGTGTGATTCTTGGAGCTGTCCTGTGCAGGACCAGGAGCTTCACTTCAATGATCCCTGTGGGTGCTTTCCAACTCAGAATATTCTGTGATTTTTCTCCTTCTATATTTGTTTCCATAATTGCTAAGTGAAAAACTGACTGTTCTTTAACATTAGGAAATAGATAGCTTAAAGGATCATCTTCTAGTACATTGCCACATGGCAAAAATTCACATACAGTAGGTTCATATATTTCACAGTCATAGAATGGTCTGGAAGGGACCTTAGAGACCTAGTTTCAACTCCCCTGCAATAGGCAGGGACACCTTTCACTAGACCAGGTTACTCAGAGCTCCATCCAACCTGGCCTTGAACACTTTCAGGGATGAGAAGTCCACAACTTCTCTGGGCATCCTGTTCCAATGCCTCACCACCCTTACAGTAAAGAGTTTCTTCCTAATATCTAATCTAAACCTGCTCTCTCTTTCCGCTTAAGACCATTCCCCCTTGTTCTATCACTACCTGACCCTATGAAAAGTCCCTCTCCAGCTTTCTTGTAGTCCCCTTAAAGAACTGGAAGGCTGCTCTACAGTTGCCTTGGGGCCTTCTCTTCTCCAGGCTGAACATCGCCAGCTATCTCAGCACTCAGAAGTGCTCCAACCCTCTGATAATCTTTGGTGCTTCCTCTGGACGTGTTCCAACAGATAAACATCTTTGTTGTGATGGGGCTCCAGAGCTGGACACAGCACTCCAAGTGGGGTCTCACAAGAGCAGAGGGGGACAGTCACCTCCATTGACTTGCTGGTCATGCTTCTTTTGATGCAGTCCAGGCATTGTTGGCCTTCTGGTCAAGTGCAAAGGCATATTAAGCTTTTTTGTTCAAACAACCCCAAGTCCTTCCCAGGGCTGATCTCAATTCATTATCCACCCAGCCTCTACTTTTGTTTGGGATTGCCCCGACCCGGGTGCAGGACCTTGCACATGTCCCTGTTCATGAGGTTTGCACAGGCCCACCTCTCAAGCCTGTCAAGGTACCCCTTCTTTTCAAAATTTTCAACCACACCACACAGCTCGGTGTCATCGGCAAACTTGCTAAGGATGCCCTTGATCCCATTGTCCATGTCACTGACAAAAATGTTAAACAAGCACCAGTCATAATACCAACTCCTGAGGAATGTCATTCATCACAGATTTCCATTAGGACATTGACTAGCCATTGACTGCAACTCTTAATTCACAGAGTGATCCATGCAAGAAATCCATGTCTCCCCAGTTTAGAGACTCTACCAAAGAGATCCCTAAAGAGACCAAAGTCTGCTGTCCTAAAGTAGGGAGCTTGTCCAGGGTAGTGAGCTTGCTGTGCACCCTCCTCACTGCTCTAAGAATCTTGAACTCCACCATTTCATGGTCACTGCAGCCAAAGCTGCCCTTGAGCTTTCCCCACCAGCCCTTCCCTGTTGGTGAGGACAAGGTCCAGGCATAGCACCTCTCCTTGTTGGTTCTTCTATCACTTGGAGAAGGAAGCTGTCATTTATGGGTGTACATTTATAACACATCTGCATCCACTGTTTTTTAAACTGTGCTATAACGATGCACTTCAGGTAATAAAATACAGATGCAGAGAACCCAAAATAGCAGATCACAGTTCAGCAAATTATTACTCACAAATATAAGCACAGTCACCATTCAACACTTATAGTGGATTTCATAACTCTGATACCAACTTTGTTGAGCCCTTTAAGTTAGCGATTAATTTAAAATAATTAATTGATGCACTAGGACAGAATTTTCTAGGAAAAACAGATTATTAAAACATACAATTATAATTACAAATATTCAACCAAATGTAAAGCTTGACAAGCAGAGCTCAAAATATCAAAATCGGAAAATGATTCCCCCAATAAAAATTAGGAGCATTTTCCAGGGAAGATACTGAGATTGAGTATTTTAGTATACGTTTTCATTGAAATGCCTTAGGCTAAACTAAATTGAAAATGCTCAAATATAAAAAAATACTCTTAAAATTATTATTAAAAACTAAGATCAGTTCCATATAAAAAAGTCATGGTTTAAAAAGATGCTTACATTGCAGCTCTTGCACATCTTATTCCATCTTCACTGCTCCACAAGTTAGAAACTGCTAACTCAAACATCTTTTCCTACCAGGGATTTTATGCTCTTAACTGCAATTTTAGTAGAAATATTTACTTGGGAAATAAAAATAGTTCAACCAAGGTAACTTATGATGAGGAGCTACTTTACAAGAGCACCATAACAAAGACCTTGGTTTCCCAAACAGATTTTGAATAGCACCAGAAAGTTTTCGAAATACTGAACAGAAGGAGGAGAAAAGGTGGCTCAACATTACTTTTGTTATATATAGTAAGCAGTTACCTGTCTCTTATGACTTCTTTGTGTATTTAATGTATGGGAAAACAAATGGATGTTCTTTTGGATCCTATGCACTTATTTATTTTACTCAGAAAGTCAGTACTGTAGCATTTTCTTCCTTTGGTGTATTTCTGAAATATTTTTCCTTTTGGAATGGCAGTTCATTTTGCAAGTTAGTTGCATGAGTATATCTAATGCAGTATGGTATCTTTTGATTTTCCAGCTCTATGTAGTAACTTACCAGTAGTATGAGCACAGTAATTCACACTTTTTGTGTAGGATTTTTCATGAGCATGCTGAAGTAGCCTATTCACATCATTGAACAGAAGGGTTTCTGCAGTGTCATCTTTCTCACCATCTGATATATTTAATAGCATGCTTCCACGTTGTTTAGCTGATTTGAATTTTCTCTTTACTGGAAAATCATTCACTGAAACAGAGTTTTTCCTACTTTTTTTGGTAGTATTATGCGGCTTACAGAAATTCAGATCACAGAAGTCCATGCTTGTAAAAGAGTCTTTGTAACAAACTTCAGGAGGATTCTGTGGTTCCTTTGGTACTCTTATCTGTACTTCATTTTCATTCAAATTAGATGATGAAAAGAAGTCTTCATAAGAAGCTTCTTCAGTACAATAAGACTTGCTATGTGTAGTAACTGCTTGCAAGAACCCTTTAGACCCTGATGCATCCAGTTCTGAGGTAGCCAGTTTCAAACTAAGTAATGGTTGTAGTTTCTTCCTCTTCTTGTCTTCAAGAATGCAATCATTTTTGTCAACAGGGAAGCTTTTTTCCAGTGAACATGTATTTAAGTTTTCATTATTCATAGGTGAATTGGAAAGACTGTCAATCAAAGCAGAAACAGTACTTAACTGCACTAATTTTTTGGAAGGGGTAATATGATCAAAGCCCTTGAGAAGACAACTTTCACTTGCAATTGAAGTAGTCTTGCTCTTTTCATTCTTCTGATTTTTCTTTGGAAATTTTAATTGTTTGTTCTCTAAAGACAATTTGACATCTGAAGCATGCTGTATAATCCGTTTCTTTGTTAAACTTCTTCTGGTACGTTGTTTCGGTGTTAAACTCTTCTGCTCATTGCCCTGTGATGGAGAATTCACTGATGAGCTTGTGGATACAAGACTACCACTGCAAGTATCACAGGCATGTTCTGTGACCTCTGTTTTCTGTCTCTGTAATTTCTCAGTTCCCCAAAGACAATCATAACTTGAGTTCAGACAGTCTTCCATTTGTTCTCCTGCAAAACACAAAAAGGAGCAATACAAATTCATTGAACAAAACAGAAAGAGTATCTATTTCTTAGTAAAATATAGATGGAATTCTTAGCCGAGAAAACTTTTCCAGATGTCATATGGCAAGTCATCAAAAATTAAACAGAAAATGGATTAGAAACAAAGCACATTCTATGTTGACAAGAACCTACAACAGCTTTAGCTATCGTTTAAATTCTCCTAAGTCCTGTTCTGCTTTCTTGAAACAAAGCAGCAGAGCAACTTGCTTTCACTCTTGCATTTGTACAGAAAACTAGCAAGATTTTACGCTGATAAAGCTTGCCGTAGTAATACTGGAAACTCAATTTTTGCTACCACAGCATTAGCACTACCTTGTAGTTTTTGCAGTTAAGATGAAATTAAGTACATCATAGGATCATGCCATATACAACAACACAATGTATTAAAAATATTTAGAATGTGGAAAAATATATAATTTCTTGTAGCTATTCTTAGGAAATTTCTTTGTGCAAAGTGGTATGCTGAATATATTCACAACTCTTCACAATAAATTCCTCTGAAACAAGCTTATATCTCTAAAAAATGTATTCTGAATAATCAAAGTCCTGTTTTTCTACATTCTGATGATTGCAATAGATGCTTTTGCTTAAATATATGTTAAGTGCAAAGCTTTAGCCATACTCCTGCAAGTGTGCCTGTGGGCTTCCAGGGAAGTCTTAATGTTATCTGCTTACAAAATATAAACAATATTTTTAAATGTATGGTGTAGCTAACAACATTAAGAAAAATAAAATATATGGAGATGAAAGAAGTTTCATATGATGTTATCAGACTCTCATACTGACAGTTGAAGAGACCTTAAGGTTAAATTAAACCTTAAGGTTAATTAAACTGGCTTCTTGAACATTTAACCACTATTAACCAACATATTCTCATATCTCTCTTAAGCACAAACAAAAGGGCCACTGTCACAAAGCACTGGAGATGGAAGCTACATTGAATGCTGTCACGTGATGTGGCGGTCTGTTCTTAATGTAAAATTACATTGTGCAACTGTAGTGTTGGAGGGACTTAGTCAAGGTAAAGCTCTCAAATTGCAAAGTTCACCTCATCAACATGTAACTAATTTACAAGAATAAAGTTTGCTGCCACAGTTATGCTACTTCCAGTATTAAGCTATCACTTCTCACTAACACTGCATGAAGACCAAGCTGTCTCAGGCTCGAAGATACCGCTCTGTTTTCAGGTGAGCCAACATGACAGAACTCCTGTGATGTCAACAAAATACAACACTTCAAAACAGCACGAGGTACAGCTCACTGTTGGGGGAGAAGGGAGAGCAGGCAAATTGCTCAAGTGGCTGTTCGTATGAATTCTAAAGACTGAATTCTCCTTGCTCTTCTACTGAGCTCAAACACCAGCATCACCAGTTTTTTGCTCATGGGACTGACAGAATATATGAGGTTTGAAGTACATACCCATTGCATACATGATCAATACTGTTAAGATGCCCAATGATGCAGCTCAACAGACTTCACAATAATCTCTTACATCCTGCTAGTATGCCAAAACACACTAACAAACTCTTAACTTTATGAGGGTCTTACCTTGCTAACAAATTATTTTAATTCATCTGCAACCGTAAAATATTTTAAAAGCCAATTTATTTTTAGTCTTGTTACGTCTATCTTCAAACTGACTACTTAAGCTGGAAAACACATTAAGCTTTAAGTTTTTCAACTGAAAATTTGGAAGACATTTCAGTTCTTGAGGTCCCTCCCTCATTCAGATCTTTTTAGCTTCCTACATCACACTGTTTCATGTGCGCTCTGTGTTCTATACATGACCACTATTAAAAGCAGAACAGACAGACACTATGCCAGGACAAGAAGTCATTAATGGGGAATGGTGTAAGCAAAGAGCAGGAAGCAAGGCAAGCAACACAGCTGTAGGCAAGGCATTTACCCAGTGGGATTCATCATGCTCCACTTTCCTTGAATTCTTAGTACTACATACACCAAGATAATTCAGGTTTAAATATAAAAGACAAAAAACATAGTTCCCAGTTCAGTATATGGTACTTTCCAAAATAAGATATAAAAGCCATGTAGTATTTTTAATTTCTCTAATATAAAGTTGTGTTAGTTACCTAGTAACAACACATCTTCTGAATTAGTTAAGACAAAAGTAGAAAGTGGGAAATCTCCTGGTGAACGCTTGGAAGTATTTGAGTAATTTGCAAACCTAGGGATTTGCAAACAATAAACCAATTATCCCTATTTGCAACCATACAGATTTCCATACCATCTATTCATATTTAGAAACAGCTCAATTGTAAGAGACAATTCAGTGCTTTGCCAGCTAACTATAACGTTATAAATAATTACTGACTGCTCAACAATCTCAAATTTATATAGCAACAAAAAAAGCTATTAGATAATTGTAAGCATTTTTTTCTAGGTAACTCAGCAGGACATTTCTTTGAAACTAAAGAATTATGGCAAACCATTCAGAAATCATTACAGAAATTTCTAGGGCCTGTTGAGGCATTTTACTGAAGAATCTGCCAGATTCTGCAATTAGCAGCAACATCTTCATATAGTAGAAATACTTTTCAAAATGTTTGAAGGTTTACCTAAAACTCAAAGAAAATAAATACAAGCCACACTAAAATTGAGGTTTAATTTTGTATCCATATATCACTTCATTCTCATATCTTTACTTTCCTCTCACAATTATTTTTCAAATTAGAAACTGACAGTCTACTTGACATAGACATCTTAAAACTTCAAATAGCACAGAGTCCCCCACCAAAAGATGTTCCACATTCAAGAGTTTTTATAATAACTGGCAAAACCTAATTATATAGACCATAATATTTTCTCAGTAAAGTAATGCAAACACTTAAAAACATATTTGAAAACTATAATCTAGATTTAATTCACCTGGATCTGCATTTTGAAATCAACTAAATTTATTCAACTAGGTTATTCAAATTTATTTAATTCTTGAATCCTGTTGCTCAGTACCTATTCAAAACTTGGGAAGAAGGGAAGACATCCAATCAAGTAAGAGATGAAAAAAAATCTGTGTGCAAAACTGTCAGCAATAAAAACAGTAGCCATTTGTGCATGTTCATAGTAAGTAAAATTTAACTTCTTACCAGTAGGAGGAAGACTTTTTCTTTTTTCCTTCATATCCTTTATTCTTCTTTCCCTTGCATTGCATTTATCTTTTATCTTATTAACAGGGCTGTATAGAAGTGAACCATTATCTTCAAATAGTAAAACTGGTACATCTGTTTCTACACAAAGAAATTGTATTTATATATTAATATTGAAATACTATAACCGCTTCAGATGAAGTTTCATTTTTTTCTCAAAAAACCAGTTTCCTTATATCTGGCATCATTACAGATGCCTTAGCACCACAGACTTGCAAAGAACTCTGTAAAAAGTCAACTTCATTTCTCATGGCAAGATGCCTAAGACTAAAAGGAAAAAAAAATCACCAAAAAACCAAAACCCCATCAAGTGCTTCAAAGAAATAACTTCAGATATTTGAATATTAGTTGAAAATAATTCTTACCAGCATTAATTGCTGTCTTTTGTAGAGTTAAATCTTTAGTCATCTGGTCCAGTCTTCTCTGCAGCTTTCTATCATTTTCTGGAGTTTTTTCAACAAAATCTTTTGGCTGCATACATTTGTGCTACAAGACACAAAACTATTAATTATATAGCGTAAAACTGCCAGAAGTAATTCCACTTCCTATTTGCCTATGACTTTGTCACACTTTATTATTGGTGTTTATGCTACTTATCTTGAGACTCACAGATAATTGCAGAAGTTAACATTTTTCAAAGTGAACTTTAATATGAAGTAAGAAAAAAACTAACAGATCTTTACTGCTTGCAGCAAAGCTAAAGCTTTAAACGTATTTGTTTCAAATGCCAGTATTTTAGAGTTTGTTGCAACTCAATGAAACATCTTCATTTTTTCATTCGCCAATAAAAAAACCTCTGCTTTTAGTATATTTTTTTCAGATGATGTCACATGATCAGAGCAATAGCCTATCTTTAAAATTCTACTCAGATGGGTAACTGCACTTTACAGAATGTTCTGAAAAGAAACAGTTCAAATGCCTGAAGACAGAAAGTTCAAACTTGAAAGCTTAGTGTTCTAGGCCTATTAAAAAAACAAACAAACAAAAAAAAATGACATACTCACTTTTTTGACCAGTAGTGGAAGTCCTTCATTGGTGTCTACTGCAGGAAATAAGGATTCATCAACATGTACTCCGGTTTCTCGACACCTGTACAATACATTAGAGCAAGTTTGGGTTTTTTTCTCTTGCTTTTGTTTGTTTCTTTTCAAGAATGAGAACCTTTATTACAACACAGCTCTCTGAGCCCTGTGATAATGAAACACCAATCCTTTCAAAGTGTGCAACTTTAAGGTAACTACTGCAATGCTAAAAATATTACCCAAATCTATGAATTACACACCAGATATATGATACAATTTTTTGTGCTAATGACGCCCTCTAAACTGTTGCTCTGAAACTGAAAGATCCTCACTCATGTTATTTTGCACACATTTCAAAGCTGCAGCATGAAGGCTTTCGGGCAGCCACTGGCGTGGCTCTACTGACACCTAGTGATGGAATGGCTATAAAGTTTGTGCCTGTACAACTATAATCCTTAGTTATTCAATTCTGAATGAGGAAAAAAGCAAAACCACTACGTATATTCATCAAACAAACTGAACTTAAAATTCTCTGAAGCATCAAAAAGAGATATTCAACACTATGAACGTCAGTGACTGTTAATAAATTCTGGATAATAGATGTAGACTACATGAAAAGTTACATTAAGTCAGACATTTCATTGATTTGGAGAAGCTAACGAGAAGAAAATTTAGTCACTAAATACATTATAAGAATTTTTTACTTTGCATACAAGTCTGAAAGTAAATGATTTATCATTTATTTGTGAGATGAGTTAAGAATACACAGGTAGAGTTTCACAATCATAGGCTTGATTTGGAAGTATTAAGTGCTCCTAATTTGGATGCAGATTGTAGCAAGTCTGTCTTTTAGAGGGTTCTTTTTGGTTTTGAGTTTTGATTTTTTATTGTGTTGCTCATTGAGGTATTTATGTTGAAGATCTAAAAAGGTTTTTCGCAGTGATCCCAAAGCTGTCACTCATTTTGCATTAAAATTTTGTTTGCATGATAGTAAGTTCATGATTTTGTTTACTATTTTTGAAGTTAGATATATCTATCATTTTTAGAAAGAAAATCAAAAAAGGAAACAATAACTTCTTAAAAATACCTCTACTCTGGAGTTACAAAGTTTTTTGAACTTAAATTGTCTATGTTCCACAGATTTCTCGTTTAGAGATCGTCAGATGCAACACTGTTTTTGTGTATTGATAACTTAATGTTTAATTGCAATTTTCTAAATCCATGTAAATCTTTGCTGACTATGATTCTGCAACAAGGAGTTCTACAGCCTTTTCTGTTAAAAAACATCATTTACTGTTTTCTCTGAATCTGCCTCCAGGCATATTCATGTGATCCTTTCTAATTCTTCTATTGAAAGGAAAATATACATTCATTTCCTACTCAGCCTCTCTATATGAACATTTGTATTTACAGGAGTCTCCTCCCTCCACTCCCACTTCTTTTCCAGACTGAAGCATTATTGTCTCTTCCATCACTATTGTAGAACTTCAGTAATTCTCACTGCCATCTCTGGCAACATTCCAAACATAACCATGATAAAATGCTGTCTTTCCATTATATGAAGTTTTATGTTTTATTTAATTTGATTTTTGACTACTGCTGAAAGGACAATGCTATGAAAATGTTTCCTCTAAGTTCCAAAATGCGATAATTAGAAAGAAGACATGTTTACGAGGATTTGTGCTTGAAATAGTCTCCTTGACACCAGCAAGAATTTTAGTCCCTTCACTGTCTTAGCTTCTTAACAGAACTTCTTCCATTTCAAGTAGACTCTTTTTTAAAATTTAAGCACTGTCACAGAACTTCCTGGGTTTGGAGTTCCAGTATGAACATTTACTTTATACTAAAGCCATACTTAGAAAAGTTACTTACATGATTTGAACAACTGCCCACAAACCAACTAAGACCAAGCAATAGCTAAGATATTTGGTTTCCACTGCACTCCAACAGAAGTCACCCAATCCCTAGTCTATACTAGAAAATTGTCACTTACTATTACATTTCCTGAAATGATATTTCACAGCATTTCTGACCATTTTGGGAATGTTCCACTTGCTATTGACTGGAGTGACTGATTAATCAAACCATCTCTTTTAGCAATGCTAAAACTTCAACTCATAGGAACTCTGCATTATTTGCTTACACAGTTATCAGGTTCAAACTAAGCTTCCATTCACACAGGACCACTATTTTACTGGCACACACTCTACACTGTCCTAGAGTTCAACAGACTGTCTTCTGCCTACCAGTGTCTGAGAGACTGTTTTACAAGGCACGTATTTTAAAGTCAGGCACTCCAGTTTCCTCTTACTCCAAAAAAAAAAAAAATTGAACGCTAGCACAGACTAATATTAATTTTGTACTGCCTGTGTCTCATTTGCATAACCCTATGACTAGTAAGAATATTCATTACTATCTCTTAAATAAGCTTTATCACTCCTGCTTGCTCAAGAATATGATATGCCCATAAATTCTGCCTACAATATGCACCAATCTAAGCTGTATGTTTTTCTGTTCCTTTTGGCATTTACTTTAAACTAAAAGGCAGAAGAAAAAGATTACAGAGAAATTCAATCATAATTCATAATTTGGGCCTTCCTCTGTAACAAAATACATCTATTTGAGATGATTCCCCCAGTTCCAGCCAACCTCATGTTCTAAGCCATATAAAAAGACCTTGCCTTAGTCAGAATATGATACTAGGAACACTTAAAAAAATACCAGGGAGATGTTAGCTTTCTTTCTCTTTCCTACCAAATAGCTTAGGTTTTCCCTCTAGACCCTTTCTCTTGTGTTTTCCTTTGTTGCTGGTATTCAGCAAAAGTTTCTTGAGGATTTCACACCCGGATTTCAGAGTTTCTTGCTGTCCCCTACAGTGTGACATATCCAGTTGTCTCTATGTCTCAGCTTTCTATAGTGTTCATCCACTCACTACCTTCCAGCATTGCAGAGGAGATTCTTATGGTGGAACTGCTATTATGGAGGCAGTATTTCTGTATGACATGTCCTAGACTCCCCCCTATAAGGCACTGTCATCCTTCTTCCATTGCTGCTGCTGCTCACCTGCACTTTTTTGAGATCTTTTTAACCATAGCACATCCAAGTCCTCAAATAGGTTATAGTTCCTGTGACTAAGCTCCCAAATTCTGTATTTATGCACTTACTCACCTAAAGAGCATATTTACATATGCATAATTTTACAACCAAGGATTCATACTAAAAATCACCATCATTGTCACACACTCAGCACCAGGTTCCAGAGAGATACATAAAAAAATTCTGCATCCCTCTCATTTTTGGGAACCTATTTTTTCCTTGATGTTAAAGCTGGCTGGGTTGTGTATCTGTAACATCTATATCCAACATGCTTAAAAAAAGAAAAACCCTGCTTCTGCAGATCTGCATAAATTTCTTTTTTTTGATAATGGACTTGCATCACATTTTCTGGTTGTATTTGCCTACATTTAAGTGGCTGAAGAGATCAATTTGCCCTCTCTCTTTCCTAAATTTCCTCCCTTCTGCCTCCCTTTTTTTAAAAAACAAATGCAAAACTTTTTCACTTAGACTGCTATCTCTCTGTGCATATTACAATTGGTATAGGCAAGACCCTCTTTACTTGACTTAACCTCTCATTTCCATCATCACATTGATTTATTGATTGGAGTGCTTGAATATAACACATACATATTCATAAACTGTGTTTTTACACTTCATCTGAAATCTAAGTTAGGCCTCACAAGCACTTTGTAAACTCAGAGAAGCAGCTATGGACTAGCAAATTTTCAAGGACTAGCTGTACAACTGAATTTTTTTTTAAACTTCTTTTTTTATAAATTTAACTTCTTCCATATGGTAGAAGGGAATCTTCAAGCACTGTTGTTCTGAACTAGACATCTTAAGAGCCAGATTACATATGGATCTTTTTCTTTCTTGCTAGAATATATTCCATCTACAGAAGTTAAGTACAGAAATAGTACAATGTCCTTGACGAAATGTGGTTTTTCATATGAAAATGGCAGAATTCTATTCAACACAAATATCTGGCTTCACTGCCTATGCACGCCATCTGAGGGGAAGGAGTTGAACACTGAATGGTTAACAAATGTACTATGAAACTACTTCAACACATTAATTTTTTAAGAGTTAGTATTTTACCTTTTTATGCAAGTAACATGCTTTATTATAGGAATAATGTCATGGGTAAGTTATGGTTTACTCAGATTTATCACTGTTTCTAGTACATTAATACAACTGGTTCTGTACTGAAGTTTGTCCATAAAACAGTACTAGAATCTCTTATCTCTGGAAAAGGCCACATTCATTATAACCACTATACTTACTTTTCCACCCAAAGTACAGAAACTGTTTTTACACCCATCTTCTGTGCTTTTCTCCATGTAGTCAAACGTCCATCCTTGAAGACTACATGGGTCACGTGTTTGTTCAAGGTTTTTGAAACCTGTAGAAGTACAGAGAGAGCTCATTTATAAGTCTGATAATCAGAAAATGCTAATTAAACTTGCTACTGCAGTTATTTTTAGTGTATAAACCATTAGTGTAAAAGCTTATTCTAAACATTATATCAAGGACTCTTTTGATCTTTCCCATCCTTGCAAGAATCCTCAAGCAATGAAAACTCAAGTCTCATTTGTCAAGCCAATGTAGGCTACAGGCTAGAGTAGCCCTTTGTTTCCAAACTTCTTTCCCCTAGGTTACCATTTCAGCTCCCTACCCTAGCTATATCACTAATCTTGCAACATTTTTACTTACGTAGTGCAACTTAATTTCTTATGCGTGGCCAGTACAGAAAGAAGATGCTACTGTCCAAAGAAATAACAAATTACATATTTTATTCAGCAAAGAACTCAGGGTTGGAGAGTACAGCTGATCTCACTCTTTAAATAATTCTCATTAATAAAAAGAAAGGCTGAAGGTGCTACAAACAAAAAAAAATTACATGGGAATGCTTTAAAAAGTGAGAAAAACAGAAAATTAAAGTCAATACAGCTATATATATCTGATCAAATTCTCAATTACCTCTACTGACAGCTAAGCAATAATGTTTTCAGTTCTAGATATTCCATTCTTCACAACCAAAATTCCCTTTGCGGAGATTAAACACCCTACGCATAACTGCTTGATCCATTGTCATTGTTGACATGCTGAGATCAATACAACTAATTTTTTACAGCAGCACCTTCTCACCAGAGAAAATGGAAATAGCTCTGTAGCCTTCTGTTGCTGTCTCAACTGCATCACTATACTTGGCTCTCAGCATGCTGTGCTTTAAGAAAATTATTCAGCTTTTCCAAAAATTTCTGGTGGCAAGCTGGTTTATGACTTCTTAGAAGACAAAACTCCATGATATTTAAGTATCTAGGTATATAGGACAGATGAATCTCTTTTGGAATAAGTTATGCTTCCAGATACAATTGCTTACTCACTTCTGCCAGCATCCAGCTGACAGCTCATGTCCTAAAGAGACAGATGCTTGATACAGCTTTGCCTCCAAATTAAGGAAGAGCACCACCCTACACTACCCTCTCACCACTCCCATCTCCTCCCTTACCCCAGATGTCTTCAGCTGAACAGCTGAACTTACCTTGAGATGTCTGAATCAACAATCTAGTAAAAAACTAATACAGAATTTAATTTCCTGTCACATTCAGCCAAGTCAGTTCACTATCATGTGCTCTGCCAATAAAAGGGAAGTGTCTGGAACAGTGCAGGGGAAAAACCACCCCTTTTCTGTCATAGGGATCTGCTAAATAGGCTCATCCATATAATCTGCCTGCACCTTCCACCATATCTGGCTACTTTGACCAATCTGAAGAATTTTGAAGCCCTATGCTTTTGTCATACTTTATGTGAGAAAAATCTAACATCATCAGAATTGAATTACATAGATCTGATAGTACAGCATAGAAGAACAAGAAATATTTGTTACTTGAGTTACTTATTTAGAGTTGTATTGGTTTTATAATAAAGCCAGTTACCATACTGCTCTGTCACACTCCCTCAGTTTATTTCATACAGAAAGAGGATTTGGGGAGATCAGAAAGCTTTCCTAAATTACAGTAAGATACATCTACACATGCCCACTTAAGGAGTACTGGGAGTTCACACAAGTGTTTTTTAGAGCATTATGTGGGCTGTAAAAATATCCATCAGTGAAAATGTGCAAGACAGGAAGATGCAAGTTTGACTTTGGTCTCTGGTTGAAAATTTACAGCTGGCAATTAAACATCTTTTGCACCTACAAGTCAACTA
Source organism: Scytalopus superciliaris (assembly GCA_013400415.1). Taxonomy (NCBI): domain Eukaryota; kingdom Metazoa; phylum Chordata; class Aves; order Passeriformes; family Rhinocryptidae; genus Scytalopus; species Scytalopus superciliaris. Next base: position 12,535 of record VXBX01004746.1, on the reverse strand, counting down.
TATTTGATATGGACAAAAATCACTTTGACATAAACTGAGAGTCAGATGTATTTTTACTAGCACTTTCTGGAATTGAACCACATTTGTGGGAGAGTGAAAGAAAGAGTAAAATGTCATGGTACTTCAGTTAGAAAATATTTTACTAATAACAGAGCAGCTGCCTACAAGTTCAAGAAAACAACGTAAGGTACATACTTTTACACCACAGGCTTCCAACATTTAGATTTGGTTTGCCCACAGTATGTGGCAAGCCCAATACTTCACAAAAAAGGCATGCTTTTTTTAATAAACAAAGAGGTTTAGAGATGTAGAGAGGTTTTAAATGCATTTCCCATCTGTCAGTAGCAAGAATTTTACAGCACATTGGTCTGTTCTCAGGTCTGTGATTTTCATCCTTCCTGCCCTTTAAACACTCATACTAGAAAGAAATACACATGACAAGCAGAAAAAGCAAGCTAGTTGGTAATTAAGAGCTTTCATATTCTATTTATTTCAAAACAATCTCCTTACTTTTGCTCCCATATCAAGGAGTTGCTGTTCAAAGGATTTTGAGTAATTTTCTGTTCTGTTAGATGACCAAACTTCTACAAATGCAGAAACACCTGGATCAGAAGAGAGAAAACATAAGCAACTAAAAAAGTATAGAATACAGTAAGACTGGTTACACTGCCTTTCTAATAAAATTTTGTGTTTATACGTTTTATTCAGTTGCAAATATATCTTTCAGTATACTGAGTATCAAATTTTAGAAGCAGAAATTTTCTTTAACTACATTTATGTCTCTTAAATTAGTTGTAATGGAATGCACTTAGAAGTCTGACACTAGTTAAACAACTTTTCACTTCCTCTATTTAAAACACACTACCAACTCAGCAAGCAATGCATTATCTTTATATGACTGCTTACCCTTATAATTATTTAATCACTGCTAATCTTCACACTAATAAAAAAATTTGAAGACAAGATGATGTAACACAAGTTACAGCACAAAATTAAATAATCACAATAGAACTATTCCTTCCCCAAAATCCCAGAGAACTCTCCAGAAATATTACTTAACAGTTTCCCATTGACTTCAAATTTCACGTTACTTATATTGAACCACTCAAAATTAGGTACACGTAACAGGGGCTAATAAAATTTCATGTCAGTTGCCTTACATATCTTTAGGTATTCACATTTAAGTAGCTTCCTTTATCAAGCAGATTAATAAACTCTTCAAGGAATGAAATCAACCTTGGTGGAGATCTTAAAACAACCAAACATAGAAGTACTGGCATGGAGGGATAAGCAAACAACACTCATAACAATCCCTTTCTTAATTTTACTTAGGACAGGCACTACAGTGACCTACAATTCCACTCACCATGCCACTTTCCCATTTAGAATGATGAATCAGGAAAGTTCTAGAAACTGGAGGAATGTCAGTTCACCAAAAAGAATTTTACACAAATCACAGGCCAGCCAACTCTCAAAAGGGTCGTCCTTGGCAAATATTTTTTAATTATCTTAGTGACTACACACCTCCTGCTGCTTAATTATTAAGAAGTGTCACCTGTCTTCTTTCTAAAAATGAAAATAATGCTCCAACAGTAGAAGTACTTTTATAAAGACTAATAGAGTTTTACAATTACTAGAAATATTTTTGACAAACAAGAGAAATTCGGAACAAAAACCACTTCCTTATCCAAACCACAGGGAAAAATCTTATTATCAGTACTATGACTTCAGATATACATGGGAATGTAAGTCTACTCCAATGCACTTTCAATTCCATTCATTCTACTATGAGACTGGGGCAGCTTTGGCCAGAGTTGCTTTTTTCCTTGATTCTTCCATTGTGAAAAACACTGCACTTGAAAAAACAATATACGCCTCTTACAGGAAATATTTTAGAACCTTCATAGTTGTAATTCTCCTAGAAAAACAGATTGGAACACTTCAGTAAAGGTTAAACTAGGAACTTAGAGGAATGCTACTTCAAAGCTCCATGCACCTGCATTAGGATCACACGCATATTTTACAGTAATTAATCAATTTTAGGTAATCAAATATTCTCCAACAAAAGTCAAGGCCCTTTGTAGTTTTTGCACAGCTAATAGAAAGGAAAATGAGGAAGCGCTGGGAGTTTTTTTGAACTAAAAAAGCTCTTAGATCGGCTCTTGTAAAGGCCAGCTTATCCTCAGAAGGTTTCAGAGCAGGCGGTGACAAAGGCCATCAGAGCGCAGCCTTGGCGGGGCGGAAATGTAGAGACACAGAAGGAAAGCCAGGACTGACCGGGGCAGGCAGAGCGGAGGGGGCACCGGGCAGTGCAGCACCGGGAGCCACGCCGAGAGAGGCGGGCGGCGGCGGGGGGGGG